>JAHHIN020000030.1:2617500-3217500 GCA_019925095.2 Dendrolimus kikuchii | reverse complement strand
AGTCTTGTTCAGTCCGGATGAGGGCCTAAATTGGTCACCTTTGGAGAATCGCTTATCGCCGTCCTTATATCTTACCGACCGATCATTTTGACATAAACTCTATAACAACGACAAGTAATGTCAAAATTTAACCGATGGGGCAAGTGAATAGTAGGATTATAGGAACAGGCGTTTAATGAAATTGACACGCACTGTAAGTGTTTTTTTATTGGATTTGACTTTACGTTGTTGGTCCTCGGACCTCACAACCTCACAACAACAACCAGGATTTTCGGGGCGAGCGCCTTCACTTGGCTGGGCTGTTGCCATAAGAGGGGGATGAACCTAACGATGCCGACTAGAGGGCGACACAATGTACTAATTGAGAATGGGCGACGGGTCATATAAAGCCCGAGGGGAAAGATCCCGGGATCAGCGTTTCGCGGCGGCCTACGCTATCTTACTGCCGTTTCGCAACGTGTTATGGCTGGGATGGAAACTTCCCAGCAACATTAGTCTCTCCTATGGGGGGGCTATGTCTCCTGGCGTTCCTCGCGGGGACGTGGAGTGATCGTGATTGGCGGCGTGTGAGACGCCGCGGTCTGCGCCAGTCTGTCGGTGCCTGCCAGCCTGCCGTCCTGACCGCGGGCGGGCTGATCCGGGCCAGCCGTTTTGTGATAACGGCGACCCTGTCCGTGAGGACGTTACGCGGTCGTCGCACGAGAGCCTTTCGCCGAGGCGTATAAGCGGACGCGGCACTGGAAGACAGCATGAAGTTCCACTTTATGTTGATACTTGTTTGAAGTGAAACTTCTATATAGGCGGGGTCTTAGGAATTTCCTTTCACGAAAAAGCGTTACGGCCGCGTGCAGGAGCGGCATAAATTTAGACTAGACGTGATGAGAGGCGGCATAGTTTTAGAGTAGACTATGGATGAGTTTTTAGGTCCCGGATCGAATTCAGTTTTTTTGTTTGATAAAATAAAATATGTTTTAATAAAAATGCATTGATTAAAATGTACCTAACCTAACCAAATAATTTGCAGTAAACCTGCGAAAAATCGAAATGTGTGCTGGGATAGTAGTAGTGAAACTTTAACGGACAAGTGGCAAAACGAATCGCAACAAAATTTTAACATGAAGTTTTACGGGCAGGTTTTCAAATAGGACAAGTACATTAACAATCTGCCCGTAAAACTTCCAAGTAAAAATTTTATTGCGATTCGTTTCGCCACTTGTCCGTTGAGGTTTCACTTCTACTATGTGTCCCAGCACACATTTCGATTTTTAGTTTATAGCCGGATTTGTTTTCCGTTAAAAAAAAATATCGCGGCAAAATGTTATGTGACATTAGAGCGAGCGGAGCCGCAGGCGAAAGCTGGTATAAAATTGTGCAATGTAACAAAATGACATTATCGCTATAGTAACATTTTTAATTAGTTTCGTTAATTAATGAGAAATTGTTATTGAACGCTATTCACACATTTTTGCCAATACAACTGGCCACGTGCGAGTCGGACACGAATATGGTGATATTTTTTTATTGCAGAAGGTCAGCAGACAGACAGACGGCCCAGTTGATGGAAAGTGGTTACCAACGCCTGTGGACATTTGCAACACCAAAGGTACTACAAATGCGCTGCTGCTCTCTTAAGGGAAACTGGAACCTGGTCACTAATGCCGGAACACAACAGAAGGTTGTTATGGCGATTGTTGTTGATACTTTAGACCAGGGGTGGTAGCCATCCAGTCGGGCAAATGCCCTACCACCTGGCTGTGGGTTGTTTTGTCGCCTCTTACGACAGGCCGCCCGGCCGCAGGAAATTTTATTCTTTCTCCGTTCCTGCACGGATAAACGACGACTATAACGTGACCATAACGTTTAGAAAGAGAACTATTTTTTTTTCTTCTCGCAATATTCTATTTTATCTGTAGTCAAGGTCAGTGAATCATAAACAAAGCGAATTTATCCAGGTTATTTTATTTTTAACGTTGATCCGAATCTAAAATCCGCTAAAAAATAACTAAATATGCAGGTAACAATACCAAGTTTCACGTGAGTAGTGATTTTTAAAGTCTACCAAGTATGTCTAGTGGAATTTGAAGCAAAAATCTGGTTCTTATAATTGAAAGAGAATTTAAGAATTTATTCGAAGCCATTAACATAGTGTACAGAAGCTAAACAACTGTTGTAGTATAATACTGTGGTGCAGTTGTTAGCGCCTACTTCCAGACGACTCGTTTGCATAGCTGGGCATTAACTCGTTAATCCGTTAAAAATATGTTAACGGACTCGTTAACGTCCGTTAAATTTCCCAAAGTCCGTTAATCGTTAATCCAGCATCAAATTTTTAAAGAGCAAAGCTCAAAGTCTTGTCAAAACGTGGTTAGACATAATGTCGAAAGACTCGTTAAATGATGCCACATTCCTCGGGGAACGGATATTCGCACACACACATAACTTCACGCCAGTTCCCTTGCGGGGTAGGCACGACCAACAGAGCGCCATTCAGGCTTATTCTTACACACCTCACTTGCTTCTTTGACATTCATAACTCTTGTCATGCACGCTCGTTTGTTCTTAAGGCTCCTGACATCACCTTCTGCTACTACACGATCAATTTGATCATGGAAGGTGTGTCGTGGCCTTCCACGACTTCTGCATCCATCCAATTTTGCATTGTATATCTGTTTAGTCATTCTTTCCACATGCCCGAACCACCGGAGCATTCCTTTCCTTACCTTCACCCCGACACTCTCTTTCAGACCAACTCTCTGTCTTACTTCAGTATTTCGAACGCGGTCCGCGAGCGTCACTCCGCAGATTTTGCGCAGTGCTCGCATCTCGACCGCGTTTACTCTACTTTCATGCTCTCTCTTCCATACCCTACCCTCGCTTCCATACGTGAGCGTAGGTACCAGCACCGCGTTGTGTATGGCGAGCTGGGCCTTCTGGCTGAGGTTCTTAGCGCCTAGAAGTTTACCTAACGCTCCATTCAAACTATTCCCCAAATTTATTATTTACTAATTAAAAAATATTCTTTACTCTTGTTTTAAATATATTGAATGGTATTGTTTTTAACGGTTTTGGTAGTTTATTAAATATTGCAGGTGCCATTTCGTAAACACTCTTATCCAACAGTGCCGTATTATATCTATTTATATTGTATTGTATTTAAACAAAACACAATCAGCAATAAACCTTCCTCTCGACTACATTTTCAACGTGTTATTTGCGTGTTAGAATTATCGTAACAATGAATACGTCGTTGGCTAAAGCGGCATATAAGCACGTACTGATCATGAAGGATTATGTTGTAAATAAGTTTAAAAAAAACAAAATCGACTTTATGAAATACACAAAAGTAATAACTTGCGAGCATGGGATAAAATATCCTGTTTTGGAAAGATGAAAATCTAGAACCCAATATCTATAATATTATAAAATTCTAAACGTGCAGTGTCTGTACATTAAAAAAAAATAATTGTAGGAGTTCAGCAGACAGGCAGTCGGCCCACTTGATGGAAAGCGGTTGCTATCCCCTATGGTCTTTGCAACACCAAAGGTGCTACAAATGCGCTGCTGCTCTCTTAAAGGAGACTGGAAGCTGGTCACTAATGCCGGAACACAACTCAAGGTTGTTATGGCGACATACTTTAGACCGGGGGTAGTAGCCATCCAGTCGGGCAAATGCCCTACCACCTGGCTGTGGGTTTTTTTGTCGCCTCTTACGACAGGCCGCCCCAACGCAGGAAATTGTATTCTTTCTCCGTTCCTGCACGGATAAAACATTGACATTGAAGCTATTTAAAAAAAAAAACAACTGGAATAGGTTATATAAACGATTGTAGATTTCTTGTTTGTGTGGGATTCACTTGAAAGCTACTCGGCCGATTTCGATACGGTTTTCGCTGGTCGAAAGTAAATTAGACTTAAAATCATCGCAACTTTTTATTTCAATTACTTCTTCAATTAATTTCTTGGGAATGATTTAAAATGACCAGATTGAAAAAAAAAATCGAATTCCAGTGCGATTTTTTCACTGATCGATAGGAGATTTTATATAATAAAATGTGTGAGACTTTTTATCCCGGGAATCCCGCGGGAATTTCTTGGGAATGATTTAAGAAGCCCAGATTGAAAAAAAAAATCGAATACCAGTGCGATTTTTTCACTGATCGATAGGAGATTTTATATAATAAAATGTGTGAGACTTTTTATCCCGGGAATCCCGCGGGAATTTCTTGGGAATGATTTAAAATGACCAGATTGAAAAAAAAATCGAATACCAGTGCGATTTTTTCACTGATCGATAGGAGATTTTATATAATAAAATGTGTGAGACTTTTTATCCCGGGAATTTTTTGGGAATGATTTAAAATGACCAGATTGAAAAAAAAAATCGAATACCAGTGCGATTTTTTCACTGATCGATAGGAGATTTTATATAATAAAATGTGTGAGACTTTTTATCCCGGGAATTTCTTGGGAATGATTTAAAATGACCAGATTGAAAAAAAAAATTGAATACCAGTGCGATTTTTTCATTGATCGATAGGAGATTTTATATAATAAAATGTGTGAGACTTTTTATCCCGGGAATCAGGCGGTAGGGCATTTGCCCGACTGGATGGCTACCACCCCTGGTCTAAAGTATGTCGCCATAACAACCTTGCGTTGTGTTCCGGCATTAGTGACCAGGTTCCAGTCTCCCTTAAGAGAGCAGCAGCGCATTTGTAGCAACTTTGGTGTTGCAAATGTCCATAGGCGATGGTAACCGCTTTCCTTCAAGTGGGCCGTCTGCCTGTCTGCTGATCTCCTGCAATAAAAAAAAAAGTTATCACTTCTGTCGGGCGTCCCGAGACGTATACTTTTTTTTATTGTAGTACTAGCTTCTGCCCGCGACTTCGCCCGCGTGGAAAGTTTTTTCAAATATCCCACGGGAACTCTTTAATTTTTCGGGATCAAAAGTATCCTATATGTTGACCAGGGATATAAGCTACCACTATACAAAATTTCATTTAAATCGGTCCAGTCGTTTCGGAGATTAGCCGGTACAAACAGACAGACAAACAGACAAAGAGAGAAACAAAAAATTTGAAAAAAATCTAAATTAGTTCTATTTCACCTCTTACATCCCCCTGACTCGGTTTTTAGCATTTTTTTCATTGTACAGAAATTTGACCTCTACAATTTTGTTACATGTATGTATAGATAGGTTGGTCTGAAAGAGAGTGTCGGGGTGAAGGTAAGGAAAGGAATGCTCCGGTGGTTCGGGCATGTGGAAAGAATGCATGATGAAAGAATGACTAAACAGATATACAATGCAAAAGTGGATGGATGCAGAAGTCGTGGAAGGCCACGACACACCTTCCATGATCAAATTGATCGTGTACTAGCAGAAGGTGATGTAAGGAGCCTTAAGAACAGACGAGCGTGCATTACAAGAGCTATGAATGACAAAGAAGCAAGTGAGGTGTGTGTTGGTGTTGTAGTGGACTGTTGGACTGTAGAGGGTTGGTCGCTGGTTCGGGTAACTGAGATTCCGAAATGAAACCACCGAAAACGATGTTACGGAAGGCTTGCAACTTCGTTGGCGTCGGCGGGAGGGAGCTTCTTCCTTGGCTTATCTACGAACTAACGAACTATCGAACTAAAACGTACTACAAATGCGCCTTCAAGGCGTCTCATATTTATAGAAGCCGCCTCCGCCGACCCCTCGCTTCGTTGTAATACCCCCTTTACTTTATTTCCTCAATATTACATATACCAAGCCTTATTCTAACTTATTACTATTATACATTTTGGTACACCCTAGATCCTAGCCTATCCTGAGGGTCCTTACATAGTTATGACCCATGGTTTTTGTTAGCGGGACGTCGTTATGGGCATTTTCCTCGCCCCCCGCTTCATTACTATAAATATAAAGCGCTGAGCGCTCTTACAGTTACCTCCCGCCCTATAGGAACAGCCGCACTGTTCCTAGACGTAGCAAAAGCCTTCGACAAGGTCTGGCACAACGGCTTGATTTACAAGTTGTACCAGTTCGGTGTGCCAGACAGACTCGTGCTCATCTTGCGAGACTTTCTCTTAGGCCGAAGCTTCCGTTTTCGAGTGGAGGGAACGCGCTCGTCCCCTCACCCACTCACAGCCGGTGTACCACAGGGCTCGGCCCTGTCCCCACTACTTTTCACGCTGTACACCAGCGACATCCCAAAAACTCCAGATGTGGAGTTAGCCCTCTTCGCGGATGACACCGCACTCTATACATCAGATCACAACCGACAAATGGCTTGCGTCCGGCTGCAGGCAGCTGTCACAGAGCTAGGCGAATGGTTTCGCAAATGGAGGATAGAGGTAAACCCGGAGAAAAGCGCAGCAATGTTCTTTTCCCCGGGCACGCTTCGCTCCCCCAAACGCGCTTGCCTTCGCCTAAAAACCATTTCGCTCTACGAACAACAAATTCCCTGGGAAAAGTACACCAAATACCTGGGTGTCACCCTAGATCGGAACTTGCGCTTCAACGAGCATATCACTATAATCCGAAATAGAGCGCGATTTGTGATGGGTCGTTTAGCACCCATGATAGGCAAACGAAGCAAAATGTCCCTCAGACACAAGCTTACTTTGTATAAAACATGCATCCGCCCGATCATGACATACGCGAGTGTGGTATTCGGCCATGCCAAGCCTGCCCTTTTAGATAAATTGCAAATCGTGCAGAACAAATTCATGCGCAGAGCCGTCGGTGCTCCCCTCTATATGCGTAACGTCGACCTCCACCGCGATCTGGAGTTTCCCTCCATCAAAAACTACATTACGTCGCTCTCGCGTAAGTATTTCGATCTCGCGCCGCACCATCGAAATCCACTCGTCGTGTCCGCGTCCGATTATAAGCCTCGGCGAAAGGCTCTCGTGTGACGACCGCGTAACGTCCTCACGGACAGGGTCGACGTTATCACAAAACGGCTGGCCCGGATCAGCCCGCCCGCGGTTAGGACGGCAGGCTGGCAGGCACGGACAGACAGACACAGACGGCGGCGTCTCAGGCGCCGCCAATCAAGATCTCTCCACGTCCCTGCGAGGGACGCTAGGAGACATAGCCCCCCACAGGATAGACTAGGCGTGTTGCTGGGAAGTTTCTTTCGCCGTTTCTTCTCTCCCAGCCATAACACGTTGCGAAACGGCAGTAAGATAGCGTAGACCGCCGCAAACCACCGATCCAGGCCCGCCGGAATCCTTCCCCTCGGGCTTTATATTACCCGTCGCCCGTTCTCAATTAGTGCTTTGTGTCGCCCTATGGTGGGCATCATTAAATTCATCCCCCTCTCATGGCAACAGTCCAGCCGAGGTAAAACTCCTTAGGGAGCTCCCTCGAGCAAGTTGCCCCCCCGGGCTCGAGCGCCTTCGCTTCGCGAAAGCACTCGCCCCAAAAACCCCGGTAAAGTTGTAAGGTCTTCGGACCAACAACATAAAGTCAAGTCCAATAAAAAAAAAAAACTTACAGTAACCTCATTACAAAACCATGCGCTGTCGAGCACGGACCTCTGCCTGCACTATCATTATGGCCTACTCGCTTTCGGAGTAGGCAGTAGTGCAGGCATACCTCACGGATCCCGGGCTCCGGTTGCGTTCTGCAGTCCCGTAGCCCGGTTTCCGCTACGCTTTTGGGTCCCGGGTTCCAGGCTGCGTTCTGCACGCCTGTAACCCGGTTCCCTTTTCATGTTGAGTCCCGGGCTCCAGGCGGCGTTCTGCACGCCCGTAGCCCGGTCTCATTTACCAGGATCTAATAGGGGTCCTACTTTCAATGAAAGACAAACGCTATAACATTTATTTCCTAGCGAGTTAAAGCTTATTATACATTTTATACATTTAATTCTAATAATTTATTTATTTAATTTCAAATTAATAACGGTTCAAAAATAAACTATATTTGTCTCAGTCCGACCCGTCTCTTTCCTGCGTTTAACGGTCGCGTCTACATGATCTACGAGGCTTAGCAAATTATACCTATGTTCTTATCGCCTGTTTGGACGGGTCGGTGAGTTTCATACATTAGTGTTTGTCGTCGTCAACAGTGTGTAAGAATAAGCCTGAATGGCGCTCTGTTGTTCGTGCCTACCCCGCAAGGGAACTGGCGTGTAGTTATGTATGTACAGATAGGTTCGCCTTTGACCACAATCTCGCCCTATAAGAAGTAAGTTTATAAAAGGTATTTGAGTTGTTTTCACTGCCAGCTCCCCTATTGTTTTTTATTGCATGAGTTCAGCACAGACGACCCACTCACATTGTATAATCTTTATTCTTTGTAGTGTTTAAAATTCTTGTCGTTTCTTTTGAATAACTGTAGTCGTGTGTTTGCATTTTTTTGTTTTGAACCGTAACGTGTCGTGCATTATGGTAATTCAATACAAGCTGTGTATACAAGGTTGTTCTTCGTATACGCAATTTACTAAATACCTATATATTCCTATTAATCGAAGCCGAATTATTTTTCTATACTTCTATACTATCTATACTTAGTATTATAAAGAGGTAAAGTTTGTGAGTTTGTGACGCTGTAGGGTGTAATCTCTGGATCTACTAGACCGATTTTAAAAATTATTTTACTGTTCGAAAGCTACGTTAACCGGGAGTGTCATAGGCTATATAAAATGACGCTATATTATTATTATTTTATTGCAGGAGATCAGCAGACAGGCAGACGGCCCACTTGATGGAAAGCGGTTACCATCGCCTATGGACATTCGCAACACCAAAGGTGCTACAAATGCGTTGCTGCTCTCTTAAGGGAGACTGGAACCTGGTCACTAATGCCGGAACACAACTCAAGGTTGTTATGGCGACATACTTTAGACCAGGGGTGGTAGCCATCCAGTCGGGCAAATGTCCTACCACCTGGCACCTGGCAATATACCTTGGGAGCGGGACAGCGAGGGCGAGTAATGAAATAAAGACAGTTTTTCTTTAGATCGGTGTTTCCTTCCAAGTTCGGTAACGCAAAAATATCATAGATTTGCAATGAAAATCCGTGCAGGAATGGAGAAAGAATACAATTTCCTACGGCCGGGCGGTCTGTCGTAAGAGGCGACAAAAGAACCCACAGCCAGGTGGTAGGGCATTTGTCCGACTGGATGGCCACCACCCCTGGTCTAAAGTATGTCGCCATAAAAACTTTTAGTTATGTTCCGGCATTAGAGGCCAGGTTCCAGTCTCCCTTTAGAGAGCGGAAGCACATTGGTAGCATCTTTGGTTGTACAGATGTTCATAGGCGATGGTAACCGCTTTCCATCAGGTGGGGCATCTGTTTATCTACTGAACTCATGTTTTAATTTTTTTTATTGTAACACAAGTTCACACCCCTATTCTATAAGATTATAAATTTAAAAATGCATTTTTACAATTTCAGAACCGATGCCACCTCGCCGATCAACAGCGACAAACCAAAATATGAAACAGCGCCATCTGTTATCGAATTCGTGAAATGCTACGATGCTACCGCAATCTGTGTATTGAGCGCCGCGATGCCGCGGCTAAGATTCTCGACGGTAGCCCGAGTGGTGCTCGTCGTTGGGCTCATATGCGTCTGGCTTCAGATCATGTTGAGCGCTTCTACCGGCGGGTTGTATCGCGATGGAGGTGCGTGTAAAATTGTAATTTTTAATTTTATTAAACTGTATCCTATAGTAAATTCTATAAATATAAATAAAAAATAATACATCACAACCAAAGGGTAGGTACTTATGACTAACTAATAAAAAAAGTATGTGTGCTTAGACCACAGGAGTGTAGTGAACATAGATGATACACTATATATATATAAGTAGTGGAAACTTCCTCAAGACCGAGTAACGCTTGCCGAGCGAGTTAGTATAGTGACGCATTGTCTATATCTCTCTCGCTTCCTTAGTCGAATCGAGCAGACTTTACCCGAACCAGCGTTGCATAGTCGAGCGTGACGTGTGACGGTTCAGTCTCATTCAATAATCAAAAAATAAAGTGCTCACTACGTCTAAAGAAGTTTTTACTTCAAAAATAGTGTGGTCGGCGACCGCGTCAAACATGACGTTCCTTACGTAAAAGGTCGTCTGGAGGGGGCATAACGGGCATAACGCTTTTTCCTTACATGACTATTTCTGCCAGTTCACTCCACTGCAAGTCGCGTTTTCTTTTTATTCCATGAGTTCAGCAGAGATGCAAACGGTCCACCTGATGGAAATCGGTTACCGTCACATATGGACATTTGTAACAGCAAAGGTGCTACCGATGTGCTGCCGCTCTCTAAAGGGAGACTGGAACTTGGTCACTAATACCGGAACACAACTCAAGGTGGTTATGGCGGCACACTCTAAACCAGGTGTGGTAGCCATCTAGACGGGCAGATACCCTGCGAGATGGCTGTAGGTTGTTTTGTCGACTCTTACAAAAGACCGCCCCGAGGAAATTGTATCTTTCTCTGTTCCTGCACGGACAGAATATTTGAAAGTAGTTTTTTTTTTATTGCTGAAGCACAGCAGACGGGCTGACGGCCCAACTGTGATGGAAAATGATTACCGTCGCCTATGGACATAAGCAATACCAGAGGTGCTGCGATTTGGCCTTGAAGGAGAAACTGGAACCTGGCCACTGATGCCGGTACGCAACTCAGTTGTTATGGCGGCATACTCTAGACCAAGGGTGGTAGTCACCGAGTCGGGAAAATGCCCTACCACCTGGCTGTGGGTTGTTTTGTCGCCTCTTATAAAAGATAGCCCCAACGCAGGAAATTGTATCTTTCTCCGTTCCTGCACGGATAGAATATTTGCAAGTAGTTATATATTTGCAAGACCAAGTGCCAGTGGGCCGGTCACATCTGTGTCAGGACTGATGGTAAATGGAGCAGATGAGTCCCGGAGAGGAGTCCGCGTGCTAGACGTAGTCTAGCAAGTCATCCATCCTTATGAGGCGATGACTTGCTTAAAGTCAATGGCAGGGGCTGGATGAGGAAATTCCACGACCGGAACATGTGGACACATGTGGAAACTTGAGGAGTTATAACTCCAGCAGTGGATTGCAATGGTTGACGTTGACGATAGTAATAATGTATGAACATTGCTAATGTTTCTTTTCGATTCTTAAAAGCAACAAATTAATTAAAAATACACCTATAATTTTTTTTATTTGCTTGTTGGAAAATTGGCAAACGATCCACTTTGCCCATTAAAATCTGTCCAAGGGAGTCGATGCGTTGCATACCTGGTTGAGATTTTAAATATTTGTTTGCGCCCATTTTGAAGAACTGTAGATATCTAGGAAGTCCAAAGAAGACAGCATTCTACAGCTAGCACTATAATATATATGTCATTTTATCTCTTTTCACGAAATGATTTTACAGAAATTTTCTTTGCAGAACTGCAAATTGTTTATCTAACTACCCTAGATTAATATTTTTTAGTATAATACCCAGAGTGGATGGTTAGATGAAAAATACATTTGATTTGTTATTTTTCAGATTATTATAGAGAAGTCATTGAATTGCGAGGAATACTGATTAAAATACCTATTTACGAAGGTTATTTTTCATATTTTATTTTGGGGGTAGTTTAGATTTTTTTATATAATGTAATAACATAAGCTCATAAATATCCCACTGCTGGATGCGGGCCTCCCTGTATAGGGGGAACGGACAGTATACCCACCGCTCTTGTCCAAGGCGGCTTGGCAGATTTGACACAGCAGTTATCTCGATGTGCTGGTTGCATCACGATGTTTTCTTTCACCGTTGTTAGCACGAGGTAATTGTGACAATATGAACATTAGGCTAAAAAAACTGCCTAAGTGCTGCATGCGTTTCGGCCAGGATCGAACCCGCGGCCTTTGAGTCTGGGACGCCTGCGCTAGCCATTACGCTACCACGAGTATATATATATATATAATTTATGTATTTATTATTAAAAAGTAAGTAGTTCGTACTATATGTTACGTATACCACCATCGCCATTATGATCTCAATTCATTCCTGGGGTTGTCTGGAAAAAATCGCTTTTTAGCGATAAGATCGCCCTTTGTGCACAGTTATATATAATTTTTGTCTTAAGTTCATTATTGTATTGGTGTATAATAAAGTGTTATCTATCTATCTATAAGATCCGATATGTATGTATATATTGTAGTATGTGTATTGTAATAGTTACATAATAATGTATTATTATTTATATTTATTCAATTATCTTATGTATTACTATTTATTAATTAATAAACTGAATTATTGTACGAGTGCTGGTTTAGCAACTACCGACTTTTGTTGTGCTTTCTATACTCCATTGAAAGGTTGTCTGGAAGAACTCGCCATGGGCGGTAAGACCGCCGATTGTACTTGTATATGAATGTTCTTGATTTTGTGCAGAATTTTTGTACAATAAAGTATATTCTATTCTTTAAGATCATGGTAAAACAATAGATTTTCATTCGTTTCAGATTATGAAACTAATGCCATCAAGGATAGTCAAATAACAGATCATTTACTAACAAATCTAATTCAAGGTTTATATTTGCATATTTATTATTTGTTCACCTATTATGTTTGTTCTCTTTGTTGTAAATAGTAACACTCATGGCTATTACAATTGATGGCCTTTGTAGTTGAGTGGGCTAAGCCTGCCCCGGTCTACCTCACTGCAACGTAGAGGCTCCGGGTTAGATTCCTGGCATGGTAAATTTCGGAGGCAAACTTTCCGTTATTTACTATGGTCTGGGTGTCTTGTACATTACCTACAACACAAGCGTGACTTGCTTAATTTGGGCATATACAATAGGTGTATTTGTCTGCCGATAGTTATATTATATTGTACAATATTTGTCCGTTTATCTGTGTATCACAGCTAATCATCTTGGGAACTATTGAAGCTTGATGTCTGTCTATTGTATTTGGTGTTATTTTAGTGATAAAACTTTTAAATGTTGAAAAGGGGGGAAAATAAACGTAGCATGTCTAAAATGTAGACAGGTAACCGGTGTGATATGTGATAAAATTAATTTAATTAATGCCACTTAAACTAAAGGGTCAGACGTTTATATGATCTAAGGCACGGATTCCCAAAGTGGTCGATATCGACTCCCTGGGTTCGAAATCGGTTTCCCAGGGTTCGACATAAACGAAAACTGATTTTGGGGAACGACGAGGTCTAAAAATCGACCCATATTAATTAATCCAGGTTCTTATTTGAACTTTCAAGGTATTGTATAAGATGTTACGTGTACAAATGTGTTTTTTTAAAATTACCTACTTAAGTATTTTTACGTAATTTGTATTAATAATTATTAATTACACTTGATTATTTTGTTAAATTTTGAGATTTTGTTTTTGTGTTTGAGTGGATCCCCGGATGGTTTAAATCCGCAATTGGAACCGGTAGGTGGCGCTGGGATCGGGTCTAGGATTTTTATTTTTTCAGAGCAGAACAACGTCTGCCGGGGCCGCTAGTTTACTTTCAGAGGAGGTTATGAACGCGAACGACACTTCTGCACAGGTGTTGGCACTGGTGCCACCAGAGCTGCACAAGTATCTAACGATCCATCCAAAGAACAACAGTGGTGAGTTCTTATACCAAACCATCCATAGTCATATCATGTAGAGTACTAAAAATGTGTAGTATAATACTTTGTCTGTTGCTTTGATCTACATCTTCTCCGATAGATGCCACTAGGATTGATTCATTGTAAAATTACGTACCACGTATGAGACATCTCTTAAAATATATTTAAACGTATATATTATACCTCCTGTTAAGAAAGAAGGCAGAGTTGAAAGATCTTCACTTGCTACGATCTTGGCAGACATTATCCTCATCATCTATTTTCATTGATCTATTCATACATTTAACAACATACATATATATTGTTACACGCCGACAACAATGAATGCACACCTGCCTGCCATAAAGCACAGTATATTACCTTCCTGCATTTGGACTTCTTTTGTTTACTTAGAAAAACAGTCTATTGTGTATTGTACTAGTCTATGGCCGTTCGCAGGAATAATTAAGCAGGTGTGCGGATTACGTATTTCTAGGAAATTAAGTCGGTCTTTTCTGTGTTTTGGTGGTGGTATTTACATGTATATTGGTGAGTTTTAACTATTATTTAATTATATATGACGTCGTCGATGAGAGAGAAAGTTCCCCCTGATAGGGGTAAAAAACCGTTGGACGTTCAAATGGACGTCGGAACGGATTTGTGTCGTACTTCGGTTAGAGCCGCTTCTAAACATCCTCTAGAATCACCTGACGAGATACAAGCTAAACGCAGTACTCCATTTCCTGCAACTGCATCGGTTCAACATACTTTTACCCGCGATGGTTACGAGTCAAACTCTGACCTCAAGTACACAGGTAATGATTCAGCTCCCTTCATCGTCCACATAGCTCACACAGAGAGTGAATCGTCTTCTCTGTCGAACGGGATGAAGTCTTTAAAAATTGCCCAAATTATATACAACAATAATGTTCCCGGCATAGATGAAATCAGAAATATTGGTAGAAATAAAATGGCGGTGATATTTAAAAACTACCAAGACGCAAACAACTTCTTAGCTTCCCCCTTTTTACCTTCCCATAAACTTTCGGCTGCTATACCTCGCTTCCATATTACAAGAATGGGAGTGGTACGTAACATACCCCTTGATTGGACATTAGAATATCTAGTAAATACAATAGACTGCCGCAATGGATCCACTATAGTAATCAAAGCTAGGCGTCTTAATAGAAAAAAAACAATTGAGGGTAGGGTTGTTTGGGAACCAACAGGAACTGTGGTGCTCACATTCCTATCACAATCTTTACCAGATTACGTATACTGCTGCAACATGTCTCTCCCTGTTCAAACTTACGCACTACCCACAATTCAATGTCATAAGTGTTGCCGTTTTGGACATGTACGAGAACAGTGCCGCTCCAGTCCCCGCTGTTCTCGGTGTGCCAGTCCCCATGATTCTCTTAACTGTAGTGCCTCTGATAGCGATATTTCCTGCATTCTATGCACAGGTAATCACCTAGCAACTGACACAAGATGTCCAGAGCACTCTAGGCAAAAAAATATCAAGATGGTAATGTCAGTAGAAAATATCAGTTATAGTGAAGCAGCACGCAGATTTTCCCCTGTAATTAAGTCATATGCAGACACTGCTAATGCATCTCAACCAGATAAACCAATGTTTTTGAGTAGGGCATCTTCAAAATATAACACTCCCTCGACATTCAAAACAACCTTCCAGGAGCCCTCCACTTCCTCTTCTAAAAGAACCATATTCCTTAAACAACGACCTAGACCAGATCTTGGCAAAACCTATGATCACCAAACTCACTATAATATCACTTCCTCCCCTCCCTCTTCCCTACCTAATGGTTGCGCTATAGGTGCTCCTAGCCAATCAGATTCATCATCCAATTTCGCTCAGATACTATCAATAGCACTAACAAACATGATTCCAAAGCTTAAAGATAATTTACCGTACAATGTTCTCGAAATTATCCAAACTATAATTACTACACTTCTTAACTCTTACCTTAATAATGGCAGTGTTTCTTCAGTGGAACACTCGCAATGTTAAGAATAAAAAACATGAAATTAATTATTTATTAAATAATTATAAACCCATCATCTTTGCCATCTCGGAGACATGGTTGAAACCTAATACAATCTTTAGGGTGCCCGGGTATTCATGCCTCAGGGACGACAGAGATGATGGATGGGCTGGTACTGCCTTCTTAATTAGCAGGCAGACCATTTTCTCCCAAATTCCCCTCCCTCCTCACTCCCCTGAACTCAACATAGTAGCAGTTCAAATTCTCTCTCTCAAAATAACTTTTGTATCGGTATATATCCCACATCCTAATTCTAACATCATCCAAGAGTTGTCATCCATTCTGTCTCCCCTACCTACCCCTCTTATTGTTCAAGGTGACTTTAATATCCGTCACACATTATGGGGTTCCCCTGTTTGTGACTCTGTTTCTCATATTTTCCTAGATCTTTTAGACAATTTAAATTTGTGTGTCATTAATGACGGCACCCCTACTCGCAGAGTTTCTCCTACCCAAAATGTTAGCGTCCCTGATCTTACATTATGTTCCCCTTCCTTAACTAGTATCTTAACATGGACAGTTTTGCCGTACTCATATGGCAGTGATCATTTACCCATTCTAACCACTTTAGTCGATTCCTCCCTGCCAGTATCATCTCTTCCCCCTATCTTAAAATATAGATTAAATCTGGCTGACTGGGATAGATTCTCTTACATAGTCCAGGATAAACTAAGTTCTCTTCCTCCTACATGTAGCGAAAATCAGGGTTGGGCAGTATTTGAAATACTTGTAATTGAAATACGTAATTGAAATACAAATACGTATTTTGTATTTGTATTTCAATTACTTCTTTAAAATGTAATTTGTAATTAGTATTTCAAATACCTGACGCTGAGGTATTTTGTAATTAGTATTTCAAATACTTATGGCTGCAAAATACATTTCACAAAATACATTTAGCTACCTTATTGATGGGTGTGTTCTTCAGCAAATAGCGCTCGATAGCTTTCATAAGAAAATGGTGACCGCTAAATATTAGGTAAGTTCTGCAGTACTGGCCATTTAAAAGAAATATTTTTGTTTCGCTAAGATATATAATTTCAAATTAATTTTACTTTGAAAACATGAAATCCTTTTTTTTAAATTAGTCATTTGTTTATTGATAAGTGTTATGTTTTCTTCGCATTTGAATCTTTTTCATCATCATGGATAGTTAAAAATTCGAGTAATTATGGAATAAGAGTACCGTCGTGGCAGCAAGAGCGACAAGCAACATCAACAACCTTAATGAGCGAACACGACAATGAACGCACCACTTCTTATTGGTTTGCCCGCTTCCATTCTGGAAATTTCGACCTTTCTTTATAGCTGGAGTACAACAGACAGGCTGACGGCCCACCTGATGGAAAGCGGTTACTGTCGCTTATGGACATTTGCAACACCAGAGATTTCATCAACCCGCTGCCAGCCTCGAAGAAATTTTATGACACCCTTTTTGAAAAACTCCATATCGTAGCGCTGTGGAAAAACCTCGGCTGGGAGCTCATTCCAAATCCCCACGGTATGCAGGAAAAAGGTTCTACAGAACCGTTGCGTACATGAGCGAAGCGGCTTAAGGAAGGGGGGGTGACATCCCAACACATGGTGAGGGGTTCGGTGGTAGAAAGAGGACGAATACACCATTCTATACAGTTCTTCCGAATACTCTCCGTTATACAGTCAGTAGAATACGTAGAGAGAGCGAAGTCTCTCATAAGGCCAAGTGTATCTAGACCATCTGTGAGTATGGGATCATCAACAGCGTGAACGGCCCGACGTTGAATACAGTCTAGGGGATCGAGTTGGTAGCCAGGTGCTCCAGCCCAAAAGTATGAGCAGTACTCCATATGCGGGCTCACCTGGGTTTTACAAAGCACAAAGCGTTGCCGCGGTGTGAAGTACTGCTTGGACCGGTTTAACACTCCCAGCTTCTTAGAAGCAAGTTTTGCCTTGCCTTCAAGATGGCCCCTGAACATCGTTCGCGATGTCAACACTGAGGATCCCAATACTCTTGAAGGTGGTAAGGGGAGTTCCTTAGAACTGAAGCGATTGCTCGAATGGAGTTTTTTTGGCAGATAATACGTAGACCTATGTCTTCTTGGGGTTGAAATGGACAAGGTTTTGTCTCCCCCATTCAGAGACTCTCTCTAAGGAATACTCTACTTCAGATACAAGTCTAACCCAACTTTCCACCACAAATGATCGAGGGACGTTTGCACGACTCGAGTACTGCGCATCGCCTGTGCTGTCATCCGCATTGGAATGAATGTTGCGAATAGACAACATATCAATGATATGTAAGATGAACAACGTTGGCGATAGCACACAACCCTGGGGCACACCAGCGTTGATGTGCTTGAAACTTGAGCAACAACCGTCGACAACGACTTGAATGCTGCGCTCATTAAAAGAGATGGATAGCCAGGTGCAAGGCCCTTCGGGTATTTCATACGACGGCCGCTCCGATAGCAGAGCCCTGTGCCAGACCCGGTCGAAGGCCTTAGCAATATATAGAATTCTAGACTAACTGCCAGTGCTTCCCCTTTGCTCTTAATGGCTTCAGCCCAACGGTGGGTTAGGTAAACCAAGAGATCTTGAGCTGAGCGACTGTGGCGGAAGCCGTATTGCCGATCGTTTAGCAGCTGGTAATCTTCGACGTAACACAGGAGCTGCGCGTTGATAATGCGCTCCATCACTATTAAGAACAAAAAGGTTATTGCTATAGGCCTATTCGACGTGTCTGTTACGTACCCTTTTTTGGGAACAAGGTGCACGTGGGCAATCTTCCACGAAGCGAGGACACAACCCTTGTAATAAGAGAGAGTGAAAAGTCGGGCAAGGACTGGCTGGGAACAGCTCAGCTAAACACGTCTGCAGCACAATGGCAGGAATGCCATCAGGGCCAGAAGACTTTTTGACGTCGAGGGAGAGGAGAGCACATCGGACTGCTTTTCGAGTAAAGCGCACCTCCGACATTCTATACTCACACAGGGATTGTAGATGGAGTTTCTCCTATGTCTCAAGAGTTGAATTGGCCGCAAAGATTTCATCCAGAAGATTGACTTTATCTTTGGCGGCGTGTACCAGACGGTCGTTCACTGTGCGCAGAGGTGGAAGAGACGCCCGACAAAACTTTCCTTGGACAGCTTTGGTGAGGGCCCAAAAAGCTCTAGTCCCAGAAGAGTAGCTAGAGAGGCGCTCACCAATTCTGTCGATGTGATCGAATTTTGCTCTGTTTTTTTAGGGACCTGGGGGCGGAATTGTACCTCTTGTTCAGGTCAGAGGAACTTGGATCCTGACGAACCCGCGCTGCAGTCCAGGCTCGATAAGCCTGTTGCTTTAGCTTTACAGCCTCACTGCTGGACTTATCGAACCATGGTGGTTTACTCGTACCACCGATAGGTACAGTTGAGTTTGGAATTAAACATTCTATTCCCTGGAGTATTACATCGGCGATCCAGTCTGTGCTCGGATCAGAATCTTCCGACGAGAAATATAACTGCCTCCATGGAGTCCATCCCAATCTGCTGACCTGTATCGCCACACCTTCCGTCGTCCAGCGAGATGAGTCCGATCGGGAATAAGAAGGGGCATTACCGAAGATACCAGACAATGATCAGAGGTTCCCAGTGAAGCACTGATGGAGATTTGGTAGTTCTCCGGGTGTGTGGTCAGCAGAAGATCCAGCAAAGAAGGCTCATGATCCACTCTATCCGGTATTCGGGTAAACTCCCTAATCACCTGAGTGAATCCACGGGCGAGAGTAAAATCGTAGGCAGTAGTTCCTGACAGATCAATTCTCGAGGAACCCAACCACTCAACGTAATGAGCATTAAAATGAAGGCCGTGGAGATTAGAATAAAAAAAATATAATAAAATTAGGTTAACTTATTTCAGAAAAAACGGCAATTTCATAGGCAAGGGACCTAATAATAATTATTATTTGATTTTTGTGAGTATTTTATTTACATAACCTAACACCTGACGGTATTTTGTATTTTGTAATTTGTATTTTAAATACATATAGTTGAAATGCTGTATTTTGTATTTTATATTTTAAATACCCGACTTAAAAGTATTTTGTATTTCGTATTTTAAATACATGCGAGACAGTATTTTGTAATTTGTATTTCAATTAAAGGAAACCATGTATTTTGCCCAGCCCTGGCGAAAATATTCTCCACATATATTCTGAATTTACTACTATACTTATTTCTGCTGCAGAAGAGGCTATTCCACTAAAAAATTCCGCTCGAGACAAAATACCATCTCCTGCTTGGTGAGATGCGGAGTGTTCTGATAAAGTAAGGAAACGAAAGGAGGCTGAGTCAAATTTCAATAAAAGTCCATCCTTGGAAAACTTCTTACACTTCCAAAAAATATCTGCCCATACGAAAAGATTTTTATCAAAAAAAAAAGCAACTAGGTTGGCGTTCTTTCTGTGAAAGTTTAACACCAAGAACCCCTGCCTCTATTATCTGGAAAAGAATAAAAGCCTTTCGTAAATCCCAAGTGGACCCAAATATATCCTCTAATAACCCCGTTTGGCTGTTAGAATTTGTGAATAAATTAGCTCCTCCATATGTTCCCTCTGAGCTCCCTATCCCCTCCCCCGTATCTAGTAGACATACTGACAAAATGAATAATGACTTTACTTATAATGAACTCTGTGGCGCCTTAGACCACCTCCGTGACTCCTCTCCTGGCATTGACTCCATCCCTTATTCTTTTATTACTAAATCTACAGAACCTATTAAACTATTTTTTCTCAAATTAATTAATATTATCTTTGAAACAGGTTATATACCACACTCATGGAAAACCCAAATTATTATCCCTATCTTAAAGCCTGGTAAAGATCCTCTAGACCCAAATTCATACAGACCCATTGCCCTCTCCTCAGTCCTGGCCAAAATTATGGAGATGCTTATAAAAAACCGATTGGAATGGATAGTTGAAAACCAAGGCATCTTGCCACATAGCCAATTTGGCTTCAGAAGAGGTTTGGGGACTCTAGATAACTTAAGTCTCCTTGTGACGGACATTCGGACTGCTTTCTCCCGTAATGAACATGTTATTGGGGTTTTTTTAGATATATCATCCGCATATGATAATGTCAATCTCTCTATACTCAGGCACAAAATGCTACAGCTGAGTATACCAGAGAAGATTGTAAATTTCATTTATAGCCTGTTCTCGGAGCGATCAATAGTGGTCCGTTCCTGTGGAACCTATCTCCCCCCTAGACTTGTCTGGAAGGGCCTCCCACAGGGATCGGTGCTTAGCCCTATCCTTTATAACGTCTACACTGCTAATCTAGACACATCAGTGAACTGTTTCTGTAAGATACTTCAATATGCGGATGACATCGCCTTGTATGCCATTTCAGACTCTTTTCCAGATGCTTGTTCTCGCGTGAACTCGGCTCTCTTTTATCTTAATGGTTGGCTAACAGAGCATGGGCTTTCACTCTCTCCTGCTAAAAGCAGTGCGATGATTTTTACACGGAAAAGAGTAACTCCCATACTTGATATAAATGTCAATAACAACCCTATCAAAGTAGAAGACAAAGTAAAATTTCTAGGGATCCATTTGGATCCTAAATTGTCTGGCATTACTCACCTAAATTTCGTTTGTGAGAAAATTGAAAAAAATATAAACGTCATCCGTGCTCTTTCGGGCATTAAATGGGGATCACACCCATACTGCCAAAAACTACTCTATAACGCTATTGTCAGAAGTCACATAGATTACGGCAGCTTTCTAATGGAACCATGTCACAAACTATCCCTTGCAAAACTAAACCGACTCCAAGCTAAATGTCTAAGATTAATCACTGGTGCCATGAAATCGTCTCCCACCAATGCTTTGCAAGTGGAGTGCCTGGAGCCCCCACTTGCACTACGTAGTCAATTTCTAGCCGATCGGTTTTTTTATAGAGTGACTGAACTTTCTCACCACCCTCTCCTGATTAGCCTTAGTGACCTTCATGAATTAATAACAACTTCACCCTATTGGAACCACAAAACCCATCCCCCCCTAATCAAGTCTTACCAAAAATCTTTAAATCTCTCTACTGGCATTTACCAAAATTATAGAAATCCCCTCTTCCAAACTGAGTTTGATGATCTACTTTTCCGACCTAAAATCATATTTAATTTTGGTGTCGAAAAGAATTCCATTGGAGCTAACCAAATATTCAACAGGATACTTTATAAAAACTGGCAAGGCTGGTTACCAATTTTTACGGACGCATCCAAATTAATTCTAGATAGCCATGTGGGTGCTGCTGTCTGGATTCCAGAATTTAGGATCATTCTCAACTATAAAATCCCTCCACACAGTTCTGTATTTACTGGTGAGGCTATTGCTATCTTGGAGGCCATTCAATATATCAAATCACATCACCTCAGTAAATGTTTAATTTTAACAGACTCCCTTAGCTGCCTTCAGGATTTATCTAAACTGCCCTTTCGTACAAAAGAAAACTTCTCCCTGACATTAAAAATCAAAAGTTCTCTCAAGACTTGCCATGATCTAGGACTCGAAATAGTTTTGGCATGGATCCCAGGTCATGCAGGTATCAGTGGTAATGAGACCGCTGATAATTGTGCTAAACAAGCTGTCCATATAGGATGCGATAAATATAGCAAATGTTTTAGCAGAGACCTCCGCCTCACAGCCAAAAATGACATGTTCAATTCATGGAATGACACATGGCAGCAATCTCGTCAGACGACCGGCAGGCTTTATGGCGAATTGCAACCACACATCAATCGAACCTCGTGGTTCTCACGCTTCCGAAGTTTATCAAAAAAATTAACCACGGCTATAATCCGCCTGAGACTAGGTCACGTCTGTTCTCCCGTGTTCTTAGCTAAAATAAGAGTTCGCGACCACTCTCTTTGTGAGTGTGGCCTGGACGAAGGGTCATTAGAACACATCTTCTTTCACTGCCCTTATATCTGTACCCATATCTATGACATTCTACCCTCAGATATACCCCGTCCCATCAATCTTAATTACCTCCTGACATTAGTCCATAGTAAACATGTATATATTTTAAGTAAATTTCTATCCCTAAATAATATCTATCTATAACACTGACAAAACCTCCCTTAACTCTCCTACACTAACTTAAAATTAAGTATAATCTACACTAAATTATTAAATCAATAACATTACTAAGTAGGGTTTGGGTTCAGTTTAACATTACGGTTTATTTTGTCCTCAGGTTTTCAGAAATCGAGCACCGTTCAAAATTATCCCTTCCTCTTTTGTCTCTTAAGCTTTTATTGCTTTTTTAATAATCACCTGTCGCTTTTACTCTGATATTGGCAAAATCAATGCCAAGTGCGTTGGAGCCACAATTTTTAAAAAGTGAATGTATCATCTTTGGTGTTACAAATGTCTATAGACGATGGTAACCGCTTTCCATCAAGTGGACCGTCTGCCTGTCTGCTGAACTCTGCAATAAAAAATATATATTCATAAGAGTTGTGTGGGTTGAATCAACAACTCACCACTTATGTCAATCCTACAGAATTTCTATAGAAATTGTTATAGGATTCAACTCACGGTGGTGAGTTGCTCCAAGTTTGCAACATAGGAAAAGGTCGACCGCAGCTGTCATTTTAGTCCAGGAAACTGAAAATCAGAGTATAGTTAGATTATAAACTTGCTGTCCTTACATTATTTCGCTGACACATGTATCGATGTACATTGAGAAATAACAGTCAATTCGGAGACTAGTTAAAATGCTGTGTTATTATCCAAGAAATTTTGGTTTAGGCATCTTCCTTTTAGCCAATAAGAACTCTCTTCCCTTAACTCCTTCAAGACTAATCTTCTTCTGCGTCAGCCTTGACTTTGTCAGCACATTCAGCGAAACTTTTTTCTCCTTTCGCTCTTTCTTCTCTTGCCTCTGGATCGGTCTTTGTTCCATCCATATCATTTGAGCTTCTTCTGGAATTCCGGCTTGGAAACGGAATTTTCTCGGCACCTATATTTTTGAGAAATTTCCATAAAAAGTTATGTACATGTGATGTAAATTTACATACATACATACATAACTTCACGCCAGTACTCTTGCGGGGTAGGCACGAACAACAGAGCGCCATTCAGGCTTATTCTTACACACCTCACTTGCTTCTTTGACATTCACAACTCTCGTCATGCACGCTCGTCTGTTCTTAAGGCTCCTGATATCACCTTCTGCTAGTACACGATCAATTTGATCATGGAAGGTGTCGTGGCCTTCCACGACTTTATAAATTTAAGTTTTATAAAATCGAAAACGTCCACATTTTACTAACTTGCCGTTTACAATCAGCCAAACCTGATGCTGTTTAAGCTGACGAAAGTAATTCTTAAAGCGATTTTGTGGCAGCGTCGTAGGCAGTGGGTGTTTATATGCTGTTTCTGTACTCACTTTGTGCTCAACCGTGTGCAATGACAAACGTCAATAGTTACAGCTAACGCGCGTCGCTTACTTTCATGTGAGCTTTAAAAATATATTCTACAGTGGAACTTAATAAATTACACAAAAATAGAAACTCACACGACGCACGTCCACGGTCTCCAAGTGCTCTGCGGCAAGTGAGCATGAGAGCATTACCATATCATCAGAATAGTAAATCCCGGTTACGAGTGGAGCATCTACTTCCAACCAAGCCCGGGGTCCGTTTTCGTACTTTTTCTCTTCCACTTCGCCCGGTCTTCTTCATCCCTTTTTTTGAGACCATTGGTACACATGTCATCCTTTAAGACATCAAGTCAGCATTTCTCTGTCCTACTCCTACCCCTTCGACCGAAACCCGGCGGAGGCGGCATGGCTACAAATGGTCCCCCGCATAACTGGCCGGTTTACGTAAATAGTAACTGTACCAGCTTCAGTGACTCGCTTACAGTTTGCCCACTATGTTACGGACATGAAGGCTGACGCGGAGGCGGGGGTTCCTGACGCGATCCTTCCGCGTGACTCCACACGTCCACCGCAGCATATTCATCTCCGTGACACGCAGCTCTTGTTACTTGAAGTCATACTTGCCATATATTCCTTGCAAACTTCTCGATATGACGGCACGTGGTGAGGAATTTTGTCTTCTGTCTTCTTCTCTGGTATTTTACCGAAAAGAACTTTTGGGAAATCTGCTTTCTGGCACCTAAAAAGTGATAAAAGTTTTTTAGGCTTAAAAGTTAACGATAAGATTAGGTAAGAAAAGACGTTATTTATACCATATTATACTCTATACAACGGAAATGACGTCATTTGTCTAGACAAAAAGTATCCTAAGTATCCAGTTTCATTTAAATCCGTTCAGTAGTTTTCATGTTATCCTGTAACAGATAGAGAAAATTCTTAAAGTTGCATTTCCAAAAAAGCTGATCCGAAATTGCCCCTCTGTTTTCTTCTCTTATTTAAACTCATTGAACAAATCAATCACTCAATCCGTCTACAAATTTATTATGGTTAAAATTTTTTTTTTTAATTCTAATTTTTGACTAACCATACTAAGTCCCATTGATCCATGTAGATCGGCTCTGGAAATATTATCTTCATCCAACGTAGTACGTCACATCTGCAACAATAAGTTACAGAAATCCATCAAAAATCACAATACCCTTTACTATCAAACCTGTTCATGCACTTGATGTAATGTTCACTCACTCACTCGTAACTCACTCACTCACTCACTCACTCTAACCCACTCACTCACACTCATACATATATTATATTTAAATAGTGGTTGAATAATTCGCGGCTCTACCACGTTGAAATCTATACATTTAATATACCTACCTACCTACTTCAGTTCTGCTGAATGCCACAGTTAAGAATGATCCTTAATTTGAACCATGTGCAGTGAGTCAGAAGCTTCCTTGAAAGCAAAGTTATCCTACTCATGAACTTGATAAAGTCTACTAATTGATGGTCACCCACCAACTCTCACTTCCACTCACTGAACCCATACACATATTATATGCAAACCAGTGGCTGATTCCACGTGTTTACCACGTTGAAATCTATTAGTTACCTAGTGTCTTTCAGCTAAATGCCAATGTTGGAATCGGTGCTCGACTTGAACCATGTATAGTGAGTCAGAAGCTTCCTTGAAAGCAAAGCTATCTTATGAACTCGATGAAGTCTTCACTCATTGATATTCACTCACTCACACTTACTCCATATTCAGCTCCATAATACGGACATAATGAGAAGGCTCAAAAGGACAAAGCCGTTTGAACTAGTGGTATAAACAAAACTAAAGTGTAGTAATGTGCTAGCTATAATAAAGAACACATGAATAAAATATCTTCGCCTTAACCCTTAAGACAATTATCGTTACACCAAAAAGCCGCAAGACTAACACTATCACTATCTTGTAATATACCAAGAAAATATACCCATTTCATACAAATCATACAACTCTTATATAAACAGAGTGAGACAACAACACAATTAACGATCACGTGCACAAACGCAATCTGCGCGGACACATATGTGCTAATAGTGAGCTAAAAGGTTAATAAAGAAAGTAAAGTGCCAATGGGCATATTCTTAATATGAACACTTGGTTAATTGGGGTTACAATTGAATTATTTATTAATCTTTTTAGATTAGATGGGAATATTTGTGATATCTTTTTAAACGCGTCATTCGTAAAAAAATACACTTGTTCACTCGTACTCACTCAACCCATACACACATACATTTTACATTGAAATAGTGGCCGAGTCCGAGTTTCTGCCACGCGAGAAATCTATGCATTTACCTAGTCCAGTTCTGCCGAATGCCCCAGTTATGACCGGTCCTCGACTTAAACCACGTGCAGTGAGTCAGGGCCTTCCTTGGAGGCAACCCGATGCTCCTCATGAATTTTATGAAATCTGTCTTATACAGTCGGCGAACTCCAGAACATATTATCTGAAACAATTGGCCGTGTGCGAGTCGGAATCACATGTAAACGTTTTCTCTCTACAGTAAGCTATGGATATTAGAAGGTCAAATATTTACAAAATGTGCAAATTAGGCCCTTAAGCTTGATACCTCACTCGAAGAATTGGTTTGAAAATTAGCTATAATCTTCATTATTGATTTAAGTTTAAACAATATATTTTAGATAAGAAGACGGAGATTGAAAAAATTGAGATTTTCATGAAAACCAAAAATGGACTGGTAACGTCTGTGCTTGCTGAGCGTGCTACGAGTTACAGTTTTTAGTAGGCAATTGTGAGTGTTGGTATGGTATGGTATACAACACAAATGATTGATTAATTATGCCACACATAATCTTTCCTTATACTTAAATGGTGTAAAATTAAATCCATTACAAAATATCTTTTTGGTGCAATTTCTACTCTTTCCTTACAAGTTTTGATCGGCCAAACTCCCGACCATCATTCGTTAGTGTTTTTCTTCCATGGTTTTATGTAACGCAATTATAAGGATAAAAATTAAACTTACTTGTATGTGCTCAAAGGAATGTATATTGATCTGAGGCAGCTTAGAAGGGTCTTCGAGCATAATGAGCCTCATTCCGTTTATGTGGTTATCCAGAATACAGTCCTAAAATGATCAAAAAGTTTGAATTCTATAAGTGTCTTGTAAAGAGAATGAAACACTCGGTATTTTTTTTATTGCATGAATTCAGCAGACAGGCAGACGACCTACTTGATAGAAAGCGGCTACCATCGCCTATGGACATTTGCAACACCAAAGGTGCTACAAATGCGCTGCTGCTCTCTTAAGGGAGACTAGAACCTGGTCACTAATGCCGGAACACAAATCAAGGTTATTATGGCAGCATTCTCTAGACCAGGGGTGTAGTTATCCAGTCCGGCAAATACCCTACCACCTGGCTGTGGGTTGATACAACTCGTAAATCGGACTGGCGCAACCAGTGATACAAAACTAGAAACTGCCATAACTACCCTCAGTTCTTTACACGAAATTAATACACACAACACTAAGCTTGATGTAGCGTCATGAACGTCCACATCATCCAATTTTCTTTACCCCATCCCCCTGTTCTAATCCTATATCCCAACCTGTCTACCTCATTCCTTTATCACATAAAAAAACTAATTATCGTCAAAATCGGCCTCGAGACTCCTTTGAGTGTTTTTTCGCTGTTGCTTATAGTTCAGGATTTGTCCCTGAAGGCCCACTTCAAAAAATCACCGTGTATATTTAAATAAATAACAGTGCGCCATACGTCCGTCCCATAGCAGAAAATCAGCGTCAGGCACCCGTTGCATGTCATTTGTTGAACTGCACCTATTTCGTACTATTGCGAGATATTTTGTTTTGCTCTATACTTACGGTGATGTCAGGAGCCTTAAGAGCAGACGAGCGTGCATGACAAGAGTTATGAATTTCAAAGAAGCAAGTGAGGTGTGTAAGAATGGGCCTAAATGGCGCTCTGTTGTTCGTGCCTACCCCGCAAGGGAACTGGCGTGAAGTTATGTATGTATGTATATACTTACGGTCTTGAGAAGTTTGCACGCTTCTTTAAGAACCATAAAGAAGCGTTCAAACTTACTCTAAATCTCTATGAATGAGACCTACGACCCTAGCGTAATACCCATTTTATTTTTCTTATCTTTGGTTTCGTACAGCGCCATCTGTTATCTATTTACCTGTTACTACGAAACTGTCAGATCCCAAACCTTGTACTCAGGTAGTCCTACAATGATAGCCATCCAATCAGCAACCTGCTCCGCAGACCACTTAAAAGCTTTAGGGAACGTTAGATTGTCCACAACTTTGGCAGCTAGCTCATTAAGTGTCAAGGGTGATTTTTGACAGGGGTTGAGTTTTCTGTAAGCATAGGAAATGGTAGCAATGTTTGGTCACTTCTTTAACAATGAGTTAAACGAACGAATGATTATACTAAGGACAAGGTATTACGTGTCATAAGATATCCTCCGGTAATTGGCTTAGTTCAAGTTTGAGGTAAATTGATAATGACAGTTTCTAATAGACCTGTTATTTTTTTATATTTTTATTATCAAGTCTACGGACTCGAGTTCCGTACCCTTTATTACAGCTTTATTTCGAAGAATTTTTATAATTTATACACGTGTCTTGGTTATTTTTGTTTTTGTGTGTGACATTTTTTTAATGATATTTGTGCTGTGGTTTACCTTACGAATAACTTATTATATTAATTTATTCTAATTTTAATACTAAACTTATATTAATGTAGAGTGTATCTGTTACATGCTGGTGTTGTGAGGAAGTGCATGTGCAGTATGTGCCTTACGTCTATACCTATATAATAGACCTGTTATAACAATTACGAAGGTTCGTGTAATTTAACTTAACCTTTTAACCCTTAAGCTCACTAGTAGCACATATGTGTCCGCGATGAGAGTGCAGATCGCGTTTGTGCACGTGATCGTTAATTGTGTTGTTGTCTCACTCTGTTTATATAGGAGTCGTATGAAATGGGTATATTTTCTTGGTATATTACGAGATGGTGATAGTGTTAGTCTTGCGGTTTTTGGAAGAGCTGAAGGGTTAAGACGGAACCACCACAAATTTGTTGCCCGAACTGTCACACACGGCTAATTGGGAAGCACCACAAATTTGTGGTCAAATACAGACAATTGAAACTTTCTCCCTCTAACTACATAGAATTTGTACATACATACATACATAACATCACGCCAGTTCCCTTGCGGGGT
Source organism: Dendrolimus kikuchii (assembly GCA_019925095.2). NCBI lineage: Eukaryota > Metazoa > Arthropoda > Insecta > Lepidoptera > Lasiocampidae > Dendrolimus > Dendrolimus kikuchii. The sequence continues at coordinate 3,188,233 of JAHHIN020000030.1, read as the reverse complement.
ATGCAAGAGCAACAGAGCGCCATTTAGGCCCATTCTTGCACACCTCACTTGCTTCTTTGACATTCATAACTCTTGTCATGCAGGCTCGTCTGTTCTTAAGGTTCCTGACATCACCTTCTGCTAGTACACGATCAATTTGATCATGGAAGGTGTGTCGTGGCCTTCCACGACTTCTGCATCCATCCACTTTTGCATTGTATATCTGTTTAGTCATTCTTTCCACATACCCGAACCACCGGAGCATTCCTTTCCTTAGTTTCACCCCGACACTCTCTTTCTTACTTCGGTATTACGAACGCGGTCCGCGAGCGTCACTCCGCAGACTGCGCAGTGCTCGCATCTCGACCGCGTTTACTCTACTTTCATGCTCTCTCTTCCATACCCAACTCTCGCTTCTCGCTCACTCTAATGTATTCTCTTTAAAGTGTCTAAGCAGTACGGTATAAGAATATTGTAGTTTTTGTATTAAAACCAGTTGTTTTTTTTTTTCATTTTGTAAATTGTAAAAAGTACCGCCCGCTCATCTATTAACTAAATAATAACCTGAATTAGTTTTTGGCGGGAACTGAAAGGAGATGTTGTACTGTGCAGTTTTATTTTCTAAAAATGTGTAAAATTACTCCAAAATGAACAATAGTTGTAGGATATTGAGTAGTAATTATGTGTTTTGTGGGAAATGTGAACTGTAAAGTCAAATGTGGCCTTTTGAGTTGTCACGAGAACTCCGTTAAATGGCACTAGCTGATTACCTACAATTCAGCTGTGCTACACATAGGTTCAAGAAAATGAAGAAACTACATTGAATCTAAGATCTGGCTTAAAGGCCTAGCTGCCAAGCCATAAAATCCAAAAAAATAAAATAATAATAACCTGAATAAACACAATAGTAAAACGAGTGGCGTTGTGCGAGCCGGATTCGCGTTTGCAATCTTATTAATCTATAATCTTAGAACATTAATATTTAAATTCAAAAGTTTTTATTCAAAACAAGTTCCACTGGAGAACACTTTTTGAAGGTCATACATGTAAATTAAAATTTAATTTTACTTCCTATTCTAAGTACACCGCTTGGCAACGTGTTGATGCTGTAAAGGAGAAGAAGCGGCAAGAAACTCCCCAGCAACGCGTCCAGCTAAAGATTGATTTTCTTTATATTTCATATCCTATTTATATCTCAAATCCTTTTTTTTTTATAACTTTTGTACAGAAGTATGTTACAGAATTAACTTTTGAAGAATTAATGGATTTGTAGCAAACAATGCATACTCAATAAGACCAAGACAATAAAAGGAAAGAAAAATAATGTTATAGTTATAATAATGACATGACGTACTAAAATGTTATGCTGCAATATGCCTCCATGAATTCCTTACAAGCTTGGCAAGATAAAAACGTTATACAAAATTTAGTATAAGAGGTTGGAGCGAGCTGCTATGTAAATGAATTTTTGTCATTTAAGTACTCTTCAATAGTGTAGTATCCCGTTTTTAGCAAGATACTTTTTAATTTAGTGAAAGGCAGATCTAACATTTCACTCGGAATCTTACTGAAGAAGCGTATACTATATTTTTATCCTTGCAGGAACGGAGAAAGAATACAATTTCCTGCGGCCGGGCGGCCTATCGTAAGAGGCGATAAAAAAAACCCAAAGCCAGGTGGTAGGGTATTTACTCGACTGGATGGCGACCACCCCTGGTCTAGAGTATGCCGCCATTACAACCTTGTGTTGTGTTCTGGCATTAGTGACCAGGTTCCAGTCTCCCTTAGGAGAGCAGCAGCGCATTTGTAGCACCTTTGGTGTTGCAAATGTCCATAGGCGATGGTAACCGCTTAGCATCAAGTGGGCCGTCTGCCTGTCTGCTGAACTCCTGCAATAAAAAAAAAATATACCAACCCCCAAGAAAGAGGACAGTACTTTTTGTAATCTAAAAGATGGCAATATCAGTCTATTACAATGCCTGGTGTTGAAATTGTGAACATCCTTCTACTTAATAAAACTACATTTTAACGGTTTTAAGCGCGGTAATTTTATTTGATTTTGTTTTTTCCGACGTTTCGGCCACTTTTCAGTGGCCGTGATCACGGAAGACAAAGGTGTCAAGTGTCAACGAGTATTGTTAAAGTTTTATTTAGCCTACCGCCAACTTGTTAATTTTAATTTTGTTTATGGTTATTATTTACTCTATGGGAGCCTAATCTAATTTACTACCGCTTCGCAACATGTTATGGCTTGAAGAGAAGTAGCGGCGCAAGAAACTCTTCAGCAAACATGCCTAGCTCTAATAATTTTATATAATATTAAAATGGGTGGAAGGAAAAATAAAAATAATTATCAGTCAAGTTGGTTTGTGTTCCGTTGTACGCAGAAAGAGCTCACAGTGTCTTGAGGTCTGGCAGCTGGTTTTTGCTGGATTTGGGTCTTAATAGTTTTGATAATTGGATCCCAAACAGGTGGTACTTGCCAACCATCTTCTCTATTGAAATTTGGGTGTTTTTTGATTTCAATAGCCTCACGCATCATTCTAGGTATGAAACGATTCTCCTTCGCGAGGATTTGTGGCTTCTCGAATCTGATGTAGTGGTTGGGTTTATCCAGCGTGTGTTCACTGATCACAGACTTCGTAGACCTTGTGTGTTTCATGTTAGCAATGTGTTCTTTTACTCGTGTTTTTATGCTCCTCTCCTTCCTTGTACTGCTTGTAGGCACTCAAATTATTACGAATATAAATTATATTATTAATTATATTGTTCGTGCCTACCCCGCAAGGGAACTGGCGTGAAGTTATATGTGAATATATGTATGTAAAAATATTATATATTGGCAGGCGACCGTCATAATACCGATTTCCTTAAGCGTTATGGTAATAGAAAGACGGAGTCTCGGACTCTCAAAGTGAAGCCGGCTGAAGGATACCGGCTGTGCCGCAGTGCGTGACGAGAACCCAGTATTAAATTTAGTTAAAATTAATCGAAGTATTACGGTTAAAGGTGGAAGAAAAAGACGTACCTACTTAATTAGCTTTTTTTTTTTAAGGCGGGGGAAATTTTATTTACGCACAGTACTGGGTCCTTTGCAAGGGATTAGACCATAGTTGATCATGAGGGCTTTCCCCTTTGACAAGGGGCAATCCGAACAATAATCAAGCCAGCTTGTGTGGAGACTCAGAGAAGTTGCACGGGCAACACCCACTACCCACTAAAACCACCCTCCTCCCATGTGCCCCGCGCTTTTTATGAAGGAAAGGCTGAGACTTAGAACGTAGTTACGCCCAGTCTGTACTTAATTAGCTTACTTGAACACTCGTCATGGTCCATGGACAAGAACTCGCTTAGTCTGCGTCGGACTGTTGTAATTTGTTTTTTTTTTGCAGGAGATCAGCAGACAGGCAGACGGCCCACTTGATGGAAAGCGGTTACCATCGCCTATGGACATTTGCAACAGCAAAGTTGCTATACAAATGCGCTGCTGCTCTCTTAAGGGAGACTGGAACCTGGTCACTAATGCCGGAACACAACTCAAGGTTGTTATGGCGACATACTCTAGACCAGGGGTGGTAGCCATCCAGTCGGGAAAATGCCCTACCACCTGGCTGTGGGTTGTTTTGTCGCCTCTTACGACAGGCCGCCCCAACGCAGGAAATTGTATTCTTTCTCCGTTCCTGCACGGATAATATAATACGTAATATAACACGTATAATAATAGGCACAACATTTTGCACGCCCTAGAGGCAAAAACATATGAACGTATGGAGTAATCCGACCATCTTTTTAACCGACTTCAAAAAAAGGAGGAAGTTCTCAATTCGACGGGATCTTTTTTTTATGTATATTCACCGATTACTCTGAGAGTTATGATCCGATTTACGTGATTCTTGTTTAGTTTGATGCGGAATAGTTTCCGTTTGGTCCCCTAGAAATTTAACATGGTTTGGCCCAGTAGTTTTCATTTTACGAACATTTTTTTGTTCCCGTTTCTTGGGACCTATGCTTTTTAAGGAGCGCGGCACCTTTCGTAGGTCTACCCATACATAGCTAGACACTAAAAAGTAACAAATAAAATAAAAAAAACTCCGTTTAAAAAAACAGACTTCAAAAACTAAAAAGTATAAAATAACTTATTTCTAATTAATATATATTATCTAAAACATCTTGTAGTCGGTGCAAAGTAAAACATAAAAATTACTATATTTTGAAAATTACTAAACACCGACTTTAAGATATTTTAGATAATATATATTAATAATAATAGCTTTAGAAATAAGTTATTTTATACCTTTTAGTTTTTTATATACCATATTTCATGCAATAAATGATGATTTGATTGATTGATTGAAACAGTACATACATACTTACTTACTTACTTACTACTTACATACTTACAGTACTACTACTCGACGGCCTCTGTGGTTGAGCGGGCTAAGCCTTTGCCGGCGTACCTCACTGCAACGCAGAGGTTCCGGGTTCGATTCCTGGTATAGTAAATTTCGGAAACGTATTTTCTCCGTTATTTACTATGGTCTGGGTGTCTGGGATCGGCCCCAGAGTAGTCCGTTGTATATTACCCACAACACAAGCGTAACTTGCTTAATTTGGGGATATACAATGTGTGTGTTTGTCTGCCGATTATTATTATTATTATTATTATACTTACATACATAACTTCACGCCAGTTCCCTTGCGGGATAGGCACGAGCGATAGAGCGCCATTCAGCGCCTTATCCGTGCAGGAACGGAGAAAGAATACAATTTCCTGCGTTGGGGCAGCGGCCTGTCGTAAGAGGCGACTAAATAATCCACAGCCAGGTGGTAGGGCATTTGCTCGACTGGATGGCGACCACCCCTGGTCTAGAGTATGCCGCCATAACAACCTTGTGTTGTGTTCCGGCATTAGTGACCAGGTTCCAGTCTCCTTTAAGAGAGCAGCAGCGCATTTGTAGCACCTTTGGTGTTGCAAATGTCCATAGGCGATGGTAACTGCTTTCCATCAAGTGGGCCGTCTGCCTGTCTGCTGAACTTCTGCAATAAAAAAAAAATCAGGCTTATTCTTACACACCTCACTTGCTTCTTTGGCATTCATAGCTCTTGTCATGCACGCTCGTCTGTTCTTAAGGCTCCTGACATCACCTTCTGCTAGTACACGATCGATTTGATCATGGAAGGTGTGTCGTGGCCTTCCACGACTTCTGCATCCATCCATTGAAACAGTACAGAAGATATTCATACTTTGGTTTCCTGTAAGGGTCTTCTTTGGGAAAACACGTGCAACATTCGCAAGTGGTCTTATCGGCTGTTATAAATACGACTCTTCTTGGTGGTACCACTATGGACAGTTCTCGACGTGGTATCACCAGTTTCTCGGGCCTCTTCCTTGCTGGGGGGGCTTCTGATTTCTTCTTCTTCTGCAACAACAAGGCCTCCTAATAGAAATGGGCGCCGCCGCGTTATATATACACATACTAATATATAAAGCTGAAGAGTTTGTTTGTTTGAACGCGCTAATCTCAGGAACTACTGGTCTGATTTGAAAAATTCTTTCAGTCTTGGATAGCCCATTTATCTAGGAAGGCTATAGGCTATATATCGTCACGCTAAGACCAATAGGAGCGGAGCAGCAATGAAAAATGTTTCAAAATCGGGGGGCTTTGAAAAAAAATTCCACGCGGACGGCGTCGCGGGCACAGTTGGTATTATATAATACTCGGGTTTGTGTCAACGTATTAAAAAAACTTGATTCGGTTTTTGGATAGATAGATAACACTTTATTATACACCAATACAAAAATGAACTTAAGACTAAATTATATCTAGTTACTAGCTTCTGCCCGCGACGTCGTCCGCGTGGAATAGTAAAATAAAGTAAGTTAATAAACCCCCCGATTTTGAAACATTCGTCATTGGTGCTCCGCTCCTATTGGTCTTAGCGTGATGATATATAGCCTATAGCCTTCCTCGGTAAATGGGCTATCTAACACTGAAAGATTTTTTCAAATCAGACCAGTAGTTCCTGAGATTAGCGCGTTCAAGCAAACAAACAAACAAACTTCAGTTTTGTCTGATTCCTCTATGACCAGTCCCCTCTCCCATTTTCATTATTCCATCATAATGGTTGCTAACTAACGTGTTGGCTACGACTGTGGTGTTGCATACGTCTATAAGCGACGGTAGCCACTTTCCATCAGGTGGGCGATCTGCCTGTTTGCCAGCTTTCTAATAAACTTAATATTTATAAAATTACTTACGACTTCAATTTTCTCGTCGCTCATTTTTTAAGTAATTTAAAAATGTAGAAATTATTTTTAAATATATTATTAGGATATCTTGTAAATATTATAATAAACCATCGTTATTTGCTTTTTGACTATTTTATGTATCGTTTATTTGACAATTCTATTTTCATAAGTACATGAAAACTTTTTAGCCGCCTTCAAAAATATTTATCTAATTTATTTAATTTGTTTGGAAAACATACAATAATTAATATTCTTAAATATAAAACACAAAATTAATACATATATCAATCAAGTTTCCACAAAAAAATCGGTATATAATATAATATAATATATATATATATATATATATATATATATATATATATATATATACACTACAGTTTACCCCGCGGGTCAACCTCTAGTGCGTGTCTCTTGTTTAAAGAGCAAGTAGTACAGGTTATATTGTATTAAATTTGTATGTATTTGCCCCCGAAAGATTCACTTCATTTTATATCGCAAACTATACCACCCCCGTCTATATGTAAACTACATAAATAACAAAAGTTGTCAAAAATGACAAAATAGATAACATGGACCAAGTGGACCCAGTGGATCCAGTGGACAAAGTGGACCCAGTGGACCTAACGGACCTAGTGGACCAAGTGGACTCAGTGAGTCCAGTGGACCAAGTAGACCCAGTGGACCCAGTGGTTCAAGTGGACCCACTGGACCCAGTAGTCTAAGTGGACCCAGTGGACCCAGTTGACCCAGTAGGCTAAGTGTTCCAAATGGACCCAGTAAACTCAGTGGACCAAGTGGACCCAGTGGACCAAATGGACCAAGTGGACCGACTGGAACCAGTGGATCCAGTGGACAAAGTGGACCCAGTGGATCCAGTGGACAAAGTGGACCCAGTGGACCCAACGGACCTAGTGTACCAAGTGGACCCAGTGAGTCCAGTAGACGAACTAGACCCAGTGGACCCAGTGGTTCAAGTGGACCCAGTGGGCCCAGTGAACCCAGTTGACCCAGTAGGCTAAGTGTTCCAAATGGACCCAGTGGACCCAGTAAACTCAGTGGACCCAGTGGACCTAGTGGACCCAGTGGACCCAGTGGACCTAGTGGACCTAGTGGACCTAGTGGACCCAGTGGACCAAGTGGACCCAGTTAACCAAGGGGACTATGTGGACACAGTGGTCCAAGTGGACCAACTGGACCCAGTGGACCCAGTAGACCCAGTGGACGAAATGGACAAAATCACAAAACCAGTCCTAGTTTCCGGGATAAACTTTACATAAATCTATCCCAAAATGTATCCCATTATCCGGGATAAAAAGTACCCCTTGGCCACTCTCGGTATTCAAATTATATATGTACCGAGTTTCAGTCAAATCGGCCCAATAGTCTTTTCATAAAAGGATAACAAACAAAAAGACAAATATATTTTTATCTCTGAAACTATCCCATTTTTCGGGATAAAAAGTATCCTATGTTCATTCTCGGCATCGAAAATATATATACTGAGTTTCAGCCAAATCGGTCCAGTAGTTTTTCCGTGAAAACGGATCAGACAGACAGACAGAGTTACTTTCGCATTTATAATATTAATAGAGATAATATATAAAATAGGTTCTAAATTTTTCCGTCGGAGTGTGGTTCGATTTTCCAAAAAAATTTATAGGCTGGTCCCATTGTCCCCAAGTCAGGGTCCGATGAGTGAAATCAGGGGAAATCGAGAGCAACTCTGTAGGGGTGACCAGAGTTATCATGTTAAGAAAAGCTAGGAAATTAAGAATGTAGCAAGTAATAATGTAGTTAATACATTTTGCCAGGTGGTAGGGCATTTGCCCGAATGGATGGCTACCACCCCTGGTCTAAAGTATGTCGCCATAACAACCTTGAGTTGTGTTCCGGCATTAGTGATTAGGTTCCAGTCTCCCTTAAGAGAGCAGCAGCGCATTTGTAGCATCTTTGGTGTTGCAAATGTTTATAGGCGATGGTAACCGCTTTCCATCAAGTGGGCCGTCTGCCTGTCTGCTGTACTCCTGCAATAAAAAAAAAACATACATACATACATAACTTCACGCCAGTTCCCTTGCAGGGTAGGCACGAACAACAGAGCGCCATTCAGGCTTATTCTTACACACCTCACTTGCTTCTTTGACATTCGTAACTCTTGTCATGCACGATCGTCTGTTCTTAAGGCTCCTGACATCACCTTCTGCTAGTACGCTTTGCATCTAGCTTCATCATATGCACCGCAAAGGAGTGGAACTCATTGCCGGAGTCTGTCCTCCCGGATACATATAACCAGGGTGTTTCCAAGTTCCGTGTGAATTACCTTCTAGGTAACCGTGCTCCGTCCTAGACCATATCTTCGCTCCACATAGGGCAAGATTGTAGTCAAACGCGAAACTATACTACAATAAAAAAAGAAATAGAATAACATATAGGCTATAATTAATAAAGATATAGTGTTCGGTCCTTGCCTAGTGAAGTAGGTAGAACATCGCTCCATGAATTTTGCTGTGTACCCTCTTTCTGTGTGAGGCGACGGCCAATGCACAGCAGGGTAGGGGCAGCCATTTTGGACACTCCAATCATCGATCAACGTTTGACGAGAACTACACCGCGCCGTGCGCTGTTACTTTTCTAAATCTGATCCACTTGTTGTGATCTGATACTTAAACTTCTTAATTTCTAAAACTTATCATCTTGGTGTGATTACTGGCCGTGCCAAGAACATTTGCTATCCGTAAAACTTTGTACTTCAAGTGTTAGCTCCACAGTGGAATTTAGTGCCGTGTGCTGTTCCTGTGTGTAACCTGAACCGAGCCAGGAGAGGACGGATCTCAAGGTTGGTGGAGCTTCTGCTTTTCTAGTGCAAGGATTTCGGTCATATCTCTCTCATACAGTCCATAATAAATTGAACCATCTTATTATCAGAGGGCTACAGCGCTCCACATATAGTGTGAATTGTCCAAAATATATCCGTATTTTATCCGTGCAGGAACGAAGAAAGAATACAATTTCCTGCGTTGGGGCGGCCTGTCGTAAGAGGCGACTTAACAACCCACAGCCAGGTGATAGGGTATTTGCCCGACTGGATGGCTACCACCCCTGGTCTAGAGTATGCCGCCATAACAGCCTTGAGTTGTGTTCCGGCATTAGTGGCCAGTCTCCCTTAAGAGAGCAGCAGCGCATTTGTAGCACCTTCGGTGTTGCAAATGTCCATAGGCGACGGTAACCGCTTACCATCAAGTGGGCCGTCTGCCTGTCTGCTGAACTCCTGCAATAAAAAAAAATGTTAATCACCGTTTCTCTCATTCCAGGTCCACACCCGCCTCTCGTACTTGCGCCACCTGATCGTGTCCCTGGCCCAGGCCAGGGATGTCGACAGGACCCTCCTAATATTCTCCCACGATTACTACGACGAGGAGATCAATAGTCTTGTCAAGAGCATCGACTTCACTAAGGTATATTATAATTTACTTCATTGTTTTGTGGTTGGGAGTTGTCATTGCAGAATTGTTTGGCATTATGTGAATGTATGTTTCTTTAGGTCAATACGATATTTAATATTATTATACACTAGCTTCTGCCCGCGACGTCGTCCGCGTGGAATTTGCTTTCAAAACCCTCCGATTTTAAAACATTCTTCGTTGGTGCTCCGCTCCTATTGGTCTTAGCGTGATGATATATAGCCTATAGCCTTCCTCGATAAATGGGCTATCCAACACTGAGAGAATTTTTCAAATCAGACCAGTAGTTCCTGAGATTAGCCGTTCAATCAAACAATATTAGTATATTTAGCTACAACACTAATACTTACATTTTAAATATCGCGATATCTTTTGAATGAAACCTCCGAATTAAATAATTCAGAAAGTTCTAGAAAGGTATTGAATTCGTCTTGAATATGGCCTAATTTATTTTGATAGGGATTAATACCAAGGTACAAAATAAAGAGCTTTTGAAGCGACGGCATTTTAATTATTTAAAAAATAAAAGAAAACACTTATTGTGAGATAAGTACAATAGTTAGACATATGGTTACGCGATATTTTTTGTAGACAATTATATGTTCTGCAAAGTGGTAGTACACTGTTTTGCGCACGCCGTGTAAGTATTTTTTCGGGTCATTTTTTTACACCTTGGGTTACATTATTGGACTTTTAGTAAGGATCCCTAATTTTTTTGAAAATATAATATAGCCTATATATATAGCCTATATATATATAGCCTTCCTCGATAAATGTACTATTCAACACTGAAAGAATTTTTCAAATCGGACCAGCGTTTTCTGAGATTAGCGCGTTTAAATAAACAAACAAACAAACTCTTCAGGTTTATAATATTAGTATAGATATGTAAGTATATATTATTTTATCCAACACATCCAAACAAAACATTTCCCCTCCCTTGGTAACACAACCCGACAAAAACCAATCACCACCCATACCAAATTTCCAACTCGCAGTATTATTTATATACATATATATATATATAAATATATATATATATATATATATATATATATATGTATATATATATATGTATATATATATGTATATATGTATATATATATATATATATATATATATATATATATATATATATATATATATATATATATATATATATATATATATATAAATAGGCAAAATATAAATAGTAGTAGACCCGGGCATATCATGTTCGCCTGGGCTAAAGAAGGTGCAAAAAAAAATAGTTTTTCAGTGAAAGTGTAACAGACAGATAGGAGTTTTTAATTTATAATATTAAAATGTATGGATATCAACGTAGGATTTCGTGTTTGACAGGTGATGCAGATATTCTACCCGTTTTCAATACAAACACACCCCCACGAGTTTCCGGGGATGGACCCCAATGACTGTCCAAGGGATGCGAAGAAGGAAGAGTGAGTATCATATCCCACTCTGTTTCCTCTCATGTTCTCCCAGTCGTTTCTCCCTTCCTTTCGTACTCCTCTGATTATTAATTTTTTTACAAGCTTTCTATTAACTTGCAATGGATGTACTTATGTATGTAAGTTTGGGTGGAATTTTTTGAGTTAAATTTGACCCACTTCCCGGTTTCCGATTGAGCTGAGATTTTGCACGAATATGTACATGACAATGCAATAATATGGTACCACGGAGCTGATCTGATGATGGAGTCGGAAGGTGGCCATAGGAACTCCTGTACTAACCAAAATAGACTCGTCGTGTTTGGGCTCGTTTCACTTGTCTTGGCTAGTACTCTGCTGCTACATGATATCTAGGATCTCAAAAGCTTGTATTAATTTTTTTTTTTTCAATTTTATCTTGTCTCTGGACGAACGTGTTTTGTCTGAGTTTGTTGTTATATACATTATTCACTTCTCATATTCTGAAAGTACGCTTAGAGTTGCCGAATCGCAGGGATGAAAACGGCACTTTCCGCCCTTGCTGTCAAAAAATTTAGAAACTGCGATCCATAGATAATAAAAAAGTTGAGTTTTACCAACTATTTTTTACAGCCACTATTAAGTCGCGGCATAATATGTAATAAAAGAATATCAACAATTTTGTAACATCATTAAGTTACTTTTCATTAGATTATTGTTTAACTAGCTGCGCCCGCGGTTCTACCCGCGTGGTGATGGAAAATCGTTATATTTTCGATAATTCACTATGTGTCATTCTGATTTTTAAGCCATATTACTGTAAAGTTTCATCACAAATCCATTCAGTAGTTTTTTCGTGAAAGAGTAACAAACATACATCCATAAATATTTACTATCATTGGTAAAGAAAAAATATTGCGTAGTAGAATGCCGAAGAAAACGATTTATACGTGACATGTTAAATGAGTTCATCAGATTTAGATATGGAGTTAACGCTTGATTTCATTAGATAAGTATTTGTTAGTTTTTATTTGCTTTCGTTATATTCGAAATGAAAAGCACAGTGTTAACTTTAGGTGAAAGGCCTATTTAGGCACTCGAACTATTAGTGCCCTCGCGACGCTACGCCAAACCATCTCATAGCTAAATAGGTCACTTTCATCTCTCTTGTAACAATCTACTATTTAAAGATTTCTTATATAATATTTCAGGGCTATATTAGGTGAAAGGCCTATTTAGGCCCTCGAACTATTAGTGCCCTCGCTACGCTACGCCAAACCATCCCATACCTAAATAGGTCACTTTCATCTCTCGTGTAACAATCTACTATTTAAAGATTTCTTATATAATATTTCAGGGCTATATTAGGTGAAAGGCCTATTTAGGCACTCGAACTGTTAGTGCCCTCGCGACACTACGCCAAACCATCACATACCTAAATAGGTCACTTTCATCTCTCGTGTAACAATCTACTATTTAAAGATTTCTTATATAATATTTTAGGGCTATATTAGGTGAAAGGCCTATTTAGGCACTCGAATTATTAGTGCCCTCGCGACACTACGCCAAACCATCACATACCTAAATAGGTCACTTTCATCTCTCGTGTAACAATCTACTATTTAAAGATTTCTTATATAATATTTCAGGGCTATAAAACAGAAATGCAACAACGCGCTGCACCCAGACCTGCACGGTCATTACAGGGAGGCGAAGTACGCCCAGACAAAACACCACTGGTGGTGGAAGGCCAACAGGATATTCAACCAGCTGCAGTGCACTAGTAACCATTCGGGTGAGTTCTAATTCCGGATGGCGTAATGCTGCGATGTGACGGCGTAACGCCGTAATCGAATGGCGTAACGTGTAGATCACCGGCCTAACGCTGTGATGAATGGACGTAAGGCTGGGGCGAGACGGCGTAACGCTGCGGTGGTGTATATGACGCTGTGGTAGTCTGGTGTAAAGCTTTAGTTAAGTGGCGTAACCATTAGAGGCCTAGCGTAGTGCTGTGATGTGATGGCGTAAGGCTGTGGTGAGATGGCGTAAACTTGAGATGACAGGGCGTAAAACTGGGAAGAGATTGCGTAACACCGTGGTGGGATAGCATAATACTTGATAGTCAGCGTAACACTGCGGTGATAATTTATCACTCTGTGGTAGTCTCGCGTAACGATTCGGTGGTCCGGCGTAACGCAAATAAAAGTCGGCGTAACGTCGCTTTGGAATGGCGTAACGCCTTACTTTCCAGACGTCAAGGCTAACCAATACAATCATCCAATAAAACTCTCTTCTCTGCTTTTGGTTAATCTAGCAAGTTCTAATATGAAAGGGGGGGGGGGCGTTATGTGAGTTCTAATTCTTTTTCCATCTTGATAACTTAATCTTTTAGCTAACTCTTTCATTTACTCTCCCAGGTCTCGTTCTTTTCCTGGAAGAAGACCACTACGTCGCAGAAGACTTTATCCATATGCTCGGTCTACTAAGGTCTATCGCAGACAAGAGCTGTCCGCAGTGTGAAATACTTTCACTGGGAACGTACCTCAAAACGTACCAATATCATAGCAACGGAGATAAGGTAGGATAAACTGACTGACTAATTTCTGACTAAGTAACTGAAAACTAAAGGTCTGTTCCTTTGTAACCTTTCATCAGATTAACGGAAGTAGTATATTTCTTATAATATGAACATTTTAATAGGCAAGCATTCGTTTAGACATCGTATTGGACAGATCTTAAGTTAATTTTCGTATGTTTTTATGATATTAATAAAATACTGCATCTATGTGACATTCAAATTATATTTGACTAAATTATATAATTCTGACTATACGACTTAATTCTTGGCAGACGACTTCATTCAATTATATATGATTGTTTACTGTTGTTCTGACATACAACTGACGATATTCATTTGATTAAATAAATTATTCTGACTAAATAGTTTACTTCCAACCGGAAGATATCATTTTATTAATATGACTGTTTGCCTATATCTGACTTTAATTTTTGTTAATAGTTCCTTTACAAATTTATCAAAATTAAACTTTGCTATAGCTAGCATGACGCATTATCGTTCAACAGTGAACTGACTTATTAGTTCTGACTAACTGACAACTTATTATGTGTGTCAACTCTATTGACGTGTTATTTGTATACTGATTAATTGCCGATTCCTATATATTACCAATCGTTAATTTGTCATACTACCGGTTAAAATGTGACATATGGTCCAAAGAAGTCATGTCAAAAATTTAGCGATGGTAAAGCACGTAAACGAATAGTAAGATAAGTGACATAATTCTCTTCATTAATATATTTCTTCCATACAACTTTTATATTCCTTTTGACTAACTGATGTACATGTTTCTTCTGACTAACTGACATATTTCTTTTAATCAATTAATAGCTCGACTATGCACCAATGAATATATTTACATAATTTTAAATGACATACAAAATGCAAGCGTCATATAATTGCAACTTTATACTTTATATCTTCTAATAAGGTGACTTATTAAATCCGGCTAATTGTTATCTCTCCATATTATATGGTATTTGCATTCTGACTAAGTGACATATTACTGACTAAATGACTAATTTCTTCTGACTAATGAATTACTGGACTAATAACTGACTAACAAGATAGATTTTTAATATTAGTATATTTACATACTTTTATATGATATGGGGAACAGCGCAAGAAGGCATTGAACCTCAACTACATACAGCAAGTGAAGGCTGCGAACGAAGAGCGACGTAGAAGACAGCAAGAGTCGCACAATTGGAACTTCCAAGTGTATCCCAACTTGTATTCCAATATACAGAAGGTTTCAAAGCATTTCCAGTATAGTTTAGCTTGTTGCCTGGTGTTTAGAGGAATTAGGGTTGCCAAATATCTATTTAACTCACTAACATAGCATATTGTAGCATTATATAGTTGAATTTTTGTAATTGGCCTTCAGGACTATTCTTATATAGATACAAACATACGAATGCTGAATTTTTATATTTCTATAATACTATAAAATTTTAAACACGCCTTGTCTGTATATTGAAGCTATTAAAAAAAAAACAACTCGAAATAGACTATATAAACGACTAGCTGTGCCCGCGACGCCGTCCGCGTGAAATTTGTTTTCAAAGTCCCCCTGATTTTGAAACATTTTTCATTGGTGCTCCGCTCCTATGGGTCTTGGCGTGATGATATATAGCCTATAGCTTTCCTCGATAAATGGGCTATCCAACACTGAAATAATTTTTCAAATCAGACCAGTAGTTCCTGAGATTAGCCCGTTTAAACAAACAGACAAACAAACTCTTCAGCTTTATAATATTAGTATAGATAGAGTAAACGATGCAATTTTTTTTTAGATTTCCAGTCTGTTTGTTCGGGATTCACGTAAAAACTACTGGGTTTTCGCTAATCGACAGCTAATTCTTACACTTTTATCCTGGGAATCCCGGGGGAATTTTTCTAGGAATGTTTTGAATTGGCCAGATTAAAAACAATCGAATTCCGGTGTGATTTTTTACTGATAGCAAATTGAATGTAATAAAATGTGTGATAATTTTATCCCGGGAATCCCGCGGGAATTTTCCCGGGAGCGGTTTAAAAGTTGTTCGGATGCATAAAAAATTACCGATTCCGACACAGTTTCCACTAAAACGATAGATTACATTGTCTTTTTTTATGTTTATGGCTTGGCAACAAGGCCTTTAAGCCAGGCGAAGTTGTATTGTAGGCTACAATCCACACCATTTAACGGAGTTCTTGTGACAACTCAAAAGGCCACATTTGACTATACAGTTCACATTTCTCACAACACACATAATTACTACTCAAAAACTATCAATATCCTACAAGTATGGTTCATTTTAGAGTAATTTTACACATTTTTAGAAAATAAAACTGCACAGCACATCTTCTTTCAGTTCCCGCAAACACTCCAACATTGTCTTTTTAAATAGAAAGAAAGAAAACACTTTATTTGAAGAAATAGCGAAGTAATTACATTCCTTATACATTATTACACAGAGCATATTTTGAGAATTTTTACGTCGCATTTTCAGCAAACGAGGGTTATTGGTTTTATCCGTGCAGGAACGGAGAAAAAATACAATTTCCTGCGTTGGGGCGGCCTGTCGTAAGAGGCGACTAAACAACCCACAGCCAGGTGGTAGGGTATTTGCCCGACTGGATGGCTACCACCCCTGGTCTAGAGTATGCCGCCATAACAACCTTGAGTTGTGTCCCGGCATAAGTGACCAGGTTCCAGTCTCCCTTAAGAGAACAGCAGCGCATTTGTAGCACCGTTGGTGTTGCAAATGTCCGTAGGAGATGGTAACCGCTTTCCATCAAGTGGGCCGTCTGCCTGTCTGCTGAACTCATACAATAAAAAATAAAAAAAGGAATCGTGGGCAATATTGGAAAACTTCAGCAACACAATCGCTGACCCAAATGCGCGCACTTGCGTCGAAAATTAGTGTATCTACCCACATTTATTTATTTTTTCGTTTCTTTATATCCATCTTAATTATGTGTAAATAGTTGTTGTTTAAATAAAATTGATGTTAAAAAAGCGGTTGTATAAATTTGTTTTTTTTTTAAGAATAATCTTTGTGTTTTGGCAACCCTATACACTAACGCCCTCTGCGGTACAGTTGTATAAAGTCTAAAGTATGTTATGAGCCAGCATAGTATAGTAGCTGAAAATATTGTAGTAATTATACATAGCTATGTGTCATTTGTATATTTAAATTAAAAAAAATGTAACACTCCTGAAAAACATTATTCTTATATACAGTGTAAACTCCATGTAACGTCACTGGATTTAACGACAGACTCCCTTAAGCGTCAAAATCACTTGGATTTGGTTGGTTTAACTTTTCTTCCATACAATGATACACTCTATATAGCATTACACCCACTCTCAATAACGACAACAGTTAAGTAATAAAAGGTACCTTTTAAGTTGCCAAAATTAATAAAAACTGAGCAGCTGTGTACATTCTATCGCTTTATTATCCTGACCAATAATAAACTCGATTGTCGGCATCATGCATACCGACATTTTTAAGAAATTTCCAAATTCTAAGTATATCCTTATCAATCACTAAGATGTCTCAATATCGCAAGATATGAATAATATAAGTAAAAAATACACCAAAATAACTGGCGCATCAAAAGACATCAGACAGGAATAACAGACTTCTCTCCGTTTAAAGACAACTCTCTATAACGCCATCCCTTCAGTTTCGTTATAGCTTGCGCTGTATTTCATATAGTTTTACATATAATTCCTCCGGATGTACCTGTGCACTAGACCAGGGGCCCATTTCTGTTGTTCCAATATCTTTGTGTTGCGAAGATAGTCGAAGTACGATTCCATTGTGCTAGTGTCAAAAATTGCTATTCTACTAAATCCACAATATCTTCTCGATATCGTCGTGGCGGAATAGTAACAGAAAAAAAGTGGTAATACTATTAGCAGAAATGAATGTTGAAAAGAACATTTATTCGTTATTTTCGCTTGTAAATATTTATATAGATAGAGTGATGTGCCGCGGGTACGCCATCGGAGTATACGGAATACTGAAGTCGGACAAAAGTACGATTCAGACTATAGTGTCCGGCGATTTTCATGAAATATTCGTAGCAGATTGGGTGCCTATTTTGCGCAGGAAACGTCCGACAGTGTACAAATAGTGTAAGCGGGAACAGAGTTAAGAATGCATAGCACGCAAGACTGCTATTCCCGCTTGCATATTGCCGCGGACAGAATCACCCCCCTGACCTCTTCCCCGGAAATCCCGTACCCCCACGGCCCGCCTACCGCGAATATGATGCTGGCTCGGGTAGCTGCTAAGCGTCTGCTTTTTAGTAGTACCTTAGTAAGCACGGTGCGAGCCTCAGGTGTAGTACACGGTCAAATATATACATGCATTGGTCGAGTATATACACACAAGGAAAAACAGGAAGCATTCGGAAGACTACAGTCTGACTATAGTGGATCTTGTGGACCACCAGTGATTGTGATTAGTGCCACTCGTATTGATCGGTGTAATCGATACAATTAGTGCTATCTGTGTTCAGTGGAACATTCGAGTTCTAGTGCTAAGTTGTGTTTGTTGACCCTGAACGCGCCGTTTAGTACAATAGTGCTGATCATACCTGTTGCTGTTGTAGTACCTATAAATTAATACAGTCCACTGCTGTGTTTCATTCAGTTGCAACCCCGCGCCGGCATACCGAACATATATAATGTTCAATATGTGAATGAAACCGAGGTAAATAAACTATCGTCCTCGGACGAATCACCTGGCGTAGTGCTGAGTCTCAACAGATCGCAGCACGACGCTGCTCTACCGAGCACAACACCCCGCCAGGAACGGAAGTCGTCTACAGACTATTCCGAGCCCCGACATCGAACTGAGGTAAATTTGAACCTTCGGAGCCGTGGTGCACGTTTCAAACCGACCGCACCGTTCTCCGTGGTCCAAATGGGCTTCGACGTTGCACCTCACTACTGCGTGTGAAGCGCGACTAGTAAAGTCACATTGTTTGGAGCCTCCCGACTCTCGGGGCTCCACAGTGAGCGTTTCCTTGCCGGATTCGGCTAGGCTGGCTTCGGCCTTAGAGGCGTTCAGGCATAACTGACAGCCTCTGTGGTTGAGCGGGCTAAGCCTTTGTCGGCCTACCTCACTGCAACGCAGAGGCTCCGGGTTCAATTCCTGGTATAGTAAATTTCGGAAACGTATTTTCTCCATTATTTACTATGGTCTGGGTGTCTGGGATCGGCCCCAGAGTAGTCCGTTGTATATTACCCATAACACAAGTGTAACTTGCTTAATTTGGGGATATACAATGTGTGTGTTTGTTTGCCGATTATTTGCCGATTATAATCCCGCGGATGGTAGCTTCGCACCACCGGCCGCTCGGCCGAGTGCATGAACCAAATGTCCGAAACTGCGGTTCCTCTCGTACTGAGCAGTATTACTATCGCAACGACAAGCCATCAGTAGGGTAAAACTAACCTGTCTCACGACGGTCTAAACCCAACTCACGTTCCCTTTTGATGGGTAAACAATCCAACGCTTGGCGAATTTTGCTTCGCAATGATACCGCTTAGCAGTGGGCTGTATTTATTTATAGGTGCTACAACAGCAACAGGTATGATCAGCACTACTGTACTAAACGGCGCGTTCAGGGTCAACCAACACAACTTAGCACTAGAACCCGGATGTTCCACTGAACACATATATCACTAATTGTACCGATTACGCCGACCAATACGAGTGACACCAATCACAACACTGGTGGTCCACAAGATCCACTAAAATCCGCCTGTAGAGTCTTCCGAATGCTTCCTGTTCTTCCTGGTCTTCTTAGTTTTCCATATGAGTGTATCGTTGACCGAACTGGATAGGTCTGGAGGCTCGCCCCGTGCTTACTAAGGTACTACAAAAATGCAGACGCTTAGCAGCTAACGGTGCGAGCTACATATTCGCGGTAAGCGGGGCGTGGGGGTACGGGATTTCCGAGGAGAGATCATGAGGGTGATTCTGTCCGCAACACTATCATCCCAATAAACTACATCGTTTCCGTAGGATAGATATCCAATGACACATAGCTTATTATCTTGCATCCGAAAACTTGAAGGAGTTTGAAGTATTTTTACGTAGCTTTCTTTTCTAATTCATTGCCTGTGGTTAATGGTTTATTATAGAAATGTTTAAAAATGTTTATGTATGTTAAGGGGATACGATTTCGCACTGCACATATATTTTTAAAGTGAAATCAATAGAACTGTTTCAATACGTGAAACAATTCTTTAACCCTTAAGACTATTATCGATATACCAAAAAGCCGCAAGACTAACACTATCACCATCTCGTAATATACCAAGAAAATATACCCATTTCATACAAATCCTATATAAACAGAGTGAGACAACAACACAAAAACGATCACGTGCACAAACGCGATTTGCAATCTCATCGCGGACACATATCTGCTAATAGTGAGCTGAAGAGTTAATTATAATATCTTCCTCAAATGTCTTAACAACATATCGAGCCTTTTGTCCGCCATTTTGTCGTAAGCGACACTTGAACCCAAGTATAATTTTTTATTGCAAAAGGCATTTTAAACTATTATTTTGTTTCAAGACCTTCAGTTTAAGTCAGATTAGATCCTACTGAATCAAAAACTGAAATTGTTGAAACAAAATAATAGTTTAAAATTACGTTTTGCAACATAAAATATACTTATATCCAAATATCGCTTACGATAAAATGGCAGGAAAGGCTCGATATTTAAATAAAACACACCATATATTACCATCGTCCAGCGCCAGCTTTCAGCCCAAGTGTCCATTAGATTGTCTCATGTCTCTTTATTCCGTCGTCTATGGGTTTTTTGTTCATTTATTTTGGCATCAAATAGGTATATACATTTCAACATAAATGAAGAGTTACATTAAATTTGTTCTTATAATCTAACACTGTTTAAAAATTGTTCTTTATAACAATAATTGCTAAAATGTACGTTAAACAAGTTTAAATTTCGAAAATTGAGAAAAAAGAATTTTAAGGTTAATTATTGCAATATTTCATTTAGTTTAATTTTAAGTCTATTTAAAGATAACCCGGCGCGGTTTCACCCGCGCTCTGTCCCGCTCCCGTGGTATATAGCGTCATGTTATATAGCCTATGACACTCTCTGTTAACGTAGCTTTCGAACAGTAAAAGATTTTTTAAAATCGTTTTAATAGATTCAGAGATTACCCCCTACAACGTCACAAACTCGCAAACTTTACCTCTTTATAATATTAAGTATAGATATGCCTATGTTGATAAAGTTGAGAGTGTATGTATTGGTGCAACGGAAAAAGAAGCCATTGCAAGTATTGTTTTTGTTATAACGAGGAGGAGGAAAAAGGGGTAGTTTAGGTGTAGTCGAACATTAACAGAAAAAGATTTTTTTTATAAAAGGGTTTTATTTCATTCGTCATCTATCTTTCCCACTCACACATCGTAAGAATAGTTTAAAAACATTTTGTGCAAAGTAACCACTCATACGTTCAGAAATATTTTCAATCGCACACGTATAATAAAGAATGAGGCAATCCCACTGCTGGACTCGGGGTTTTAAGACATCTATCACAACTTTTTTAATGCTGACATAACGCCATCTATATTGAGCTGAATGAATCGTATCCCCTTAAGGTATGTTGTTTTCTATCAAAGCTGTGTCTACACTAAAGCCTAGTTTAAATTGGCATTAGTTTAATAGCGAGTGAATTTGCGAAACTGGTGAGTTATCTTATGGAACTGGCGAGTTAGCTTGTGAAACTGGCGAGTTACCTTGGGAAACTGGCAACTGAGCCCTTGTCATCGTGTGCTTTTTTAATTAATTAAATGTCTGTCCAAACGATGACACTGGCTAAACTCGCTACTTTCGCAAGTTGAAGCCTGCTTTTCATTTGTATTAGTTAAGTATTCTGTTATGTTGCGAATAGGTCCTTATTATAAGTTAAGTAGTTAGTTAACTAATGCAAAATTAAATCAGGCAAAACTCGCTTCTCAACTAATGCAAATGTAAACCAAGTTAAGGTCTAAAAGCTTGTAAATTTCTTTGTAAATAAAATTGTATATAGTAAGCACGTATGGTTTGGTTAATTATAGAGAAAGAACAGTGGCAACGACAAACGCCTAGTGAATAAATAACACTGAATAAAACTGACTGGCTTATTTAATTTTATAAAAAAATTCTAGCAAAAAGAAAGATTTTAATAATTTTCTGCTATATCTTCGGAACCCGAGGTTCAATACCAATTGAATTTATATAAAACTACCTTGAACCTATACTGAATTATCATTTAAAAATTGTTTACTGTATCAATATTTCAAAATTATATTGACTTTTTGCCTTTCGTATATATTTGTATACTAGGATATACCCGCGACCTCGTCCACGCGTGATTAGAAATTCCTACGGGATTCCCGGGACATAGCGTTTAAAAAAGAATGTAAGTGAGAATTGTGTGGGAATAAGTCAATTTTTATGCACCCGAATAACTTCGAACCGATCCCGGGAAAATTCCCGCGGGATTCCCAAGTTGAAAATATCACACACTTTCGTTCAGTAAAAAAAATCCCATTATAATTCGATTTTTTTATCTGACCATTTTAAATTATTCCCAGAAAAATTCTCGCGGGATTGCCACGATAAAAAGTAGCGCAGAGTTTAAGTCTAAGAATTAGCTAGCGATCAGTGAAAACCACATCGAAATCGGGCCCGTAGTTTTTACGTGAATCCCGAACAAACAAACAAATCTAAAAAATCCATCGTTTTCTCCAACGTTTATATAGTCTATTCCAGTTTTTTTTTAGCTCCAATGTTATAATATTATAATATATACATATATATATATATATATATATATATATATATATATATATATATATATATATATATATATATATATATATACTCACACACACGCACGTGCGCACCGCACGCAATTTTTTTTTTTGGATTTTATGACTTGGCAGTTAGGCCTTTAAGCCAGATCTTAGATTCAATGTAGTTTCTTCATTTTCTCAAACCTATGTGTAGCACAGCTGAACTGTAGGTTATCAGCTAGTGCCGTTCAACGGAGTTCTTGTGACAACTCAAAAGGCTACATTTGATTTTACAGTTCACATTTCTCACAACACACATAATTACATAATTACTACTCAAAAACTATCAATATCCTACAACTATTGTTCATTTTAGAGTAATTTTACACATTTTTAGAAAAAACTGCACAGCACAACATCTCCTTTCAGTTCCCGCCAAAAACTCCCACACAAATATATTACATACAACATACATACAGTTCATTAAAGTACTCAATTTTTCGTTTCCACTACGCTTTTTCTCAGGTGTGTTTCTATGCGTAATATTTTAAATACACTGATTGTTAATACATTTGAGCAGTTTAGCATGTACGGGTTTTGATGATTTTAGTTAATATTTACCCTTTGAATGCTTTATCAGTAAGAACTGCAAGCAGAACTTGGAAACTGGAAAAAGGCGAACCGGTTATAAAGCTATAACCGGTTGAACTTAATTCTAGCTTTAGTTTTTACTTTCTTTCTAACTTTAGCCTCAATTCCTCAATGCCTCTAGGTCTTTTTTTAATTAACTGGTTTCGAACGGTACTTACCACACAATTTCAAAGTGACGACATGTGAAACAACAAGTTCTTGGTCGCACACAAACACATCTTACAAACAGTTGTCGTATAGAGTTTATGTTGTGTATTATTTTATGGGGGTCATGTCAGAAGCGTGCTCGTCGCGATCCCCGCTGGCCCAGAGGGCCACAATTCTGACCAGAATTCACCCGAGTGCAGTGCACGATAGGGCGTCCCCCGCAGGCGACGCTCACCGATGCGCCCCCGTCGGTGTGGATTCTCGCGCATGCGGCGAAGGGGGCCGCCACCCTTCACGCAGCGCCAAACCTGGCGGGTCGAGAGGAGCAGAGTGCCGTATAGGCACGTGGAATGTGAGAGGTGGAATGAAAGATAAGATGGACGAAATGATTGATATAATGAATGAGAGAAGCCTGGATGCCTTATGTCTGACAGAGACAAAGCGGAAGGGGTGCGACGTCGATGACCTCCCCGGTGGCATGCTTGCTCTGTGGTCCGGCGTGGACCTGGACGAGCGTGCAAGTGGGGGGGTAGGCGTCTTACTCTCATCCCGCTTTGTGTCTGGAGTAAAAGCTTATTGTCTGGTGAACCCGAGACTTCTCTGGGTCCGCCTAAAACTGGGGATCACGCGAGTTTTTCTGGTCGCAGCTTATGCTCCCGTAAGCTCAGCGGATCCCCAAGAACTCGAGAAGTTTTGGGAGTCTGTGAGAGAAATTCTGGATCTGGCTGAAGGGAACGAAAGACTAATTATGTGTGGTGATCTTAATGGCTGGGTGGGGACCAAACGAGACGGCCTTGAGGCTGTCCTTGGACCCTATGGTGACAAGAGAGTGAACGATGCTGGTAGGCCAATCATAGACGTATGCATGGAAAGAAACTTGCTTGTGTCGAACACCTTATTCCATCATAAGGATATTCACACGTATACATGGGGAATGAATGATCAGAAAAGTATGATTGATCTGATTTTAATAGATAGTCGCCTCCGAAACACAATAATGGATACAAGAGCCTACAGAGGCCCCACTCTTGAAACGGACCACTACCTGGTGATAAGCCGGTTTGTGGGCCTTTTCAAGAAGTGGAGACACTGGCGAGTGCGTACCAATTTCGGGGAGCTTGAAAGAATAAAGTGTGAAAAATTGGAAGATGTTAGTGTAAGGAGTATGTATGCGCGCCTAGTCGAAGAAAGGCTTGCAAAAGCGGACTTCTCCGACTTAGATGTGGATAATGACTGGGATAGTATGAAGGAAAGTATAGTGGAAAGCGCAAAAGAAGCATGTGGATGCGCGAAGAGGCACATAACAACGAAAGGTGATGAATGGTGGGACGCGGATGTTAAATCCAGCGTAGAGAGAAAGAGAAAAGCCTGGCTGGATTATGTTGCTTCCTTGCAACAGAATGACAGTATGAAAGAGATGAAGAAAGAAATTTATCGCCTCTGCAAGAATGAAACCAAAGCTTTAGTGAAAGAGAAGCGTGAAAGAATAAAATTGAAAGAAGAAGAGAAGCTGACGGAGAACTTCGAGGTGAATACCAAACTCTTTTGGAGAGAGGTTAAGAAGTCTCGGGGTTGTTCGTCAGCTTCCAGAATGGAAAGAATAAAATCTAAAGCAGGGGACGTTCTTGCTAACCCACAAGAGGTCTTAGCGCGATGGAGTGAATATTTTAGAGAAATGTATGATGATATCCCGGATGCTGGCACCACGACTGAGTCTGTGACCGACTCCGAGGAGTCAGCATCCGAGATCACTTTGGAAGAGATCGAATGGTCGATAAGAAGTCTGAAAAATGGAAAGGCAGTAGGAATCGATAGTGTGTCTGCTGAGATGATCAAATATGGTGGAACCTGCGTCCGGGACGCTTTCCTGTCCTTATGCAACTTGTGCTGGAGGACGGGAAAGGTTCCCAAGGACTGGAGGCGCGCTGTCATCGTGCCCTTGTATAAAGGCAAGGGGTCACGTATGGAGTGCGCCAGCTACAGGGCCATCAGTTTGATCAGCACAGCATCTAAAGTGTATGCGAAGATTATTGAAAAGAGAATGAGAGTTGTATCCGATGGATTACTGTGGGATGCACAAGGTGGTTTCAGAAATGGAAGGGGATGTATGGATCAAGTTTTCTCTCTCCGCAATATCGTAGAGAAGCAGCTGGCTATGGGCCGGAAGGTTTTCTGCGGTTTTGTGGATCTAGAGAAAGCATTTGACAGGGTTGTGCGGAAGGACCTCTGGGACATATTGCCCGGATATGGGATTAATGGCCAATTGATGCGTGCTGTGCAGTCCACTTACGAGGGCTGTATGGCATGCGTGCGAGTGGAAGGCAGCCTGTCGCCCTGGTTTGACGTCAATATTGGCGTCCGCCAGGGCTGCGTGCTGTCGGCTTTGCTGTTCATCCTATATCTGGACGATTGTCTCCAGAGAATAAGATTGATGGATGTTGGGGTGCGGATGAGTGATCTAGTTGTAAGCACCTTGCTTTATGCGGATGATGCCGTGCTTTTAGCCGAATCGCCATCAGAACTGCAAACACTAGTCACAATGATGAAAGATGACTGTCAGGCGAGAGGCTTACATTTGAATGCGAAGAAAACAAAGGTTATGGTGTTTGAAAGAGAAGAAATGTGCTTTTACGAATGCAAGGATAATGATCGATGATGTTATGCTGGACGAAAACGTAAATAAATAAAATTCGCTTCATCATAAATTTATATAAAACTAACGGCCCGGCGCGGTTTCACCCGCGCTCTGTCCCGCTCCCGTGCTATATAGCATCATGTTATATAGCCTATGACACTCCCTGTTAACGTAGCTTTCGAACAGTAAAAGAATTTTTAAAATCGGTTTAGTAGATCCAGAGATTACGCCCTACAACGTCACAAACTCACAAACTTTACCTCTTTATAATATTAGTATAGATAAAAATAAAATACACATTCTAAAAAGTTCTAACAGTATACATAACATTCTTTTTAACGTTACATCCCAAACTAAATAGTTGGGTCAGTTTATAACGTTTAAAAAGGGGTTATTTTAAACCGCTGCTAAGCCTGAGGTGTAGTCTTCTTAACCAAAAATTAGTCAGTTATAACCGGTAATAGTCAACTATTTCATTCGGAGTGTAAATCATAAAAAGAGTGTTGTGAACCAGTTTTGTAAGAATTACTTTCTTATTTTCTATCAACATATATGTTAGTCTGCGACTTAAAACCTGCTAAACCACATGGCTGCGCTTTGAAGGTGTGCGGTAAAAACCTTGCGAAAGTGGTTTATTCAACAAAACCTATTTACCGCACTTTTATTACTAAAATCCGTTTGATTGAGATTAAAGTTAAAAACCAGAGAGTTCCTATGTACTTACGCTTTAACCGGTTCGATTTTTAACCGGTTTTCAAGCCCTGTTCTTAACTAGTACTACTGTAGTGGAACACTTATAAACTAGTAGATGGCGCTGTGCAATAATTGAGGTCGCAAACGTTTCCTGAAATGTACAAAGAATATATACAAATTTCTAACAGTAATAGATAGGCCTAGGCCTGCGAGGAACAACAATAGCCTCGCTGGAAGATCTTCCTTTGAGGCGGAGGAGCATTCCATCTCGCTCCTTCACCTTATACGGGGCTCCCCCTACACTACTATAGACCGGCAAGTACCTACGCGAGAATCTAACGGTCTACTCGAGACAGAAAACGTAAAATAATTGTTGTCACTACTTTAAAGCAATACCTTGTAAATAACGAATGTACAATTATATATGTATCCCTCACCCACACGTTTTAACGCCATAAGTAAAAATAGAGCATGTGTCTAAATTTTGTTGCTATTTGGTGGTTGAGCGGGCTAAGTCTTTGTCGGCCTATCTCACTACAACACAGAGAATCCAGGTTCGATTTCTGGCATGGTAAATTTAGGAAACGAATTTTTCGTAATTTACTATAATCTTGGTGTCTGGGATCGGCCCCAGAGTATGTATAAAATACCTATAACACAAGTAAAGTAGAGTAAACGCGGTCGAGATGCGAGCACTGCGCAAAATCTGCGGAGTGACGCTTGCGGACCGCGTTCGTAATACCGAAGTAAGAAAGACAGTTGGTCTGAAAGAGAGTGTCGGGGTGAAGGTAAGGAAAGGAATGCTCCGGTGGTTCGGACATGTAGAAAGAATGCATGATGAAAGAATGAATAAACAGATATACAATGCAAAAGTGGATGGATGCAGAAGTCGTGGAAGGCCACGACACACTTTCCATGATCAAATTGATCGTGTACTAGCAGAAGGTGATGTTAGGAGCCTTAAGAACAGACGAGCGTGCATGACAAGAGTTATGAATGTCAAAGAAGCAAGTGAGGTGTGTAAGAATAAGCCTAAATGGCGTTCTGTTGTTCGTGCCTACCCCGCAAGGGAACTGGCGTGAAGTTATGTATGTATGTATGTGTATAACACAAGCGTAACTTGCTTAGTTTGAGGTATATAATTTGTGTGTTTGTCTGCCGATTATTATTAGTTGTACGCGCCATTCATTCCATTCGTTCATTCCTTCCCATTCCATACCGAAAATCTCCCCCCTCTACCCCGCACCATTTCAAAAACGAAACGTTGCAAAATCCGCTCGCTACACACGTACACGTACTAAAAGTCTCCATTTAAAAAATATTTAAAAATAAATTCTCAAAATCAATTCATCCGCGCCGCGACGTGTATAAAACTTTAATATATTGAAATTAGAAGATGTGAGAGTGTTATACTGGTGCCTGCTCATTAAGCTATCGAAGGACACGACAAATTTGTGCAAGGTGCGTACCCTTTTACCTCACATCCTTTCTCTGGTCCCTCGATCCGCATCCTTCCCTAACTCTATCGCCCTCGAGCCTTACAACTCTCCGCTATTTATATATCTATTTTTTCGCACGCATATTCACTATATATTTAGTACATTTTATTACATACGGCGCGGCCGCCATTTTATTCACTTACACACCCTCATAACGCTAACCGCTACAATTCAAATTATATACTCATATTTAAATATATCTCAATTTATTATAACGCATATTTATTTATTATTATATATTTCACACGCAGATACTCTCCTTCTAAACACTCACTCTATTCTTCATAACAATGGCAGAGAAAGACTTACGACGCAAGGTTACGCTTTTGGAATCGAAGAAAGAAGCTTTGTTCCAAAGAATACAAGAGTTGTATGACCTATCTCAACAAGTTACAACTGACACAGCGCTTGAAACGTTATTTTTAGCTCGTTTCCAGTCTTTAGAAAGGACTAGGCTAGACTTTTTAGAGACTATTGACACTCTAAACTTGCATTATTTAAAGCTAGATGAGGACGCTAAACCTTCATACGCTGAAATTAACGCATTTGATGATTTATATTGTGTGATCATTGCTACCGAAAAGGCAATATCTAAAAGTCGCGAGAACTCAGCGCGTGATGCACACAATCTCACTAAAAAATTGCCGCCACTTGAATTAGCCGCCTTTGACGGCACACCCACTAAATGGCCTGTGTTTTACGAAAACTTCAAATCGCTAATTCATGATAACCCTACGCTTACTACGGCTGAAAAAGCCCAATATTTAGTAGGAAAACTATCTCGAAATGCTCTGACGGTTTGTTCAGGTGTTCCACCAACCGGTGAAAACTACCACATTATTTGGAATGCACTAATTGATAAATATCATGACGTTCGAGTACAAGCGTCACAGTATTTTGAACAAATGCTCAACTTTAAAACGCAATCTTTAGACACCTTCCTAGAACAATTTTGTTCAGCTGAGGCAGCTTTACGACGTCTGGAGATTGAAGATCTCTCAGACTTCATTATCACGCATATTGCGCTTAATAAACTTGATAAAAATACTGTTACTTTATTTGAGCAGTCTCAGAGAAATATAAAAATACCGTCTTTTAGTTCTCTAAAACAGTTCATAAAAGAGCAAAGTCGAATGCACTCATTACGCACAACATTTACGCAAAACAAACCTAGCTACATTCCAAACAAACCTAACATTACTCAGTCAAAACCTAATCATACACAGTCATTCTTCATTAATACCGCTAACAAAAACCTTTCGCAAAACGCTAATTCTCTAACACACTTCAATCGAAACAGTCAAACACAATCATTGAACTCAAACATTCCCAAATATTGTCCGATATGTAAAATATCTCCCGCTCATGCACTATACAAATGCACTCATTTCTTATCTCAAAACATACAAACTCGCAATACACTCGTCACTAAATACAACTTTTGTCAAAACTGTTTATTTTTTCATAACATTAAACAATGCAAATCACAAAATCGCTGCTCAATTTGTCAACGCAAACATCACACATATATACACATTGATTACTTGCACACTGATAACAATTCTTCTAATACTTATAGTGGCATACAAAAAACAACATCCGCAGACATGTCTGTCCAGCCCGTAACATCGCAACAAATAAATTCAAGATGTCGCCCGAACTCGACAAGTACGGCGGTGCACGCACATTCGTCGCCGCCCGAATCTTCCGCGCCGCTTACACTCTCAGCACATACGCATCATATTTCTCACTCGACGCCGCCGGTTCCGTTCACTCAGTGCAATACACATTCATATACTCGTTCACAGGTCGCTAACTCAGATAACATTCAAACGCAATATGAAAGAAACAACTTATCGCTCTCTGCTACAACCTACCCGCAATACAATAATTCTACTGTGTTATTGCCTACCGCTTCTGTATATGCGTACGATACTCACAGAAATCGTCATAAGTTGCGTGTATTTCTTGACACGGGATCTATGACTAACTTTATAACGCAAGATTGTTGTAATAGACTTAATTTAAAAATTAATTATTCTCCTATGACAATTAAAGGAATAGGGCGTTCGGAAAGTGTTTCGCAAGGTTTTGTCAATTTAACTTTTCAATCTCGTTTCGATACGCGATACAAATACACTGTGTTAGCCCGCGTTATTGACACTATTACAGACTATTTACCGAACGCACCGATTTGTTTATCTCAGGCAACGCATTTACAGAATTTACCTATGGCAGATGACGATTTTTACACGCCTGCATGCGTTGACTGTTTGCTAGGCAATGAAGTATTCCCATTTTTATTAGGTAAAAATAAAATATGTTCTCCGCAATCCTCCATCGTAGGTGTTGCAACTACACTAGGCTACGTCGCGATGGGTCGAGCTCAGTGCGATGTCCCGCGTTCGCAACCAAGCAATAAAA
Source organism: Dendrolimus kikuchii (assembly GCA_019925095.2). NCBI lineage: Eukaryota > Metazoa > Arthropoda > Insecta > Lepidoptera > Lasiocampidae > Dendrolimus > Dendrolimus kikuchii. The sequence goes on along the minus strand of JAHHIN020000030.1, from coordinate 3,157,676 downwards.
CATTCCACTGTAATACTCAGACGCCCTCTTTAGAGACTATCACTCAACGTTTTTGGGAGTTAGAAAGTGTACCCCATAAACAACATTTACGCCCAGAAGATGAACAGTGTGAAAACATTTTTCAATCTACATACTCTCGCGATGATACTGGGACCTATACTGTGAGTCTGCCGTTTAAGTCTGACTTTTCAGAACTAGGTAACTCTTATTCAACCGCTAAGCGCCGCCTATTTAATTTAGAAAAGAAATTTAACTCTAACTCTGACTTACGGACTGACTATAATTTAACTATTCAAGATTATATTGAACGGGGATACTTGTCAAAAGTTGAAAAGCCTAATTTAACCGCTAACTCTTATTATATACCGCATAGAGCTGTATATCGCCCCGATAAAACCACCTCTAAAACTCGAGTTGTTCTTGATGCAAGTTGTAAAACCACTTCTGGAAAATCGCTTAACGATTTACTTTTTACGGGTCCAAATTTACAATCTAATATTTTTGATCTTTTAATTAATTTACGAATTTTCTCAATTGCTCTTTCCGCTGACATAGAAAAAATGTATTTTTGTGTAAAATTAAATCCTTCTCATCAATCTTTTCAACGCATTTTATTTAGATTTGATTCAGAGTCCGCGATCGATACCTATCAATTTAATAGGGTTTCTTTCGGTGTTTCAAGCTCGCCTTATCTCGCTATGCGCGTCGTACAGCAACTTGCTGTTGACGAGCGCGACAAATACCCAATCGCCGCTAGTGAAGCCACAACTCGAATGTACATGGACGATTATGTATCGTCCATGGACGGCCTGGTCGACGCCGAACAGGCATACAACCAAATGGTTAATATGTTCTTAGCCGGTGGTTTCAAATTAGTGAAGTGGATCTCAAATATCTCGAAATTTATGAATAAAATCCCAAACTCACATAAAAATACCCAACTTGTAGATTTTGATTCTGACTCTAACGTCTGCACTAAAATTATAGGCATGCAGTGGCAGCCTAAAGAGGATATTTTTCTCTATAAAACTTCTACAATTGATGAAGGTCAATGTACAAAGCGCAAAATCTTGTCCGCTACTGCTCGTTTATTTGACCCCTTGGGCATCCTAGGCCCTGTAACCGCCTTTATGAAATTGTTAGTACAGGAGTGTTGGCAACGCGAATTATCATGGGATGAGGCCGTTCCTTATTCCATTGAACAGAAATGGACCCAGTTCAAAAGCGAACTTTCGTATTTATCGCTAATAAAAATACCGCGCCATATAGGTATAACCGCAGGTTGTCACGTGTCATTAGTGGGCTTTGCTGACGCTAGCGAAAAATGTTATGGCGCAGTTGTATATATTCGCGTTAGCCCAGACTCACGTTCGCCTGGAGTTGTTAAACTACTCACCTCAAAATCGCGAATCGCTCCGCTTAAGAAAATCACGCTCGCTCGTCTTGAACTGTGCGCTGCGCTTCTTTTAGCCAACCTCATCACTTCAGTCCGCGACATGATATCTCAACGTTACCCTGTTAGTTCTATTCACGCTTTTTCTGATTCTACTGTCAGTTTGTCGTGGATTTACTCACCCGCCTTTAGATTTCACCCTTTTGTAGCCAATAGGATAACAGAATTGAACTCTAAGCTACCCGCTGATCACTGGTATCATGTCAGCGGTGATGAAAATCCCGCGGACGTACTATCACGACCTGTGACACCTAAGCTCTTAATAAACTTACCGCTTTGGTATAACGGACCCAGTTGGGTTTCCCACCCGCTTTCGGATTGGCCTATTAAGCCATTCCAAGTCACTTCTAGTGACGAAAATTTATTAGAAAAGAAAACTATAGCTTTAGTTTCCAACGTAGATATATCGGAAACACACATTCTCGATCACTTAATAGAACGCATTTCATCTTATAGAATATTATTACGCGCAACCGTTTATGTTTTACGCTTCGCAAAAATATTACGCTCAACAGGCATACTTACGCCATCTGATTTAGATTCCGCTGAACTCTTTCTCATACGCCATGTACAACATACATTTTTCGCTCAAGATATATACGCTATTAAAAATAACAAACGCATCTCTAAAGCGCTTCTCAAACTCAACCCATTTATCGACTCCGATAGTATTATTCGCGTCGGAGGTCGACTCAAAAACTCAAACCTCAATTTTGGTCAAAAACACCCCATTGTACTTCCTTCAAAACATCGCTTAACACAGTTAATTGTTGACTACTTTCACATTTCTAATTTACATACTGGTCCTTCACTTTTATTAGCGCTTTTAAGACAAAAGTTCTGGATACTGTCAGCTAGAAACCTAGTAAGGCAACGCGTCCACCAATGCAACATTTGTTTTAAATCTAACCCTAAATCATCCTCTCCGTTGATGGGTGATCTACCATCGTTTCGTGTGTCCGAAGCCAAGGCTTTTGTCTATACGTCGGTAGATTACGCCGGTCCATTTTATATTACGCATATTCGTCGACGTGGCGTGAAAAGTCAGAAAGCTTACATTTGTCTATTTTGCTGTCTAACCACAAAGGCTCTCCACTTGGAGTTAGTTACAGATTTGAGTTCTGACTTATTCCTCGCAGCATTTAACCGCTTTATTAGTAGAAGAGGTCCCGTGGCTATGATTTATAGCGACGGCGGAACCAATTTTCTAGGCGCTAAACGCAAACTCGATGAAATCTATACATTACTAGAGTCAAATTCGCATAAAAACTACATGAGTCAACAATTAGCTGATCAACGCATCAAGTTTCTCAACAGTCCTCCGTACGGACCGCATTTCAACGGCATTAGCGAAATAAATGTTCGTTGTGTCAAAACGCATATTTATAAAGTTATAGGACTTCAGGTTCTAACCTACGAAGAATTCTATACGGTACTAGTCCAGATAGAAGGTCTGTTAAATAGCCGACCTCTATGTGTACTTAGTTCAGATCCCTCTAATATCTCTGCTCTAACTCCAAATCACTTTTTAAATGTTACGCCGCTTAGGTTTCTTCCCGTTGAGGATGTACTAAATACACCTAGCAATCGCCTTACGCGCTTTCAACTAACAAACAAGTTAGTACAGAGCTTTTGGCGTCGTTGGAGTCAGGAATATTTATCCTCACTTCAACAACGTGAAAAGTGGAACACGCTGACCAAACCCGTAGAGTTAGGTTCGGTAGTTGTAATTAAAGATAATAACACGCATCCTCTATTTTGGCCATTAGGAGTAATCGAAGAAGTCTACCACGGCAAAGATAATGTTATACGCACTGTCAAAGTTCGCACCAATAGTGGTAGTTACATCCGTCCTGTGGTCAAAATCTGTCCTCTACCATCGCAATAAACACTCACATATATCGCTTATTTATATATTTATTACTCTATTCTTATATCTCACGCTATGTAATGTATAAATACGTATAATATGTATTTATATAACGCTATTATTATTTAATACATTTACTCTATTTCTAGAGGATAACCTCTAGGCCGGGGGAGATGTACGCGCCATTCATTCCATTCGTTCATTCCTTGCCATTCCATACCCAAAATCTCTCCCCTCTACCCCGCACCATTTTTTTCAAAAAAAAAACGAGACGTTGCAAAATTCGCTGGCTACGCACGTACACGTACAAAAAGTCTCCACTCAAAAAAAAATATTTAAAAATAAATTCTCAAAATCAATTCATCCGCGCCGCGACGTGTATAAAACTTTAATATATTGAAATTAGAAGATGTGAGAGTGTTATACCGGTGCCTGCTCATTAAGCTATCGAAGGACACGACAAATTTGTGCAAGGTGCGTACCCTTTTACCTCACATTAGTTAATAAATACTATTTCTATAGTCTTTTAATTATTCTAGGACTAACTCAAATATTTCTTCTGACTATGTCTCATATTTCTTCTTTCCTCGTCGTTATCAAACCAATAAATAATGTGCTTTGTACAAAAATTATAACTTTGTAATTTTGATACAGTTTTTATTTGATAATATTCTTAGCTGATGCACATATTTTAATTAGGACTTTCAAGTTATACCTGATTTAAGCAAGGCTTGGAACCGGTTTTCAAATTAACCGGTTCGAAAGAAGTCATTGACTTAAAACCGGTTGTCAGTTTTAAGTAAATTACTTCTTTCGGAGTGCAAAGCGAAAGGGTGATATATAAACCTGTAATAACCGGTTTATGCCGCGAGAAAAGGAAGTATCGTTCTATCTCTTTCAATGTGTGTTTGTGTGCGGCTGATAACTTGCTGTACCGCATGGCTGCGCTTTGAAGCTGAGCGGTTCCTGTTACCGGTTTATTCAACCAAGTCTGTTTGACTAACTTTTGTTATCGAAAACCGGTTGATTGAGCTTATACTTAGAACAAAACCGAAAATTTCTTATGCACTTAGGCTGTTGGTTGGACTTTGTCTACCGGTTTCCAAGCCTTGGATATTTCAGTTTAAAATCAAAACAAATGTTTTAATTAATATAGGTGTAATGCGATCGCCATCAAGCTTTTTCCAATAATCATTTTGGAAGTCTTGATTGATATTTTGTATAAAAAAATATTTTTCGAAAATTTCCAGGTTGAAATTACCCCATGGCACTCTAGTATACACAACATGGGTTTCGCGTTTAACAGAACTCTATGGAGCAATATTATGGAACTGCAGGATCAGTTTTGTGCGTATGACGATTACAATTGGGATTATTCCCTGTTGCATCTCTCTCAGAATAGACCTGGTAGAGAAAAATTCAAAGTCGTCATGTGTAAGGGGCCTCGGGTGTTTCATATCGGAGAATGGTGAGTGTATTTTTTATTACCAACTGTCTCACTAGGGTAAAGGGTAGAGTAGAATGAAAAAAAAAGAACAAAATTGTAGAAATTATTTATCTAAATATAACGAAAAAAAGAAGAAAGAAAAATATTTTGTTTATAAATATGCGACACTTAATAACAATTAATAATAATAAGCTCCAAGGGTGGAAGTGACAAATGGTATCACGTCAGAAGTAGCTTTGGTGAACCTGCAACCCACCTCTCTACGCGCCTTAGCCACTCACACCCTTGCCCCTGCCTTCTATGGCCTTTTTTGGGGCCCATGCAGGGAGTGGCGAGTCCCTTTGCGACGGGCAGACGCCACGCCATTATCCGACTTTATGTATCTTTAGGGTTTTTTATATTTTATTTTTTTACTTATTTTTTCTTGTTATTTATCCTTTTGAAGTGGAACTTCTATATAATTAGTTTAGTGGTGAGAGGGGGCATTCTTTTAGAGTAGGCTATGGGTGCGTTTTTTGGTTCGGGATCGAATTCAGTTTTTTTGTTGGACAAAATAAAATATGTTGAAATAAAAAATGCATTAATTAAAACATACCTAACCTAACCAAATCATAATTTGCAGTAAAGCTGCGAAAAATCGAAATGTGTGCTCGGACACATAGTAGAAGTGAAACTTCAACGGACAAGTGGCAAAACGAATCGCAACAAAGTTTCAAATTGAAGTTAGTACTGACTGTACGGTAACGAATACTTTCTTTACAGCGGTGTACACCATAAGAAATCCAACTGCAACGCTTCGACTGTCATAAGCAAGATGCAGAAGCTGTTGCAAGGCGCGAAGCAGTACATGTTCCCGAGCCGCGTAACTGCTACAGTAACCGCCGGGGGCGCGAAACACAGGAAGAAGTTAACCAAAGGCAACGGGGGATGGGGGGATATTAGGTGAGAATATATTTTTACGTACGTACGTTTTTAAATGTATGCAATTTATTAAATGGTTTAAGTATGTGTATTTAACTTATGAAGTAGTTTAAGTATGTGTATTTAACTTATGAAGTAGTTTAAGTATATGTAATTAAATAATGAAGTAGTTTAAGTATGTGTATTTAACTTATAAAGTGGTTTAAGTATGTGTATTTAACTTATGAAGTGGTTTAAGTATGTCTATTTAACTTATGAAGTGGTTTAAGTATGTGTATTTAACTTATGAAGTGGTTTAAGTATGTGTATTTAACTTATGAAGTAGTTTAAGTATATGTAATTAAATAATGAAGTAGTTTAAGTCTGTGTATTTAACTTATGAAGTAGTTTAAGTCTGTGTATTTGACTTATGAAGTAGTTTAAGTATGAGTATTTAACTTATGAAGTAGTTTAAGTATGTGTATTTAACTTATGAAGTAGTTTAAGTATATGTATTTAACTTATGAACTAGTTTAAGTATATGTATTTATGTTATGAAGTAGTTTAAGTATATGTATTTAAGTTATGAAGTAGTTTAAGTATATGTATTTAACTTATGAAGTAGTTTAAGTATATGTATTTAAGTTATGAAGTAGTTTAAGTATATGTAATTAAATAATGAAGTAGTTTAAGTATGTGTATTTAACTTATGAAGTAGTTTAAGTCTGTGTATTTAACTTATGAAGTAGTTTAAGTATATGTAATTAAATAATGAAGTAGTTTAAGTATGTGTATTTAACTTATGAAGTAGTTTAAGTCTGTGTATTTAACTTATGAAGTAGTTTAAGTATGAGTATTTAACTTATGAAATAGTTTAAGTCTGTGTATTTAACTTATGAACTAGTTTAAGTATATGTATTTAACTTATGAAGTAGTTTAAGTATGTGTATTTAACTTATGAAGTAGTTTTCTTTTCTTTACAAAGTCCCTTTCTGCGTCTGTCTATGTATCCATTAACTACTCCTAGACTAAGCATAGATTTTTGAGCGGTTTTCACTGTCAGTTAGATGATTTTATAGGGATGATATATATATATGTGTGTGTGTGTATGTGTGTGTGTGTATATATATATATGTATGTATGTATGTATATATGTATATATATATATATATATATACATATATATATATATATATATATATATATATATATATATATCATACATCTGTATTATTAGTCCAAATTATAGTATAGCTTGTAAAGATCAATTTATATGAAAGGATGTCAAACGCAATCATAGTAAAAGAGTTGTATTTTAACAAAATATTTTAATTTCCGTACATTATATATCTATCTTTATATATATAATTCTTCTGTACGTGTGTTGACAGTGAACTACTCCTAAACGGCTGGACCGATTTGAAGGAATGTTTTGTGTGTGTTCAAATGGATTCGAGGATGGTTTAGATTCACAATTGGACCCGGTAGGTGGCGCTGCAATCGGGTTCTAAATTCTAATTCTTCGGGGCAGAACAACGTCTGCCGGGACAGCTAATGTATATATATATATATATATATATATATATATATATATATATATATATATATATATATATATATATATATATATATATATATATATATATATAGATGGCGTCACGTGTTTACCATTACATTCTTGTACTTAGCGATTGTCATACATACTATTTGTTGTTTCATGATAATTATTACTTGTTTTTTTCTAGGGATCAAGAGCTGTGCGCGAATATGACGATGGTAGGCAGAGAGAGGAGGATTAAATACATGTATTACGTGTAGTATTGTCATTGTACATCGAAATTGTTTGAGTGAAACACGAGGGGATGAAGGGGACATGTTGAACGATAAAGAAATGAGCAAGTAAGCTTTATTTTGCATACTTACACAACTCCTTCATTGTTTGCCATTTTTGAAATTAAGCTCGAAGCACCACAAATTTGTGTTCGAATGCAGATAATTGGAACGAACGTTAGACTGACGCTTTCTCCCTCGAACTACATAGAATTTGTATTAGAGTGAAAGAGACGACATAATTCGGCAGACGGCAATTTTGATGGCAGCTGGCAGCTTGTGGAAAAAAATAATATTAAATTTGGCCCCTATAGAAGGTTAAGGTGTAATATGGTTTGTATGAACATAACACCTTCATAATCGAGCCTTTACCGCCATTTTGTGTAGTAATAGGGGGGGGGGGGGCAGAGGGTGGGTAAAGATTTATTTTTAAATGCTCGAATTGAATTAAAATAATTATTATATTGATTATAAGTTATTGCTTATACTTAATGCAGCTAAGTGAGACAAATTCCTGTTGGTCGAGCAGTTAGTCTAATATGGTTTGTGTTTGAACATAAGTCTTTCGTATGAAGTGATGAAGTCGCAAACGTTTCCCGAAACGAACAGATAATATATACAAATTTTCATCAATAAAAAATGGGCTTACCGGCTTAGGCCTGCGAAAAACAGCACTATCCTCGCTGGAAGATCTTTTTCTATGGCCAGCTTGCACTTAACCTGCCATCAGTTGAATTTTGACATCACTTGTATGGAGCTTATGTCAAATTTTAACCGATTGTAAGGGAAATGAGCAGTCAGCAAGATTCAGAAATCGGCCATTAGTAGTTTTGTTTTGAAATACCAACAAACGTACAACCTCAGTTTCTCGTTTTATATATCAATAGGAAATGCGATTGTTTACAACAGTGCTTTTCAATCTATTTGAATACGCGACTGCTTTGCAGGTTGAAACATTTTGGCGACCCCCTTGAGTCATAGACAAAAAGTTAGTAATTTAAAAGACTACGTTTTTGTTTTTTGTCTATTTTGTTACTCATATTTATTATTAGGGCCTAATACTCTGCAAGAAGCTGCTGAGTGTAGAAAGTACCTAAGTGCGAGGTATAAATATATATTGCTTTTTCCCATTTTGCCGGCGACCCCCCGAGCAAGGCTCTGCGACCCCCCTAGGGGTCGCGACCCACAGATTGAAAAACACTGGTCTACAATATTTAATAGGCGTTGAATAATATTCAAACGTACAAAGACTTATTTGTGGAGATTGAAATAAGACAATGGCAACACTATTGGTCACGTGTTATCGTAGAGAATGAATTATACAGAGGTGGCATATAAGAAATAGTTGGGAAAAGGCACACGGCATTAAACAGTCATGTTGTTGTTTTCAACACGAAACACAATTCCGTGTAAAAAAAAATAAAAACAGTGTGTTATTGTTACTTTTATAACCATTATATTTTTTAAACTTATATCTTTGCAGCAGTAAGCATAAATACGTACATACAGATACACATTCTATAAATGAATTTCAAACTTTTTTTCTATATTGACTACAGTTGTTTTGTTTATTTGACTTAATTTTGATAACATGATTTAAATTATATTAACTTAATTTATTATGTTTGTATAATATTAATAGACAAATCATATTAGTCCACAAACGAATTCCTTAATGACAAATTTGAAACATAATATCAATACATAATTAAAAATAATATTTAAATTAAAGACATTAAATAGTAATATAGTAAATTTCGGAAACGTATTTTCTCCGGTATTTACTATGGTCTGGGTGTCTGGGATCGGCCCCAGAGTAGTGCGTTGTATATTACCCATAACACAAGCGTAACTTGCTTTATTTGGGGACATACAATATGTGTGTTAGATTTCTTGTCTGTTTGTTCGAGATTCACTTAAAAAGTACTGGATATAACAAATATAAATTTGCCGTTTCACGCCTATATAATTCAGTGAGTTATAAGCTACTCTATTTAATTCTTTCTCTATGACATTACTATAGACAATTTAGTGCACTATGGTTCATAATATGAACGTTAAATAAAAATTATCAAAAAATACCGCCATATTGTTTTGTGTATTAATTTTTTTTCGTTTCTACCAAAAATAGTATTTAAATGGAAATTATTATTGTATTAGACATGTACTTAATTATTGTATTATTTTTTGTCTGTATTTCTCTTATGTTCCTGCTCCATGTGGAATAGTGTTAGTGTTTAATGCGTTATTTCTGATGCGACATTGTTAATGACGTTAAATGGACATATTTATGTAAATACACTTATGCAGCTAATAACGGCGTTATTTTTTTAACGCTATAGACAAGGCGCATTTGACCACGGTCATTGACACAAGCATAATCTCAGATGTAGCAGGGACATTATACGTAAGTATTTTCCTGTATTTTTTTTTAAATTTTAATACAGACTTTATTGTTGAAGTCCGAATCTGGAATGAGGTCTACTAAGAGTGAGATCGGTCAAACTCATATTTAAATTGTCAATGTCTTTCTGTGTATAAATCTACTTATATATTAGATAAGTATAATTTTTTATACTACACCTTGGAATGGAAATACTAGGTAGGATTATCGCCCAATAAAACACCACCCATTGGAAAGCTTCTAAATCTTCTAAAGCTAGAGTGCGACACCGGTCGCTCTTTCGCTTTGGGGCCGTTCATAGCGTATCTCCCCCCTTTTTTCGCTAACCCAAAAACCCCCGGCCGTCCGTCCACTTTCGTTACATTTAGCTAAAGCCTTTATAGCCGTTTTATTTTCAAAAATGTGGCGATGTGCGACTTCCGTCTAGGTTACCTCTAAAGCATTTTTTGACTTTTTATTATTTAAATAATTCTCTAGACTTGCATTGGTTTTTACTAATTTGATTTAAAAATATGTTTTGTGTAATAAAAATTCAAAGGCGAATGAACGACTTGTAACGCCATCTAGTTACGTTGGAGCTTTTCAGATTTTATTTATCTATACTATGATTTTTAATTACCTGGACTAAAATGACAGCTACGATCGACTTCTCTTGATTCACAAGTGAACACAACTCGCTTGTGAATCAAGAAAATATTTGAATCAACAACTCACCACTGTCAGTTGACTCCTACAGAATTCCTATAAGAATTGCTACAGAATCCCTATAGAAATTACGGCAGAATTTTTATAGAAATTGTTACAGAATTTCCAATCCAGCTCAAAGTGGTGAGTTGTAGACGGGGCGTAAAGCGTGGGCCATTGTTTATGGTCTCGCACCTCGAAGACAAGTAAAATTTTTTAAAGCATTTAAAATGTCATAAATTTTTAGACGTCCCAAAACAATGGTACTTAAGCATACCAAATTATGTATAGCGTGTGTAGTGTATCTATAAAAAAATTCAATTTCAATCCATTTTTTTAAATTACGTTACGAGAGGGCCCCGCAAAATGTATATTACCCACATGAAATGTAGGTCTTGATCCGCCATTGGTGAGTTGCCACAAGCTTACAACGTACATACATACAGCTGTCATTTTAGTCCAGGTAAATAAAAATCAGAGTATGGTGTACTTTTTACGTAATTTTTTTTTTTTTTTTAGATATATATTGTACTAGGAAATCGAACAATAAGGTACTGCGGGTGTATTTGAAATTACTAGGTTTAGGAAATGCCTAAATATCTGTTACTGTCAGATTTCTATACCTTACCATACATTTATTGGACTTATAGCCTTCAATCTGAGCTGCCCGAGTCGCTCGCTGTTTCGCGCAATTAATTATTATTATTTATTATTAATTAATACATTTTTCCAGATATAACTTCACAGAATTCACTTAAAGGCTCAACGTCGAAATAAAATCCAATAACATGCCGCGCTACAAATCGTTAAAACGTAGTTTAACTTAAGAAAATACTTTTCATTCATATATTGAAATTTCTAATTATCTCTTTTTCAATTTTATGTTTTAAAGAATAAGGGGCCATCCAAAAATTACGTAACATGTTAGGCGGGGGGGTCGACCAAGTGTGACATTGTGTGACAAGGGGTGAATGAATGAATGAATGAATGAATATATGAATATTATTGTTCACCATAAATAAGCTTTTTTAATTACAAGCTTTTGAGATCCTGGATATCATGTAGCAGCAGAGTGCTAGCCAAGACAAGTGAAACGAGCCCAAACACGACAGGTCTATCTTGTTTAGTACAAGAGTTCCTATGGCCACCTTCCGACTCCATCATCAGATCAGCTCTATGGTACCATATTATTGCATTGTCACGCGATATACATATGCGTGCAAAACCTCAGCTCAATCGGAAACCGGGAAGTTGGTCAAATTTAACTTGCAAGATTCCACCCAAACTTACATACATCCATTGCAAGTTAAATAAAAGCTTGTAACTTAAATCTAGACCATTGATAAGGATACATTTGCACTAGAACAATGGGCGGCCTTATCGCTTATAGCGATCTCTTCCAGGCAACCCAGTCTCTAAGGAGATATTAAAGGAAATTTCATTAAACGATTTTTGGTGGTATACTAAACTAGGGGTGGGAGGGATCTTAAATTTCGTGACGTTACATTTCAACATTCAATATATTTCAGCTTTACAACACGAAAGGGTAGCAGGGTTTCTAAGTAACAAACTGCCCCCGCGGCGTTTTCTACTTTTACTATGGGGATCGTTTTGTTAACAAATAAAAATAAGTCACCCAAATTTTCAGCTTTTTAAAACCTATTTTTCCGTTTTTTTTTTCAATAGTAAAATTACAAATTAACTCATGGCGATTTTTTTACCAATACTTGGGAGCAAAAGGCATGAAACAATATTTTTGTTGTAATTCCCGGATGAAAAGCCGATTTTTTAAAAATAAAATAAAACTAAGGTATTTTTTTATCTCGAGGTTTCGAAATTTGTCTATCACCATTTTTTTCAGAATATGTGTTTTATAAAAATATATAAAAAACCTGAAAATTTTGATAAATTATTGTTACGAGTTTGCGGGACTCGAATTAAAATGCCGTTAGAATTATTATAGAGTTTATTAGAACTATACAAACACATTTAACACATGTACAAATATAACCGAACACAACAAGTCCAAACGTAATGCAGAAGGTCTTAATTCAATAAAACGCGCAAAGTCCGTCACTAATAGATTCCCGAATGTACACAAGTCAAGCCCGTATCGTAGTTGTAGCTCAACTGACCCCTCTCTCTATCAGGTAGTCGTTTTATACTTCACAAATGTAAATGTGCCCACCCGGCAACGTCGACACAATTTCCCAGAATTAGCTTGTATTTGTAATCCGCCACACCTGGCTAACGAGCAGCCTACAAGCGACCGTAAACGAGTACAATAGAACAATAGACTGTTCTCCACAATAACTAGAAACGTATGCTAATAAATAAGTGTTATTAGTTCAAATGCCGACAGGTAATGAAATGTGCTTTTACAGATCTTTACGTGGAATTTGCCTTTGTCGGAGCCTAAGTTGTAACAATATTTTTATTTGATAACAAAACGATCCCCATAGTAAAAGTGGAAAACGCCGCGGGGGCAGTTATTACTTAGAAACCCTGCTATACCCTTTGAACTATTAACGAAAAACTTCGAAATATTTCCAACTCTTATCTGTATGAGCAGTGTTTCAATTATTAAAAAAAATATTTTAAATGGAAATAATATGAATTACGGACCTGCTGTTTTAATTTAATCATTTCTTGATGTAAAATTGCAAAATATGTGATGTCACACTCGGGATGTAGGACAGAGAGAGAGAGAGAACACTTTATTGCACACCAAAATATGCAATTACAAAAACAGACCATATTTACAATATTTTCTAGGCAATACAACAGGCGGCCTTATCGCTCAAAGCGATCTCTTCCAGGCAACCTAAATGAAAGAGATTTGAATCAGGCGAAATAGGTGTTGCAGGAAAAAGGCAATAGATACATAAATACTCAAACTAATTTAAGAAATAAATATACAAATACATACATATATATACATAGTCATATATATACAATAATACATAAGTTATTATAATAAATGTATTAGCATGATTATGTTCTGTTAATTAAACATAGCTATTTGTGGACAAGTGTGTGGGAGGAGTCGAAAAATAAGGAAATGCGTGTGATGTAATTTGTGGAAGGCCCCTAAGAGGTTGATTAAAAATTTTAGTTGAAATTTTCTATAGAAATAAAAAAAGGACTGGTGGCGCCATCTGTGTTTGCTGGGTATGTTACAAGTTACGTTTCTTATTGGGAAATTACCTAATGGTAATATGTAATTATAGTAGTCTTGTTCCATGTCAATTGTAAGCCTAAAGAATGGATAGTAAGATGTAGAATCCCGGCAGATGATAGCAAACTTTTCTAGACGTTATAGTAGGAGCAAGACTTGAATACGTCTCTGAAGTTAGTACAAGTTATTGCGCAAAGCACACTACTACCCGTGCGCAGATTTGCCGATAGCCTCATGATGTCACGCGACGATGGTCAGTAGGGTTGACAAAAAAGGTTAAATAAATAGTTGTTGCAATAAGTTTATTATTGTACATACTTTACATAAGTATATACAATAATAGTAAGTACATAGATACATACATAACTTCACGCCAGTTCCCTTGCGGGGTAGGCACGAACAACAGAGCGCCATTCAGGCTTATTCTTACACACCTCACTTGCTTCTTTGACATTCGTAACTCTTGTCATGCACGCTCGTCTGTTCTTAAGGCTCCTGACATCACCTGCTAGTACACGAGCAATTTGATCATGGTAGGCATGAGTAATAGTAAGTAGTCATCGGCAAACCTTCTGCGCGCGGATTATATAACATGATATTATGTGCTGTTAATTTTTAGAATTATGGTAACCCTCATGTTATATTGATTGATCGGGGAATATACATGGTGTGTACAGAGCTGAGAGTATTGCTATCTCCCTCGCTCTTTAGCCAGACCCGCATGCCATCTCTTTCGCTCTATACACTGTCAGAAATCGTAAACGTTAACACTTGATTGCTAACTTCACTCTAAACGCATTTAAATTTTGTGCGTACTTATATAAAATATTCCTATAAAGCAATCATGGGCAATGTTTAGAAGGTTATGAGCCAAACTTTTTTAAATTTATGGTTTCGCAGCTAGGCTTTTAAACCAGATCTTTATTTTCTTTAGGGTGTTAATGAATTTGCGGACCAATTTTTTTTTAATTGGGGCTTGGCAGCTAGGCCTTTAAGCCAGATCTTGATTTTCTTTAGGATGTTAATGAAGTCGCAGATCATAAATAATATCTCGGAAGTTATCGTTTAGAGGTTTTAGGTCTTTATTTTAGCTCTTATTGTCACTTTGCGACATGTAACGAAGATATTTCGGCTTCGATTCTGGTATAATAAATCTCTTAAACATACTTGCCAATATTTGCTATAGTCTGGGCGTCTTGGATCCGGTCCCGGAATAATGTGTGTTTGTCTGGCAATTATTTATTTATTTGGATTTTTAAAATATGACATTGCCCATATATACTTTAAATGGATGTAATAGTGAGGTTTATGTATTATGGAAGAAGGAATGACAATATTATTAATGTAACCTTGTTGGTTAGTTCCCACTTAGTTCACATGATGTCTCTAGTGTTGATTCATCGTAATATTACGTATTTAAAGCCAAAATTAGACGTAGTTAAAAGATTTTACGTACTATGGATGCGTTCCTTTAGTAGCTCACAACGCCCAAAATGCTCCGTGAGCCGTTCCACATGGCGACCACGGTCCTTATGGTCGTGGCGAAAACGTTACTAATGACGTCACCATTTTCGATCTCACAGCGCTCCCAAGGACCGCGTCGACCGGGCGCGAGTTTAAAATCAACCAATGACATTTGTGTATTTCGTCGTTTATGACATCAACCTAAGAAATTAAATAAATTTAAAAATAAATAGCTTATATAGTTCGACCGCTCTATAAAGCACCATTTGGCATCTATCAAACTGATTTTGTTAGTTTCGTGAACTGGTGATGATAATACAATTAAAAATTGGAATCGATATAGGCAGCTACACATTACCGAATCGATTAAAATAATACATGTTTTTTTTTTTAAATTACGTTTTGTAGCCTTTTCATCTTTAAAATGTAGAAAATATGAATGACTTAAAAAAGGGTTGACAAAAAACAAAGTTGTTATGTGTTACATTTCTAAAGAAATAAGCTAAATATGGGCTACGTTCCACCACCACCACGTCCACGATTTCTCCCGTTCCACTTGCTTGCGGACGTTACAATTATAAACTCTAGTGGAACGGGTTATGGGGCGTTGATGTCATAAACGACGAAACACACAAATGTCATTGGTTGATTTGAAAATTGCGCCTTTTTTAATGTCAAGAGTAGAGAGAATTAATGCTCTATGATCAACGCCCACCACTTCGACTTCGACCCACCTCGACATGGGTCTTTGCGAGCGCTGTGAGATCGAAAATGATGATGTCATTAGTAACGTTTACGCCACGACCACAAAGACCATGGTCGCCATGTGGAACGGTTGACAGAGCATTTTGGGCGTTGCGAGCTACTAAAGGAACGCGTCCATTGTATTTAATTTGATTCTGTTACAATGTTAGTTCGTCAATATTTATAGGAGTTTTTGGAAAAAAGTGACAGGTGACATTCCCGCGGAATCACGTTTTGGCGAATTTCTCCTGGTTTTCTTTCGTGTTTTTCTGTTTTCCTGGCTTTGTGTTGTCATTTATTTGTTGGTGTTGGCTATTTTTAAGTTTATTATTAGTGGTAAGTACTTTACTTTATAAATGTCGCAGTCGGTGGGAGAGAAAGTCCCTCCTGATAGGGGAAGACATTCTTTAGGAATGGAAGTGGGCGAATCTCACGCTATTGGCCAAACTAAAGAGAAATTACGGGCTAAACGTTCTTTAGAGGCTCCTTCAAATACCCCCGAGAAAAGAATTTTGCCCCCTTCAGTCTCTATCCAACACACATACACCAGACCTGGATTTGAGGCAAACTCGGATCTCAGATATTCTGAGTCTGACTCAGGCCCTTTTATTGTTTACGTTACGGGTCCCGATGTGGACCTGCCCAAATCATCCAACAATATGCGCGCCCTTAAAATAGCCCAAGTTATTTACAACAGCAAAGTCTCAGGGGTTGACGAAATAAAAAATATAGGAAGAAACAAAATTTCTATTAATTTTAAAACATTCTCTGAAGCTAACTCATTCTTATCCCACCCTGTCCTAGAGTTAAATAATCTTACAGCAATAATACCCGTTTTCAACTTACCCGTATGGGTGTAATTCATTCAATCCCTCTAGATTGGTCTTTGGAGGACTTGGTTTCATGGACTGAGTGCCGTCCAGAGTCTTCTATAGTAATTAAAGCGAGAAGACTAAATAAAAAAAAACGTGTTGAAGATACAACCTGCTGGGAACCTACTGGTACTGTAGTTCTCACCTTTTTAGGCCAATCCCTCCCAAGCCATGTTTATTGTTGCAACCTCTCTCAACCTGTTGGAACATATACCCTTCCCACTATACAGTGCCTAAAATGCTGTCGGTTCGGACACATTCGTGACAAATGCCGATCTAACTCACGCTGTTCTCGCTGTGCTGGCCCGCATGAAAATGCCACTTGCCAGGTACCTGAGGATAAAATTAGTTGTTTGTTTTGTTCTGGTAATCATGCAGCCACTGACTCTAGATGCCCCGAACATGCACGCCAAAGAAACATTAAAGTCATAATGTCCACTGAAAATATTGGATATGTTGAGGCAGCCCGTAGATTTAAACCTGTTCGGACTTCATATGCTGACATTTCCTCAACAGTTCCAAACAAATCTGCCTACATACCCTATCCCTCTCCTAATTCTGTTCCCTCCCCTATGTGCCCTGAACCTTCCCCCAGTACTACTCAGTCTGCACCAAATTCTTCATATAGGAAAACTATCTATATACACAGAAAACCTAGACAAGAGCTAGGTACAACATATGATCATCTAGCCCATGCTAATATTGTCTCCTCACCACCTTCCTCTTTACCAAATGGTTGTGCTCTTGGCGATAACTCCCCTAATATCTCTACCGCTAATGATAATTTAGTACAAATTTTGTCAACAGCTTTAATTAACATATTTTCTAAATGTGGTGATATACAACCGTACAATGTCATAGATATGCTTCAAAAAATTATTACGTCACTTATAAACTCCTCTATCCAAAATGGCGAAGGTCCTTCAATGGAACTGTCGTAGTGTTAATAATAAAAAACATGAAGTATCTTTTTTAATTAATCAGTTTAATCCTTACCCTCTTTGCCCTCTCTGAAACATGGTTGAACCCTGGTTCTTTATTTCGAGTGCCTGGGTTTTCATGTATCCGAGATGACAGATCGGATGGTTGGGCTGGTTGTGCTATTCTTGTTAGAAGAAATATTACATTCTCCCGTTTCACCCTCCCCCCTCACTCCCCAGATATTAATATTGTAGCTGTCCGTTGTCTTAATATAACATTTGTGTCTGTCTACATCCCTTACCCCAATGCTCTCCTCATACAAGAACTTTTCTCCCTCTTATGCCATCTTCCTGTCCCTCTCCTCATTCTAGGAGACCTAAATATCCGCCATACTTTGTGGGGTTCAGCTTCCTGTGATCCTATTACTCCAGCATTTCTCGATATCTTAAATGATCTAAACTTATGCATCATTAATGATGGAACCCCTACGCGTAGAGTCTCCCCCTTCAAAATCCGAGTGCCCCTGACCTTACTTTATCCTCTCCCTCCATAGCCTACTCTCTTTCATGGTCTGTTCTTTCTAACTGTTATGGAAGTGACCATCTCCCTATTCTTTGTTCCTTGCCTGATTCTTCATCCCCTCCTGTCACTCCAACGCCTCTCTTGAGATTTAGACTCGCACTAGCTGACTGGCATAAGTTCTCTTCCTTGGTACAAAGTAAATTAAACCCTCTTCCTGATGTTTCTTCTCTGAATTTTACTTCCCTATATGATGAGTATGTATCTGCATTGACATCTGCTGCTGAGCAATCAATCCCCTTAAAAAACTCTGTAAAAAATAAAATTCCCTCCCCTGCTTGGTGGGATTCTGAATGTTCCGCTATAGTAAAAAAGCGCAAAGAAGCGGAGATTAAATTTACCAGGAGCCTCACATATGATAATTACTTAGAATTTCAGAAAGTCTCTGCTTCCTCTAAAAGACTTGCGTTCAAAGAAAAAAAAAGGTTGGCAAGCCTTCTGCGAATCCCTTTCTCCCAGGACTCCAGCTTCTATGATATGGAAGAAAATAAAAGCCTTTAGAAAGTCCCAAAGTGACGATAATATTAATTCCAATAATCCATCTTCCTGGCTTCCCAATTTCATGCACAAGCTTGCTCCTCCTTTTGTTCCCCTTGAACCTTGTCCCCCCATCAGTTGTTCCCCTTCAGATGAGTTGAATCCCATGAATTCTAAATTTTCCTTTGGAGAATTATGCGCTGCCCTAGATCATCTCCGAGACTCTTCTCCTGGAGTAGACGGCATTACTTATTCCTTTGTAATTCAGTCCTGTGAATCTTCTAAGCATTTTCTACTGAACCTTCTGAATCAGATTTTTCTTTCCGGATCTATCCCAGAGTCTTGGAAAAAGCAAATAATTGTTCCAATATTAAAACCTGGCAAGGATGCTTCAGACTGTGATGCTTATAGACCTATAGCCCTATCTTCAGTCCTTGCTAAAATTATGGAGCATTTAATTAAAAATCGACTCGAGTGGATCGTAGAAAGCAAAGGCATATTAGCCAATAGCCAGTTTGGTTTTAGACGAGGTTTAGGTACAATGGACAGTCTCAGCCTTATTACCTCAGACATCAGATTAGCTTTTTCCCGAAATGAACATCTCGTAGGAGTCTTTTTAGACGTAACGTCTGCATACGACAACGTCAACCTTCAAATACTCAGGCAGAAGCTGCACAATCTGAGTATCCCCCCGAGGATTGTCAACATTATTTCCAATATGTTCATGGAGAGATCAATCTCCGTCCGCGTTTCGGGAATCGACTCCCCCCCGCGTCTTGTATGGAAAGGTTTACCCCAAGGCTCTGTCCTCAGCCCGATCCTCTATAACATTTATACGGCAGATTTAGAATCTTCTGTAAGCTGCATTTGCAAAGCCCTTCAGTATGCCGATGACATTGCTCTATATGCCACTTCTGACTCTTTCAGTGATGCTTCAAACCGTATCAATTCTGCTCTTTTTTATCTTAACTCATGGCTTTCAGAGCACGGTTTGTCACTTTCTGCTTCAAAAAGCTCGGCTGTAATATTCTCCCGCAAAAGAGATATTCCTGCCATAGACATTCACATTAACAATCATCCAATCCAAATCGCTAACTCTGTTAAATTCCTAGGTGTCTTCCTCGATGCCAAACTTTCAGGCCTCCCCCATCTCAATTATATTTGCGCAAAAACAGAAAAAAACACTAACGTAATTCGAGCCCTGTCAGGTGTTAGGTGGGGATCTCACCCCTATTGTCAGAAGCTGCTTTATAATGCCATCATCCGCAGCCATTTTGACTATGCCTGCTTCATATTGGAACCCTGCAGTAAATCCGCTCTCATGAAACTGGAACGCATACAAGCCAAATGCCTCAGAATCATCACAGGCGCAATGAAATCTTCTCCAACAAATGCCCTTCAGGTTGAGTGTGTAGACCCTCCTCTTGCTCTTCGCAGGCAGCTTCTGTCGGACAGATTCTTTTATAAAGTGATAGAGCTCTCAGATCATCCCCTTCTAGGTATCTTAGATCAACTCCTTCAAATTTCGTTCACATCTAGTTATTGGACTCACAAATGTCTTCCACTTCTTATAAATTCGTATAAGAAACTAGTAGATCTCCCTCTTGGCATTTTCCAGAATTATAAAAATCCTGTTTTTGAGTTTAGTTTTGAAAGCCTTATTTATAAACCTAATGTTATTATAAATCTAGATATTCACAAAAATTCTCCAGATGCTAATCAATTATTTTGTAAAATTACGCAGGATCGTTGGCCAGACCACCTTCAGTTTTTCACCGATGCATCACGGCTATCTCAAAATGGCCCTGTTGGTTCAGCTATTTGGATTCCCAAATACAAAATTATTTTAAATTTCAAAATTCCTCCTCCTAGCTCTGTGTTCACTGGCGAATCAATCGCCATTCTAGAAGCCGTCCTTTATATTGAATCCCATAACATAAGTAAATCTATCATTTTTACTGATTCCTTAAGCTCCCTACAGGATATCTCAAAATTACCTTTACATACTAAACATAACTTTGTCATCTCTCTAAAAATAAAGGAAGCCCTCTTTCGTTGTCACTCGTCTGGTTTAGATATATAGTACTTGCCTGGATCCCAGGTCACTGTGGAATTGGTGGAAATGAGATTGCCGACTGTTGCGCCAAGGAAGCTGTCTGTTCGGGTAGTAACAAATATAATAAATGCTTTCCCCGCGATTTACGCTCTCTCGCGCGGCCCCAGATGTTTGAGACTTGGAATGGTATCTGGCAACAGTCCCGTCTGACTGTTGGCAGATACTACGGTAGTTTGCAACCAACATTACGTCCCAAACCTTGGTTCTTCAACTATAGAAAACTACCCAAAAAAGTTATATCAACTATAATTCGCCTGCGTCTTGGCCACTGTTGCTGTCCTGTATTTCTTGCAAAATTAAGAATTCGCGATAATTCTCTCTGTGAGTGCGGCTTAGCTGACGGCTCTGTCCATCACATTTTTTTCGAATGTCCCAAAATAGTTTCTCCCCTCTACAGTATATTACTCAAAGATTTTCCCCGACCGGTCAATGTGGACTTTCTTCTTACCCTAGCTGATAGTAGACATGTACATATATTATCAAAGTTTTTAACAATAAATAACATCTATCTCTAATGTAGTTAGTCTAACACTCTATGTTTTGTGTTGTCCTCAGGATTTCAGAAAGTGATTTGGAAGATCACCGACCAAATTTTTCTTTTCGCATTTATACTCTTATATGCACCTGACATTTTACCACCTACTGTGACATTGGCCAAATCAATGCAAACTGCGTTGGAGCCATAATCCAAAAAAAAGAAGAAGAAGAAGGAGTTTTTGGCGGGAACTGAAAGGAGACGCTGTGCTGTACAGTTTTATTTTCTAAAAATGTGTAAAATTGCTTTAAATGAACAATAGTTGTAGGATATTGATAGTTTTTGAGTAGTAATTATGTGTTTTGTGAGAAATGTGAACTGTATAATCAAATGTGGCCTTTCGAGTTGTCACAAGAACTCCGTTGAATGGCACTAGCTGATTACCTGCAGTTCAGCTGTGCTACACATAGGCTTAAGAAAATGAAGAAACTATATTGTAAACTAAGATCTGGCTCAAAGGCCCAGCTGCCAAGCCATAAACTTAAATAAAATAAAAATAGTCAATATTTATATGAAACTTCAAAAGGGACTTCTTAGAGCGCCTCAACTATACAGAAATTAAGACTATTGTCATTCTTTATTCTTCTTCCATTGTTATTATAATAATTTTGACACCTAGTCATGAAAGCTGTTTTTGAAAATTTTATTTCGTACCAACAGTAACTCTTTTACGCTGCTTCAAGATGTCACTCCTGTTGGGCATTCTTACCCCATGAAACATCTCATAACTCATCTCAACATGGAACTCATTGCCGGAGTCTGTCTTTCCGGATACATATAACCTGGGTGTCTTCAAGTCACGTGTGAATAGGTACCTTCTAGGCAAGCGTGCTCCATCCTAGACCATATCTTCGCCCCACATAAGGCAAGATTGTGGTCAAACGCGAACCTATACTACAATTAAAAAAAAAAAAAAAAAAAAACTAGACCACTGTAATATATTATACATGACCTCTGCTTCGATAATGTATTTAGAATAGAATATTCTTTATTGCACACAAGAAAATAATACACATGAATTAACAATCATTAAAGGCGGTATTATCGCTAACAGCAATTTCTTCCGAACAACCTTCTGGAGATAATTTCATATTCGTATGCAGTAAGAATATTCAACATTTGTCACTAGTTTTCTATAATGAAAAAAAAAAGTTCCATAGACAGTGGCGTTGTCAAAATGGTGGGCATGTTACAAAATAAAATTTTCAAACTCGTCGTTTGATAGTTGAAATTAATTTTGAAAATAACGAGAGATATGCAAAAAAACGTTTTATGTCGCATAATAAACGATACGTTTGAAAAATGTTTATAAACAGATTTATAGAAATAAAGTTGTTTTGAAAAATGTCTGTGTTTTTTTTTAATTCGATATCACTAAAGTTATTACTATATTGTTACTAGTGTGGGACTCGAATTAAAATACATCCACACATACATACGTAACATCACGTCAGTTCCCTTGCGGGGTAGGCACGAACAACAGAGCGCCATTCAGGCTTATTCTTACACACCTCACTTGCTTCTTTGACATTCATAGCTCTTGTCATGCACACTCGTCTGTTCTTAAGGCTCCTGACATCACCTGCTAGTACACGATCAATTTGATCACGGAAGGTGTCGTGGCCTTCCACGACTTAAAATGCCGATGGAATTACTATAGAATTTATTAGAACTACCCAAACACGTATAACATAGGTACAAATATAGCTAGACACTACTAGTACAACTGCACGATTAAATAACACGCGCAAAGTCCGTCACTATATCTCTCATCGAATGTACGTCTTACTCGTATCGTAATCCTCGCTCGACTGCCTCACCCCTCCGTTCGGGCATTGTTTTATAGTAAACTGTACAATACACAAAGGAAGCTCATGGGCTGGGTTCTTCCAAGAAAATGTAATTTGAACACCTGCGAACGGCTAACAAAGTTGAAAACAATAAGACTAAGGATTAGTTCGACACTAATAATAATATAATAATAATAGCAGCCCATACTTGTCCCACTGCTGGGCTCGGGCCTCCCATTATAGAGGAACGGACAGTATACCCGCCACGCTTGTCCAAGGCGGCTTGGCAGGTTTGACACATCGGTTATCTCGATGTGCAGGTTGCATCACGATGTTTTCCTTCACCGTTGTTAGCACGTGGTAATTGTAACAATATGCACATTAGATCAGAAAACTGCCTAAGTGGTGCATGCGATCCGGCCAGGATCGAACCCGCGCCCTCTGAGTCTGGGACGCGTGCGCTAGCCATTACGCTACCACGACATCGACAACGATACTAATGACGGCCATAAAACAAGTAGAAAAACAATAGCATGTTTTTCTTAATTACAAATTCTAAACAAAATAATTGGGATTGTTCAAAAAAAAAATACACTCCGATTTTATATTTTTGTTACGTAAAATAGGGTATTTTAAGATACTAATTTGAATATTTTTGTGTTTTGAGTGTTAGTTTTTTTTAAATTCGATATTAAAAAAAAATCTCCGATGACGTCATTACGGACAAGTTTACATTAATTCCTTTGCCTATAAAATTAAACTAATAAAACCTGCTAATCATAGTAATCTGTGCTACTATTTAAAAGTCACTGTCATTACTCACTACATATCGTGATCATTTTAGTGTGGCCAGCGTAGCAATTTTGTCGCTATGTTCATAATTTTTCGTGTTCAACCATTATTATTTTCTAAAGTTATCGGTATATTATTTAAAGTGACCTTTAGTGAAAAATCAATCTTACAGAGCTTATATTGAATAATATACAGCTATAATTTAATACCATTCATTGAATACCAGGCAAAAATTCCAGTTATTCTATTAGACATCGCAATGACATCACTTTCTTTATTTGTAATAAAGTATTCTTTTCGCGATTAAAACATTCGACCATTAAAATACTTTGATTTGGTATCACATTTAGGTTATCATTTTTAATCTCTGGTGCCTATACATGATTCATTATCCAATGATGTTGTCAACGCAGTTAGAATAAAAAGGTTGTATTTTCAGTTTCAATTGAGGGGAGGAGGGAGGGGGGGTTGTTATTAAGACTTAAAAATCTCTCAGATGTTGGGTCGGCACTTCAGAGGTAAAAACTTAGGATCTCAGGGTGACGGTCACGGGAATTCAGTGCATTTTCCCCACCCCAAAAGTGCCTTCAGAAGTTTTTAACTTCAAAAGTCACTGCGACGTTCGATAAAGACTTTTTTAAGTCAATGCGTTGGGAGTTAGTTTCATACACACACGTGTGTGTATCTACAAAAATTCAAAATTTTAGTGATTTCACTATTAGCAACCTGGCAACATTGGGTATATCGGCGATCTAATAGATCAGCGGTTAATGCGACATTTTTGAATTCTAATATTATTAATTACAATTCATTTCGTCCTTAGAAAATAATTCTGGAATCATACGACAAAAAAGTGAAGTGTTTTATTATTGAAAATATACTAAAATTTCTCCTCTACTTTTCGCTATTTTTATTAATACTATTTCCAAACAACTTCAAAGCTCCTACCACCTTTATGCTGATGATCTACAAATCTACACTCATACCTCCATCGAGGGACTTGTTAGTGCCATAGACACCACAAATACAAATTTGTCATCCATAGCTGACTGGAGTAGATCTTATGGATTAACTGTCAATCCAAAGAAGACACAAGCTATTATTGTAGGTAGCTCCCGAATGATGTCGAAAATCCAATCTGGAATGCAATACCACTAAACATCAAGAAGACACGATCATTTGTTGTCCTTCTATACTCCATCCAAAGGCCGTCTGGAAGAAATCGCCATGGGCGATAAGACCGCCGATTGTACTTGTATATTAATGTTCTTGA
Organism: Dendrolimus kikuchii; assembly: GCA_019925095.2. Lineage (NCBI taxonomy): Eukaryota > Metazoa > Arthropoda > Insecta > Lepidoptera > Lasiocampidae > Dendrolimus > Dendrolimus kikuchii. The sequence goes on along the minus strand of JAHHIN020000030.1, from coordinate 3,132,347 downwards.
TTTTATGTTGCATTTTTTACTATTACTGTCTTTAAATTTCACCCATGTAATAAAACCAGTAATATTAATTACTTATTTAATTGATAGATGTATATTTTGTGTTGGAGTCGAAATTCGTCTAAAATGTGCACCTGTTTTATTTAAAAATGTCACTAATTTATTAGAAACTGACCGATTATTAGAAAATGATTAATATAATATTAATTACTTATTTGATAATATGGTACAATCAAATAACCAACAACCTATATTACTTTCTTAATAATTTATAATACAAGTAAAGTATCTCATATAAATACATACAAATAAAGGAACAGACATAGGATTGCACCCCTGTCCTGTCCATTGTATAATGCGTTTGATTTCTAAGGTATCTTATAGGTCTGACCATATACAACAACTTACCGGAAAATATTAAACTCTCCAGTAGTTTTAAATATATTCACTTACACATACAGCTTAAAAAGTGGCTAATCGAGCACATCTTCTAAATCTTGAAGGATTTCATGGAATATGGAGATTTGTGACAAACACCTTATTCATTGTTAAATCTCTTAATAATATCTTATCTATCTTAATAATCTTGATGTGTAACATAGTTACTAATATGTAGATTTATGAGTTAAATAATGACTATGCAAACCATTAAACAGACAATTTATATCAATTGTTTTTTCAGGTCATCCGGAAAGAACTAGCAACAACAACTTTTCTAAACTTTAAAGAATTTCTAAACTAAAGCGGGTAGTTGCTAAGTGAATACTAAAATTTGTGAGCTCCCGATTTATTTAATTATTTTAATTACTTAAAGTATAGTTTTAAACTAAAATTAATGTTTAACTTATGTAAATAGTTGTGCTATCTGTCAGTAGGTGTTTATTTCTTGTGATACGCGTTGTGGCCATTTTAAAACTCATTTAACATCGTCATGGATTCGATTAAAAACACAATGAGTGAAATGATGGAAATATTCCATAAGAAAATGTCCACTTTTGAAGAAGAGTTACAAAAGAGTTCTAATCCATCGTCCTCCACGGATAAATTGGCTTCTGATTTTGCAGCTTTCAAAACATTTACAATGCAAGCACTAAATGCTCTTCAAAAACAAATTGAAATCATCGCGCATAATCAGGATCAGTTTGATATGCGTAGTCGAAGAAAGATGATATTGTTACATGGTATCCCAGAGTCCAAAAATGAAGATTCCTTAAAAGTGGTTTTTAACATAGTGAAGGAGTACTTGAAACTTGAAAGCTTTACTGTTGGCAGTATTCAACGATGTCACCGGCTTGGACGAAGCCCTGATACTAAAAGAAATAGACCTATTTTAGTTAAACTCAATGAGGTAAAAGTTCGTGATGAATTATGGTTTCAGAAAACTAAGCTCAAAGGTTCAGAGATAACTATGTCAGAATTTTTAACTAAATCACGACATGATATTTTCATGGCTGCACGACTTAAGTTCGGTGTTTCCAAATGCTGGACAAGGGAAGGACAGATTTTTATTCTAGGACCCGACCAGCAGCGTCACAGGATTTCTTCACTTAATGACCTTAATAAATTGTCTCAAAATTCTAAAAATGTGACAGACGCAAAGTCAGATGTTGCCCCCAAAGGTACAACAATTCCACCAAAAATCAAACGGGCCGCAACCTCGAAAAAATAAAATAAGTTTTACTTTTATTACTTGTTCGGGCAGTCATTCTTTCCTCAGATCGCAAGTATGTAGGTACTCGCAAAAATTGTAAACGTCGGATATTATTTTCCACCAACAGTAAATAAGTAGATCTTATTTTTAATTTCTGTTATGATTGTTATAGTTGAATTTACCATTTGTTTTTTTACTATATATTTCTATTTTAAGTTTCTGATTTAAAATTATTTTCCTATATTTAAATTGTTGTTTCCACTATGATAAAATAAAATAAGTATTTCTAAAATAACAAAATATCAAGTGAACTGTTAATTTTACTCGTTCCCTTATAAACAAAATATGGTTGTTTTTTATAACTTTTGTTTCATGCCCGGACTACCAAAGCGTTGTTGTAAATTATTTATGATATCCTTATTATTTCTTCTGAGTCAAAACAAAACTTTTACATGTTTAATATTGTATACTAAGTTGTTGTTCATTAATTCGTTTAAATTACACCAACTGGCAGATGAATTTTATTAGTAACTTAATAAGTACACTTTAATATTTAATTATACTTTTTATTTATATATACATTTATATAATTATTTATACTTTTGATTTATAAATACATTTATATATTTATTTATACTTTTTATTTATATACTTATTTATATACATACATATTTCTTTTCTTTTAGTCTTTTATTTACATCAAATTTATAATACACGGCCATAATGTCAGTTAGCAATTACGATTCTGACAGTTTCTACTCTGCAAATGATTCTGATGACAGTTTCCGTAGCATTCCCTCAACTGCTGAGATACTTGACGCACAGTTTTCCGACGTGACTGGGAACTTTAACGCCGTCCATATCAATGCTCAAAGTATTCCGGCTCATTTTCCAGATATGCTGGCTACCTTTGATTGTAAGAACCTCCACGCTATTTTAATCTCTGAGTCATGGTTAAAACCCTGCCTCCCCTCAATAACTTATAAGCTTCCCCATTTTAGACTCATCCGTAACGATCGAACAGCAGGGGCTGGTGGTGGAGTTGCTATATATCTTCGTGATACGATTCCTTTTAAAATAGTCAATATGTCAGTACAACCGCCACCACCCAATGCTGGCGAACATCTTTTCTTGGAGATACTAGTGAAAAGTACCAAGGTACTACTTGGAGTATATTATAGTCCCTCTTTACACATTGATTTCTTCTCTTCATTTGAAACAATCCTTGAAAATCTTATACCTTCTTATAGTCACTCTCTCATCATGGGTGATTTTAATACATGTCTGTTAAAGCAAGATTCCCGCTCTTTCTCCTTTAAATCTATTGTTGAATCTTGTAATCTTTCTATTCTACCCTCTAGCGCCACACATCATTTTCCCAACTGTATTCCCTCACTCCTTGATCTAATCCTTGTTTCTACTCCTAACCTAGTAGCTAAGCATGGGCAATGCCCTGCTGATGCCTTTTCCTATCATGACCTTCTATTCCTCTCCTACAAAATACGCACACCTAAACTCAAACCTAAGGTTCTTCTACAACGCAATTTTAGTGGTATGGATGTCGATAGTCTTGAAAGAGATGCGCTTGACATTGATTGGGTTCCATTGTTACAAAGTAATTCGATTGATGAAAAAGTCTATATCTTTTCTACTAAGCTGATCGCACTTTACGATTTACATGCACCTACTCGACCAGTTAAATTAAAACACTTACCTGCTCCTTGGTTAACTAAAGAGATCAAAGTATTGTTGGCAAAAAAAGCAGCATCCAAATCAAAATACGCACGACGCCCAGACTCCCTTAATCGAGATAGGTATATTTTGCTACGGAATCACTGCAATAAGGTGTGTAGAGATGCACAACGTCGCCACATTCATGAATCCATTAATAATAATGACTCATCCAAAGTGTGGAAGTTTTTAAAATCCCTGGGGGTCGGCAAGTTGCAAAATAATTCCTTAGATACTCACAATATAAATATTGATTCTTTAAATCACCATTTCTCTTCGTCAGCAAGTATTAGTCTAGCTACTAAAATGAATACTTTAAATTATCTTTCATCACTGCCAGACCCGGATTATTCTCCATTCTTCTTTACTCAGTTTACAGAATGTGATGTTAAGACGAGCGTATTATCCATTACATCTAAGGCAGTGGGAAGTGATACTTTGAGTCGTAATATGATCCTGCCCATCCTTAACATTATACTTCCTATCATCACTCATATTTTTAACTATTCCATTTCTAGCAGCACCTTCCCGAATAGTTGGAAAGAAGCTCAAATTATTCCGATACCAAAAAAACCTAATCCATCCTCCTTTTCCGAATACAGACCAATTTCCATCCTACCTTTTCTATCCAAAGTTCTCGAACGCCTAATCCACAGCCAGATCAGTGTTTTCCTGAACAACAATATCCTTTTAAATCCTCTTCAATCTGGCTTTCGACCCGGTCATAGCACTACCACTGCCCTAGTTAAAGTTACAGACGATATCCGCCTTGCTGTGGAGCTTGGCAAGATAACTATTCTTACATTGTTAGACTTTAGTAATGCTTTCAACACCGTGGACTTCGATATTCTGCTTGGTATACTATGCTCACTTAATATATCTCCATCTGTAATCGAGTGGTTTCGAAGTTACCTGTTAGGGCGCCGGCAACGTATTCGCATTGAGGATATATATTCTGCTTGGTGTAATACTTCTGCCGGTGTACCACAGGGTGGCGTCTTATCTCCTTTGCTTTTCGCCATGTTTATAAACTCAGTTTCCAAAAAACTTCAATGCTCCTACCACCTTTATGCAGATGACCTCCAAATTTACAGGCATACCACTGTCGACAGACTTGCTGAGGCTATTAATCTCACTAATCAGGATTTACGTAATATATCTGATTGGAGTAAGGCATATGGACTAACTGTGAATCCTTCAAAAACACAGGTAATTTTAGTGGGTAGTTCCAGGATGGTTTCCAAGATAAGGTATTCTCTACTACCGCAGATTATCTTCGAAGGAGTTCCTATATCTTTTAGCACCAAAGTTAAAAATCTGGGCGTTTATATTGATAGTCACCTCTCCTGGAGCCCCCAAATTCAGGAAGTCAGTAGGAAGATGTTTGCATCTGCAGCTGCACTTCGAAGACTGCGTAATTTCCTTCCCAATGCGACCAAAATTCTACTTGCACAATCTCTCCTCCTACCAATTCTAGATTACGCCGATGTCAGCTATCCTGATCTTACTGAAAGCCAACTATATAAACTTGAGCGACTTCAAAACTTTTGCATACGATTCATATTTGGTTTGCGTAAATATGATCACGTTTCAGAATTCCGCGCCAAACTCAAGTGGCTTCCAATACGTCTTCGCCGGCTCGCAGATCCTCGGAAAATTTGTTACTTAAAACTCCTCTGCATACAACTAGCTCTTATGGCAAATCCTTCACAGTCCAAGCAGTTCGTCTTTGGAACGCGCTGCCAGTTAATATAAAGCTAGCCAAATCACTGCCTATTTTCAATAGACTTGTGAAGGATTATTATAGCTCAAATTAAGGATACAACAGTTATTGTCATATTTTTGTAGATTATATTTATTTCAGTGTATTTTATAATACTTTATTTACATATATCGTATTACTATATATATATATATATATATATATATATATATATATATATATATATATATATATATATATATATATATATATATATATATATATATATATATATATATATATATATATATATATATATATATATATTACGTATTAGTATAATTTAATATAAGTATTATTTTTATTAATGTATTTATATTATATAATGTATGTATATATTTATAAGATACTGATTCGCTAGTGAGAATAATGCAACATACCTCTGTTCTTATCAAATTTTTTATCCATCCAAAGGTTGTCTGGAAGAAATCGCTAATAGCGATAAGACCGCCTATTGTATTGTAAAATTTTATTTCTGTTAACTGTATCTTTAAAACATCTTCTATGGTGGTTCAAATATTTTCAATAGGAATCATTTTTGATTTATTGATATGGGCTCGCTTGAGATAAATTCAGGTTCTAGTAAATTTTCTGTATGCCATTAGCTCTAATCCAGTTCATAAAGAATAATCCAAAGAATTCAAGTCAGAGTTCAACAATGGCCAATTATCGCTCCGAACAAAGCCCGGCAAATTGGTTTGTAACCAATTTTAGATAGACTTGCTTTATGGGAGGATGCAAAGTCCTGTAGGAAAATCCACTGCTATCCAGCGAATAGAGTATCACTTAATGGTTAAATCGTTGCTTCCAATATGTGATTTTGGAAATGTTGCGCTTTGAAGTGACCTCCTCGTAGGAAACACCTCATCAAACCATTACACTTCCCTGATGATGAATGCGCTGGACATTGTGTACAGAAGGCTGGACGTATTAACTTCTGGCGTAAGCCGTATTACCGTACTAAACTTTTCTTCCACTATGATGATCTTCTTATTGGTAAACAGGTTATTTTTGGATCGTATCTCTTGAAAAGGTTTCGACATCGTTCCAACTGCAGTTTACGAAAACGCTCGTTTATATAATGCACTTTTCTTTTAGTTTAAGATCATATTTAAGTATTTAGTATACATATATTTGCTAAATATTGGTCTGAAGAGCTAATTTACATAATTTTATTCTGGAATACGTCTTTCTTTCTTTCTTTTTATATTTTATTGGCTTTCGGCTTGTTCATGAGTGAACCGCCATTGACTGCCAGTGTCGAGTGTGAAAAAAACACAGCATCTTGAGAAGTAAAATAAATTTAAAGTAGATTTATATTAGAAAAATCATAATATAATAATTGAAAAACCAAATCCTTGTTCTCTATTTTATATGTTAATTTTGACACCACCACCTAAAAAATAAAATGCACAATATTTTATTTTATTATTTTTATGAATATAATAACATCACTAAACGGAACATAAATAAATATAAGTACATCACGTAAACAATTAATATAAGTAAATACAACTAACAAGCTAGTACACTAGTATGTTTTACAATTTAATATCGTGTGTATCAATATATTTATATAAAATATTAAAAAACACAGGTTTGGGAATACTGGCAAGTATGGTTTTCAGGTTAATGGGTTTTGGCATTTTAGTAGGGAGGGAATCATAAAGGGAAGCTGGTTTCATGGGACAGTTAAAGAAAATATGATCCACCGAACCCTCTTCTATCTGGCAATCGCATAAAGGGCTGTTACGAATACCTATTCTGTATAAATGGGCCGGGGTGCATGTATGGCCTAGTCTTAGCCTGCAGATAATTGAAATCGCTCTCTTGCTTGCTAATTTATATTTGCAGAACCAAGGTTTTGTTGGGATTAATTCCTGTATCTCTCTGTAGTATCTGCCTTTTGACGAGCTTGACGTATTCCAGTGAGCCTGCCAACTTTCGTTCAGATCAATCTTTGCTTTAGTACACAAATCTTGGGACTGCAAAATATAATGCTCAAGAGTGCCCAACGATGATGCGACCTTTGCCAATTCATCTGCTTTTTCATTATGTCTGATGCCACAATGGCCTGGTATCCAAGCAAGGACCACTTCCAAATCATTAGCCAGGCAGTTAAATAGTATTTCCTTGATTCTAGTAACTAAAGGGAATCTCAGACCAATTGAAAATTTGTCAGAGAGGATGGCCTGTAAAGAACTCAGAGAATCAGAAAATATTATCGCCCGTGTGAAACGATTTTTGTTGTCAAGGATAAACTTGACTGCTTCTAATATGGCTGTTAGCTCTCCTGTGAAGACAGATGTTAGGGAAGGGCATTTGAAGATTAGAGCAGTTTGGAAGCCCGGACACCAAACTGCTGCTCCCACATCCTGGTCCCTAGATAGCTTTGAAGCCTCTATGAATATATAGTGCCAATGTGACCATTCTGAGGACAGCTTAGAGTTAAAGAGAGAATTGGCATAGCGATCGTCTTTGGATATACCAAAGTCAAGGAGTATTTTTGGCTGGAATATAAGAGTATTGTAATCTATTGTGAAAATAGAAGGTTTAGGGGACTGGTAGCATTTAATGTCTAAGGAGTTTATTTTTCGGAACGATTTGATGAGACAGGGGATTTCTTTATGTGTCCAATAGGAATTATTTGGGATTAGGGAGCTGAGTATATTAAGTTTTGGGATGAGGGGGTGTAAGGAATTTTGAAAGGTCTTGTACATAAAACGGTCGCATAAAAATTGCCGGCGAAGTAGAAGAGGGGGATCTAATGCTTCAATCTGAAGAGCGTTAGTAGGAGATGAGCGCATAGCACCCAATATGATCCTGAGACATTTGTATTGCAGCTTGTCCAATTTATCTAATACCGACTTTAAGCAAGGTTCTATTATAATAGATGCATAATCAAAAATGCTGCGAACTATAGCATTATAAATGAGTTTGAGGGAATAGGGGTGTGAACCCCACCACACCCCAGAGAGACAACGTATAATATTTAAGTTCGACTCAATTTTCCTTTCCATATGCTTCATGTGGTAAGAACCAGACATTTTAGAATCGAGGTAACAACCTAAGTATCTTACATGGTCTTCAACTGGGATAGTCTTCTCACCACAGACAAGTTTGATTAAGGGAGGATTCCTCTTGCGACAAAAGACCACGGCACGACTTTTAGATGGAGCCAGATCTAAACCATGGTCATTTAGCCAGATCTCTAAGTATGTCAATGCATTGTTCAATCTGGATTCTATTTGGTCTATATTATCTGCAGAGGTGTAGAGGACAATATCATCTGCATACTGTAAAATGTTAGCAAAAGATACAACTGATTGTTCCAAATCATAAGTGTAAATGTTATATAGAAGAGGACTTAGGACAGATCCTTGAGGGAGTCCTCTCCATATACTTCTTGGGGGGTATAGGTTATTGTCTACTTTAGCCACTATTTCCCGGTCCATTAAGAGGTTGCAAATGAAGTGTGTAAGCCTCACGGGAGCACTCAGCTGTTGCAATAGTTTTTGCCTGAGCCGGTGAAGCAAAACACTATCGTAGGCCGCAGATATATCCAGAAATACACCCACCATAATTTCCCCCCGTGAAAGGGCAGTTCTAATTTCGGTAGAGAGTATGGCCAAGCAATCTGTTGTGCTTGTGCCTTTACGGAACCCAAACTGTGTACTAGGGAGGATAGAGTTAGACTCAGTGAACCATTCAAGCCGGTCTCTAAGGATATGCTCCATGACCTTGCCTAGAGTGGAGGACAGAGCTATGGGACGATATGAGTTTGGAAGAGAAGGATTTTTATCGGGTTTACGTATGGGAATAATTAACTGTTTTTTTCCAGGCCCTAGGGATAAGACCTGATTCAAAAAAATTATTTAGAAGTGAGAGAATTAAATTTTTAGTCTTTGGACCAGATTTAAAGAGGAAGGAATAAGGAATACCATCAAGGCCTGGAGAGGAGTCCTTTAGTCTATTAAAAACGCGAGTTAGTTCAGGAAGAGAGAAAGGTTCATTTAGTTTGTGGTAAGGAAAGGAATTAGGATATGGTGAGGGAAAAGAATGCAAGTTAGAGACAGATATGGGAGCTAGTTTAGCCAGAAAAGAGGGGAGCCAAACAGAGCAATCATTAGAACAAGGGCTGGGGGGCAAAAAAGAACCCCGGAATCTTTTCAACATTTTCCACATTATAGTAGATGGCGTACGTGGAGACAAGCTTTCAGTAAAGCTTCTCCAGGCTTTCTTTTTCTTTTTCTTGAATAGACGTTTTGCTGAAGCCATGTCTCTTTTGTAGGAAATGAAGTTTTCTATTGACATATTCCGCTTATAATTCAATTCGGCAGACTTACGCTTTTTGTATATTTCTGTACATTCAGAATCCCACCATGGTGGGGATATTTTTTTGTTAATATCCGATTTTTTGAGAGGGATACTTGATTGAGCCGCAGTATGCAAAGATGTTACTAGTTCATCATAACATAGAAGGGAATTATAAGCTGTAGGTTCTGGAATACTTTCCGTGAGGTAATCTGTTTCTAGAGTATATTTGTCCCATTTTGCTTTGTTGAGGTTATATTTAAGAAGAGGGGAAAAATTACGCACAGGGATGGAGAGGTGAGGTAAGGATATGTGGATGGGAAGATGGTCACTGCCGTGTGAGTCATCCAAAGTACACCAGGATGCAATAGAGCAGAGATCCGAAGAACGTAGTGAAAGGTCTGGGGAGCTTGTGGGTCTATTTGGTGCCGTCCTGCGAGTCGGTGAGCCATCATTAAGGATACAGATGTTGAGTTGGTCTAAAAGATCCATAAGGTCGCATCCAAAAGCGTCATAACTATTGCTTCCCCACGCCAAATGAGCGCAGTTGAAGTCACCGAGGATTAAAAAAGGGCCTGATAAGTGAGAAAATATGGTAGTTAATATTGGGATTAAATTGGGAGTAGGATGTGGGATATATATTGATAAAATAGAGATATTAAAATTGTGAATTTTAATACCTACTATGTTAATGGAATGTGGAAGAGGGGGGAGAGGAATAATCGAATAGGTGAGAGATGATTTAATTAAGATGGCTGAGCCAGCGTATCCATCATCTCTGTCACTTCTGAGACAGGCGAAACCTGGAACTCGAAAGTGGCTATCTGGAATAAGCCAAGTTTCAGAAATGGCAAACGCTGCCGGATCATAGCTGCGAACCATTTGGAGGATTTCATGCTTTTTAGAAGAGAGACTGCGACTGTTCCACTGGATGAGATCCATTATTACTAATAATAGAGACTAACTGAGCTAGTTTTTCGGCAACGTTGGACGGTGAATGAGAATAATTGTTTTTAGACAGAATACTGATTAAGGTAGAAAGTAAAGTATCAAGTAGACTATCTTCAAGATTTTGCTTGTTTCTCAAGGCAGAACCATTTTGAGGTGAAGGAGGGTCTCTCTGAGAAATGAGGGCTTGGTGGGCAGCTCGGTCGTATCCAGGAGCTAGAGGAGCTCGAGTACGAGGAGGGGCAAAAACGGTACGTCTGTAGCTAGAAGAGGATGGGAAACTGGAGGAGGTTTGTTTACTAATGGGGGGAATTCCGGGAGGGAGGTAAGGGTTGGGAGTATTGGATGTACGGGCAACCTCAGAATATGATCGGGAAACAGGTGGGAAAAGGGTTGATGCTTCGGAGTACGAGATATTGTCTTCTGACATTTTTTTTTTAATTTGTTTTTGCCTATTTAATTCAGGGCAATTTTGATCTGTGGCATAATGGAAACCTGTACATAAAGAGCAATAGGCACTCTCGGGTGTAACCGAGCATGTGTTACCGGTGTGAGCCTCTCCGCATTTAAAACACCGTGGTTTAGACCGACATTTGTCCCTAACGTGTCCAAAACGGCAACAGGAAAAACATTGAATCGTTGGTAATAAGTATGGTTCCACCGTTAGAGATGAGTAGCAGCAATATATGTACTTAGGTAGGCGTTGACCACTTATAGTTAGAACCACTGTAGTTGATGGACTCCATTCCGGACGGCCATCCTGCTGACGTAATTTACGATTTAATCTTCTTGCCTTTAGGATAGGTCCAGAGCCCTGAGGTAATTCTATTTTTTTTACTAAATCCTCCATAGACATATCTGTTGGTATGTCTCTCACTATTCCCATTCGTGAAATATTATAAGTGGGGATTATAGCTTTAAAATGTAATGAAGATAAGACTGGGTTACTAACAAAAATATTGGCATCCTCTGGAGAAAGAAATTGTATAGATACCCTGTTTCTACCTACATTTTTGACACCATCTTTAGCAATTTTACCAGCTTTCGTATTTAAGAGAATTTGTCCAAATTGGATTTTATTTATTGTTGTGCCCGCCTTTGGGTGGGGCTGTGACCTGTGTACATGTACCAAAAATGGTCCAGTATCTTGTTCATTATACTGATAAGCATTGTTTAACGAGGGGTGAGACCATGTGTTTTGTGAGACATTGGGTGAATCGTTTGAGTTAAGAGATGAGATATTAGGTTTTTTGGAAGGAGTTTCCTTGTTATTCGCCTCTAATAGACGTTTTCTTTGTACTGATATTACTCTCTGATCCTGAGGAGGATTATCTACCGTCATAGATTCAAATATAATGTCATCATCGATATGGTCATCTGGAGGGTCCGGTGGAGCAGGGGGGATCTTCGACATGGTCGAAGATCCCGAAGTAATTAAAAAAACCTACTTACCCGTGGATATGACGTTAACACTAAAACATACACAAACAAGTAATAAAAGGGTTAAACACACATTTAAGGACCAAACCAATATATAGATAACTCAAAATAACCGAACAAGTGACAAAATTATAAGGAAATGAATGATTTTAGGTAAAAAATCTGCAAGCACGTGGTTTCCTCACGACACCTTAAAATGCAGTGCTGGAATACGTCGAATGAAATGTTTGTTTATGTTATGTTGTATAACATAACAATGACATAAAAAGGAAAATGTCGGTCGTTTTGTGTTTTAAAACTGAATAGCTACGGTATTCATATGCATTTCACCAGATGTTAATGACGTCATAGGATTTAGTAAGGTCAAATAAAGGTCAAACGTATTCCTTACAAAATACAAGGAAATCGTACGTTTTTTGGAATTTCAACTAGACAGAAATGATTAAGAACACTATTCCTCGAAACGGTTTTTCAAATAGCTAAATTGAAAAAAAGTGAACAATCCCCATTCCTAAATCCGGGAAGGCAATAAACTGCGCTTTTACGACCGGCAGGCGTGCGCATTTCTTTGTCGGTATGTAACAATATTTTAATGCCGCACTAAAAACTAAACAGTCGCACTTAACGCCTGAAGCGTAGGGTAGTCAATAAAGCACCTTTTGCTTGAAATATGCGTATATTTTGATGTTTTAAAATAATCTAATAAATTGTTGTTGCGCGTACAAAGTTGGTTTTTGCGTTCCGTAGTTGAATTTGAATACTGGCGGTTGGCCGTAGTTCGGGCTATTGCTAGCCTAGTGGACTGTAGGAATAGGTAGGCTCCTTGCTCGTCGATATTTTTTATTTCCCTAGCAACTTGTACCACAGAACAAAGTAGAACGACTCACCAAGGCTGCGCTGTTGAGGGTCCCTTGCCGGCCGGCTGGTCTCACTCCATAAAGAACGCGCACACGTCGCGTTTATCACTTGCTCTTGTTATCACAGTAACACCGAAATAATGTATTGCCGCCGTAATTAGACACGTCTGATCAAATGCCTTATTAACTCCGCCGAAACGATATGCACGTCTTTCCTCGTTCAAGGCCGCGAGAGGACAGGGGCGGCGGCGCGAGCGCCGCCTGATTATATCGATACTACCAAGTCCGTGTACAATGTTGCATGAACAGCCGTAGACTTGAGCGTTTGTCATAGTAAAAGCCTGATATTGCGCGTACACACCGGCGTGTGTGTATTGTTTTCATGCCCGCCTGGACCAGTGTGTACCACTTTATAAGTCGTGCGGCGATAACGCCTAAAATCAATTCTTATAATAACAACCTAGAAACATCCCACTGCTGGGCTCAAGCTTCCCAGTATTGGGAAACGGACAATATACCCGCCACGCTTGTCTAAGGCGATTTGGCGGGTTGACACATCGGTTATCTCGATGTCCAGATTTCATCACGATGTTTTCCTTCACCGTTGTTAGCACGTGGTAATTGTAACAATATGCACATTAGGGCAGAAATCTGCCTAAGTGGCGCATGCGTTCCCGCCAGTATTCGAACCTGCGCCCTTTGAGCTAGCCATTACGCTGCCACGTCCGTAATGTAATTCTTATTGTGGAACAATACAATGAAATTAAAACAAAACGTCATACAAAACTCTTTATTATAAAATGTTTACAAAAACTATTATGGAATCTAAGAAAAAAACTAAAATGTAAAGCAAAATCAGTTCAGTAATTTGAAAGATAGAAACATAACTTTTTCGTTGACATATTTATTAACAATATGCACCAGATGGGTCATTCAACATTAAACATTTTATTCAGCCACACATTGGCACACATTTCAACTCAAATGACACGCCCATCGACATAATTGACACGCTCGTCAACTCAATTGACACAATCGTATCTCAACTTTTTCCAAAGTGTTTCCAATGTATATCGAACACTAGCTTCTGCCCGCGACTTCGTCCACGTGGAATAGTTTAAAAAATCCCGATATTGAAACATTCTTCATTGTTCCGCTCCTATTGGCCTTAGCGTGATGATATATAGCCTATAGCCTTCCTAGATAAATGGGCTATCTAATGGGCTAGCTATATAAACACTGAAGAATTTTTCAGATCAGACCAGTAGTTCCTGAGATTAGCGCGTTCAAGCAAACAAACAAACTCTTCAGCTTTATATATTAGTATAAGATTTCGCTGATGTGGTGTTTACTTAACGTGGTTGCGGGATTCGACTTGTGCACTAACACATGCAACATAGCATACTTATTTACCATTTAGCATATTATCTTATAGTGAAGCATTTGTCGTACTTATCAACGCCTAAAGAAACAGCTTGTTTGGCACAGTTGTCTGCTGTTTCATTACCTAGGATTCCGCAGTGACCAGGTATCCAAGCGAGTGCAACCTCGAGGCCTACAATGTGGCACTGGTATAGAATTTTTTTTATTTGGAGAGTGAGAGGGGAATTTTGACGGGAATGGAATGGAGATTTCTGAAGGTCTTGCAAGCAGCTGAGGCAATCGGTGAAAATAATTGATTTTTTAATTTGATGTGATTCTATGAATAAAGCAGCTTCCAGAAGCGCAATAGACTCCCCAGAATAAACTGAATTATAAAAGGGTAGCTTAAAGTTGAGAACAATTTTAAATCTGGGGATCCACACAGCTGCACCGACAGGACTGTTTGAGGACAATTTTGATGCATCTGTGAATATAGGGAGCCAGTCAGACCATTTTTCTTGAAAAATTTGATTGAATCTTTGGTTAGCTGCAGTAGAATTTTTGTCAATGCCAAAATTGAGAATAATATTAGGGACAAAGATGAGACTATCGAAAGTAGTTTCAAATAGGGGATGACGGAAATTTTGAAAGAGACTAAAAGGGATACTCTTGATTTTTTGAAAAGATTTTACTAAAAGGGGGAGACTCTTATGATTCCAATAAGGAGATATAAATGTTTGATCATTGAGGTCTCTAAGAGAGTCAAGAAGGGGATGGCTTACTATTTGAACGGCTCTACAGAAAAAACGGTCTGCAAGGAGTTGACGGCGTAGGGATAACGGGGGCTCTAAGCATTCGACCTGGAGGGCTCTAGTAGGGGACGATTTCATGGAGCCAGTAATAATTCTTAAGCATTTTGCCTGTAACCGATCAAATTTAGCAAGGGCTACTTTACTGCAGGGTTCCAACAAAACACTTCCATAATCAAAGTGGCTCCTTATAATAGCGTTGTATAACAGTTTCTGGTTATATGGATGCGAACCCCACTTAGCACCAGATAAAGCTCGTAGAATGTTAATATTTTTTTCGACTTTATTTGAGATATAATTTAAATGGTTTACACCAGAGAGTTTAGAATCTAGATATAGGCCCAGGAATTTTACATTATCTTTAACTGAAATTGTATGATTATTTACACTTATGTCTAACGAAGGGACAGATCTTTTCCTAGAGAAAATTACAACAGAACTTTTAGAGGCAGAGATTTCTAGACCGTGATCAGCAAGCCAGTTATTAAGATAGAAGAGAGCGCTGTTTAGTCGACTGCAGCAATCAGTGAAGGAATCAGATGTAACATACAAAGCAATATCATCTGCGTATTGTAAAATTTTACAAAAGCAATTGACAGAAGTCTCTAAGTCAGCTGTATAGATACTATAAAGAAGGGGACTTAAGACTGAACCCTGGGGAAGACCCTTCCACACGAACCTGGGAGAAAGAGGGCAAACAGAAGAGCGGATTGAAATGGAACGTTCCATGAACATGTTGCATATAATGGTTATGATTCTTTCTGGAATACTCAGCTTTTGCAATTTTTGCCTGAGAAGAGGAAGATCCACATTGTCATATGCTGCTGTAATGTCTAAAAAGGCACCAACGACATGTTCATTTTTCGAGAAAGCTAGGCGGATATCTGAGGTGAGAAGGCTAAGGCTATCTATAGTGCCCATTCCCTTTCTAAATCCATATTGGCTTCTAGCAATGAGACCTCGATTTTCTACCATCCATTCAAGCCTGTTTTTGAGAAGGTGTTCCATGATTTTACATAGGACAGAGGAAAGGGCAATAGGTCTATAGGAATTGTGGTCTAAGGGAGGTTTTCCAGGTTTTAAGATGGGAACAATCAATTGAGTTTTCCAAGTATCGGGAACCCTACCAGTTGCAAAAAAATTGTTAATTAAATCAAGAAAGTATAATTTAGTAGCTTTGGAGGATTTGGTTATAAAGGAATAAGGGATTCCATCCACACCAGGAGTGGAATCATGGACATGGTCAAGAACGCAAGAAAGTTCAGCAAAAGTAAAGATAGAGTTCATAGAGTCAGAGTCGGATGAAGGAGTAGAGGGCGTAGTTGGCAAGCATGCTTCATGGGGAACAAAAGGGGGGGCAAGTTTAGAAAAAAAGGTAGGAAGCCATAATGTTGAGTCATTTGAGTTGATATTATTATCAACTTGGGATTTCCGAAAGCCTTTGATTTTTTTCCAAATTAAATTGGTTGGGGTCCTAGGGGCTAAAGATTCACAAAAATACCGCCATCCATCCATTTTTTTCTTACGCAAAAATCTTTTAGTCCTTGCAGCGGTCTTTTGAAATACAACAAAATTCTCAACTGTGAGGGATTCAGCAAAGTTATGTTCAGCTTGTTTCCTTTCTTTAATGGCAGAGGAACATTCGCTATCCCACCAAGCGGGTGAAGGGATTTTGTTGAGGGACGAATTTTTAAGGGGTATAGAGGAATCCGCAGCAGAAGTAAGAACTGAAATAAATTTTGAATACAACATAAAGGCATTTTCATTGGTCACGTTAGGAAGAGTATCCACCTGGTTTTGTACTAATTTTGAAAAGAGATTCCAGTCTGCATGTTTTAATCTATATTTTAAGATAGGGGCAGGTGCAGGAAGAGGGAGAGAAGCATCGGCGAGGCAGGTTAGGATAGGTAAATGATCACTACCATGGGAGTTCAGAAGGACTTTCCATGAGAGGTGGCTTATTAAACAAGGAGATGAGAGGGTAAGATCAGGGATGCTAGGGTTTTGTAGGGGAGATACCCTACGAGTGGGAGTACCATCATTTAAAATACATAAATTAATAGAATCCAGAACATCAAGGAACTGAGAAGATATCGAATCACAGTAATGAGAACCCCACAGAGAGTGATGTATATTAAAATCTCCTTGAATGAGAAGGGGTGAAGGAATAGAAGACAGAATGAAAGAGAGTTCTTGAATAATGTCAGGATTAGGGTGAGGAATATAAATAGATGCGAATGATATGTTCATGCATCTAACTGCAACTATATTAATGGAAGGGGAATGATTTGGGATGGTAAGACGGTTAAATTTTGAATTTCGGTCAACCAATAGGGCACAACCAGCCCATCCATCTTGTCTATCGTCTCTAAGACAAGAATAACCAGGGACCCTGAAAAGAGAGCCTGGCTTTAACCATGTCTCAGATAATGAAAAAATTATTGGTTCGAATTTATTAATTAAAAAAATTAGTTCCTGTTTCTTATTTTTAATGTTTCTGCAGTTCCATTGAAGTAGCTTCGCCATTATTAGGGTGTGTGTTTAGTAAAGAAGATAAAATAGTTTGTATCAACTGTAGGGTATTGTACGGTAGTATCTCGCTAAACTTTGTTAATATATTTACAAGAGTCATTGACATTAATTCAGCAAGGTTGTCATTAGGTGAGGTATTGATTGTCGAAGAGTTGTCTAATGCACATCCATTAGGGAGTGCTGATAGAGGTGTGGAAGTAATATTATGATGAGCCTGTTTGTCATATGATTGACTAAGAGCTGGTCTTGGGTGGCGTTGGACGAAGACGGTTTTCTTATAGGATGAAATATTAGGATGAGTTTGTGAAAATTGAGAGGGTTGATTAGATGAGGAGGGGCCGGGAGCAGGAAGGGTATTGGCTAGAAAGACAGGTTTTTTCGGTTCAGCTGAAGTGACTATATTGGCATATGAGGTTCGAACAGCAGGGAACCTACGAGCTGCTTCAATATAACCTATGTTTTCTTCAGACATAACTAACTTAATATATTTTTGCCGGTTATGCTCTGGGCATTTGAAGTCTGTAGCTAGGTGAGGACCTGAACAGGAAAGACAGGACATCTTTTCATCAGGGATATTACAGAGTGAGCCTTCGTGAGGCCCTGAACAACGGAAGCAGCGGGGATTCGACCGACACTGGTCACGGACATGTCCAAACTTACAGCACTTGTGGCATTGGATTGTGGGAAGGGAGTAACGATCGACAGGGAGGGACATATTGCAACAGTAAACATAGTCTGGAAGAATTTGCCCCAAAAAGGTAAGTACTACTGAGCCAGTTGGCTCCCATACTGTTTTATCATCTAGTTTCTTCTTCCTATTAAGTCTGCGAGCTTTAATTACCATTGGGCACATGTGATGAGGTTCAATGAGGTCTATTAGTTGGTCCAGTGTCCAATCAGTAGGTACATCTCGTATTACTCCCATTCTGGTCAAATGAAAACGTGGAATTGTAGCAGACAATTTATTTGAAAGGAGAAGGGGATTATCTAAGAAACTATTTGCATCATGAGGAGTTTTGAAAAAAACTGAAACCTTGTTTCTTCCTAAATGTTTGATCTCATCAATGCCAGCAACCTTACCATTATAGATGGCTTGCGCAATCTTTAGAGAACGCATGTTATTTGAGAGTCTTGTTGGATCACTATCACAGAGACTGACGTGAACAATAAATGGACCAGAATCAGTTTCAGTATATTTCAAATCGGTATCAGACTCAAAACCAGGGCGGGTATAAGTATGTTGAATAGAAGCCGAGGGTGGTGTTAATTTAGTTTTACTAAGAGAGGGATAGTCGGAAGGGGACGCAACAGACTTGGCAGAACGTTTTGGTCGAAGTTTTTCAGCAGTCTTTACAGGAGCCTTACAGGCTTCAGCAAGTTGATCTATAGCAACATCCATAGAATTTCTTCCCCTATCGGGAGGAACATCTTCGCCCACAGAGGACGCCATAATAAAAAATTAACTCCTACCAGTTATTACGTTGTATAGTAAACCACCACCAACATAAAAAATTAACAACACAAGTCCTAGAAGAGCAGAAAAACGGTGAAAACTAAAAGGAATTCCCAAACGCGTGTATCCTTAAAGTAATGTAACAAATTATATATTACAAGTTTAGCCTGCGACGCCGTCCGCGTGGATTTTGTTTTCAAGACCCCCCCCCCCCCCCCCCGCCGATTTTGAAATATTTTTCATTGCTGCTCCGCTCCTATTGGTCTTAGCGTGATGATATATAGCCTATAGCCCTCCTCGATAAATGGGCAATCTAACACTGAAAGAATTTTTCAAATCAGACCAGTAGTTCCTGAGATTAGCGTGTTTAAACAAATAAACAAACTGTTCGGCTTTATATATTAGTATAAGATTAATAACTGGCTGACCCAGAAAACTTCAATAAATAATTGCAGAATGTTTCAACTTTCGTAAAGAATGTGGTCAAAACTTAAGCGGAACGAACATTCAAAACCAAAAAAAAGGAAAAAAAACTTCACTTTTAATTTTAATTTTATTTCTGAACGACTTTAAAATTTAATTGATTTCTAAACGACGGGATGAACATCAAATGTTTCACAGGTAAGAACAGTTTCTAAGGGAAAGCGAAATTGTTGTTTTTACTATATTCCAAGCATTTTTTTCATATTTACTTACCTTTTAAACCTTCCCTGGACCTTCACAAATAATACAAAACCAAAATAAGCCAAATCAGACCAGCCGTTCTCGAGTTTTAGCGAAACTAACGAACAGCAATTGATATTTATATACATAGATTACGAGAAGATTATGGCCGGCGATTTTGACGAGACAGTAATAGCAGAATCGAGCTCCAGAAAGGCCTAACGTTTGCATGCTTTTGGCAACAACAAATTCAGTATACTCACTTCTCTAAATGGCTTATATCTGGATGTATCTCTAATATTTCGCTTCGGATGTGACAAGAATAGCACACTCAGGTCATTCTTCAGGGAATGGCCGACCAATATCCTGCAACAGTCGTTACAAATAGTTAAAATTAAATATATTGATGTGGTAGGGCCACACTCGAATCATTATATTGTTTACTGCTCTTAGGTCAGGCTATATTGGACGCGTTCCGTTAGCTCACAACGCCCAAAATGCTCGGTCAGCCGTTCCACATGGCGACCGCGGTCGTTATGGTCGTGGCGAAAACGTCACTAATGACATCATCATTTTCAATCACAGCCACCCATGTCAAGAGGTGAGTCGAAGTGGGCGTTGACAACAGAACAGAGTTCGGGTGGAATCTTGCAAGTTAAATTTGACCAACTTCCCGGTTTCCGATTGAGCTGAAATTTTGCACGCATATGTATATCGCGTGACAATGCAATAATATGGTACCGTGGAGCTGATCTGAGGATGGAGTCGGAAGGTGGCCATAGGAACTCCTGTACTAAACTAGATAGACCCGTCGTGTTTGGGCTCGTTTTACTTGTCTTGGCTAGCACTCTGCTGCTACATGATATCCAGGAGCTCAAAAGTTGTATTTAAAAACCTTTTTAAAAAAGCTTATTTTATATACTAATGTACAAAGCTGAAGAGTTTATTTGTTTGAACGCGCTAACCTGAGGAACTACTGGTCTGATTTGAAAAATTCTTTCAGTTTTAGATAGCCCATTTTTCGAGGAAGGCCATAGGCGATATATTATCACGCTAAGATCAATATTTCTTTAACTATTCTACGTGGACGAAGTCGCGGGCAGAAGCTAGTTTTAATATAAAAAGTTTAGGCCAGATTTTAAAATATCAGAATCAAATAAAGAAATCGTTCAAAATCACGATTAAAACTGTTAAAACATAATATTTCCTTAAGTTTTCGCAACTAGTGTACATAATAAAACTCCGTTTTAACGGTTTCAAGCGCGGTAATTTATTTGATTTTCATTCCGATGTTTCGGCCACTTTCCAGTAGCCATGATCACGAAAGACAAAGATGTCAAGTGTCAATGTCAATGAGTAATATTAAAGTTTTTATTTAGCCTACCGCCAAATTGTTTTTTTTTAATTATTTAGTTTTTTATTTTTGATATTATTATTATTTACTCTATGGGAGCCTAATCTAATTTACTGCCATTTAAAAATAATACATACTGTATTATTACACCTATCCATAGCTTATAAGAACAATTCGTGTAGTGTTTTAAGGTCTAAAATGGTTTGCATAAGCGTAACACCTTCACATGATGTAAACAATAACG
The DNA here is from genome assembly GCA_019925095.2 of Dendrolimus kikuchii. Taxonomy (NCBI): domain Eukaryota; kingdom Metazoa; phylum Arthropoda; class Insecta; order Lepidoptera; family Lasiocampidae; genus Dendrolimus; species Dendrolimus kikuchii. The sequence goes on along the minus strand of JAHHIN020000030.1, from coordinate 3,111,230 downwards.
ACTTAATGAAAATGTGACAAACTTCTACAACCACTTGGTGACTTTATTATATACTAGCTTCTGCCCGCGACTTCGTTCTCGTGGAATAGTTAAAAAAAAATTGGTCTTAGCGTGATAATATATCGCCTAGGGCCTTCCTCGAAAAATGGGCTATTTATTTGACGCTCGCGGACCGCGTTCGTAATACCGAAGTAAGAAAGAGAGTTGGTCTGAAAGAGAGTGTCGGGGTGAAGGTAAGGAAAGGAATGCTCCGGTGGTTCGGCCATGTGGAAAGAATGCATGATGAAAGATTGACTAAACAGATATACAATGCAAAAGTGGATGGATGCAGAAGTCGTGGAAGGCCACGACACACCTTCCATGATCAAATTGATCGTGTACTAGCAGAAGGTGATGCCAGGAGCCTTAAGAACAGACGAGCCTGCATGACAAGAGTTATGAATGTCAAAGAAGCAAGTGAGGTGTGTAAGAATAAGCCTAAATGGCGCTCTGTTGTTCGTGCCTACCCCGCAAGGGAACTGGCGTGAAGTTATGTATGTATGTATGTATTATGGGCACTGAAAGAATTTTTCAAATCAGATCAGTACTTCGTGAGATTAGCGCGTTCAAACAAATAAACTCTTCAGCTTTATATATTAGTATAAGATAAGATAATAATAATAAGATTTATTGAGACCAAAATTAAATTTACATGTTGTCTTAAAATTAAGATTGTTTGGATACTAACACCTAAACTATTTCGCCAAACCTGTCTCTTAGGTGTTAGTCCCTTCCAAGCGACTTCAGAACTACAAAGTAACTACAATATATAATGTGTATACTTGCCTGCTGATTTAATTTAACTAGTCTTCGCCCGTGGTCGAAATTTAACCATAACAATTTGTAGTCAAAGACTATACTTCTATAATCATAGATTTTGCCAAGGCAACAATAAACAAGAGTATATATGCGTGTGTGTGTCAAATACACGGTAATATGTGTAATGTTTTTTTTATTGATTTAAATATTTTTTTTGCATAATTAAAAAAATATTAGCATTCGTCACTTGTTCTCTATATAAACTACTAGCTGAGCCGGCAAACTTCGACCGCCTCAGAATCAATAAATAAAAAACGTTGATTTCTGAACGACCGGATGAACGTCAAACGTTTGACATTCAAAACCATGGACCTCTAAGTTGGAAACGGGGAATTATTGCTGTAAGATTATTTAACTCTAGGACAGGGTGGGATAAGAATGAGTTAGCTTCAGAGAATGTTTTAAAATAAATAGAAATTTTGTTTCTTCCTATATTTTTTATTTCTTCAACCCCTGAGACTGCTGTTGTAAATAACTTGGGCTATTTTAAGGGCGCGCATATTGTTGGATGATTTGGGCAGGTCCACATCGGGACCCGTAACGTAAACAATAAAAGGGCCTGAGTCAGACTCAGAATACCTGAGATCTGAGTTTGCCTCAAATCCAGGTCTGGTGTATGTGTGTTGGATAGAGACTGAAGGGGGCAAAATTCTTTTCTCGGGGGTATTTGAAGGAGCCTCTAAAGAACGTTTGGCCCGTAATTTCTCCTTAGTTTGGCCAATAGCGTGAGATTCGCCCACTTCCATTCCTAAAGAATGTCTCCCCCTATCAGGTGGGACTTTCTCTCCCACCGACTGCGACATTTATAAAGTAAAGTACTTACATGGACCTCTATAATAGGGACACGACATATTGTTCTATACGTACAATTGCTTATACAAATAGCTTCCATTTTGAAGGCACATACATAAACATATATCTATCTCGTTCTTACTCAGCACTGTAACTCGCAGGAAAACGATACAACAGTATTTCAGTGCGTTCATAAAGTGGAACATGAATATACGTAAATACCTAATGAGGCCGAAAATCCGCCATGTTTAGCGCACCAAATGTCATTATCAGTCAGTGCAGCCGGTACTTGTCTTGTCAAAAAGTCGTGGTATAAATAAAAATAACTAATTATCTTTCAATATTTTGCTTGTGATTTAAAATAATTGAAGCCAAATATAAATAATTACGTCGCAGATATGCCCGTGTGTAGTGTAATAGGGTGCGGCATAAGAAAAACACCAAATCAGTCATCTTTAATCATACACAGGTACGCTGTAAATAACATTAAAAATATTGCTTATTGTTAATGTTACCGGGAAAATAAAGGAAGATTTTCATTATAATTAGCAAGGTTCTTATGTGCAGTTATAGGTCATGAATGGATTTAACTTATTTAACTATATTTTTACGCTTAAATAATGTTAATTTATTAGCTGGGGTTGTACATTATTTATCGACTTTGATATCGATATAAAATGATTGCTTATATAAAATTTCTTATTTTATCGTGCTACCCCACTTAAAACATACTAAAATAATAATTAAAACATTTTATAGGATCCCAAGAAATTAGCGTATAAAGAAAAAGTGGCTGGAAGCCATTGGAATGGAAAATATAAAGCCAAATGCAAAATATATTTATATTTGCTCGCTACATTTTGATGATAAATGTTTCAACAAAACTCTGGATGTGACTCGACTACGAGATGATGCCGTGCCCTTCAAATTTGTAAGAGTAAGTTAATACTGTATATACTTTTATAGTTAGTATTGATATACTTTTTTTTATTATATACATATTTTAATACACACATATTATTTTACAACAAAACGTGCTATAAAAGGATCAAAATTAATATACAAGTTTTGTATGGTGGGACGATGATCAGCAGGATAGTCGTTGGACTGTCGGCTTATTATATAATACCTGCTCCGTCTTCGCAGTCGAAGGCCTTAATATGTCTTCTCGTGCCTCTCACCCTCATGGAGACTGCTCGTATAATTGAAATTTGTACTTTTACTTTTAGCCTTTGATATACTTGTTGCTGCTACATTATTACTGATATGCTAGTTACGACTAGTTGTAGTCTATGTCATTCTCATTCTATATAACGATTTTATAAAAACTTATGGGTTTTGTGGCTGTGATTCCATCCAAGAAATGTATTTGCCCAATTTGAATGATAATGTCAATTTAAGCAAATTTTATGAAAAAAATACTGTGAACACAATTATTCTAAACTAATATTTCAATATTTTGCAGCGACATGCCAGCCAACATAAAACTGGCATATTAAAAGAAAACCAGTTGAAAACAATTCCTGTTTTGGCCGGTCCTGACACCTCTACCTTGGTAAATGCTGCACATTTAAGGACTCTGCTGTTCCTTAGCTTCAAGAGAAGATGTTAGATTTTGTATATACAGACTCTTTATAGTGAAGCTATTGAACCTACTTAGATAAAAGTAATATGCTTTGACATCTTTAGAGGAATAAACCAAAACTGATGGTGTCACTTCTTTGAATTTTGTGTTCCATGTAAAACATCTAAGGTACAAATAAAACTCATATTATAAACTTATGCTTTTATTAGTTTTACTTTATTAAAAACTATTGTAAATTCGTTAAATTTTTAATAACTAAGTGATTTTAGAGCGGAAGTCATAAGGAATGACGTTTGTAATTAAATAAATGTCCTGAAGGAGTTTTGTTTTTTTTATCACGCGGTCCCTTGATAAGTTTAAAATTTGAATCACTCTCACTTATATGCGTTGCGGTAATGTGTTACGGACTTTAGAGTCAGCAACACAATTAAAATAGATTGTAATAGAGAGGTAAGTAGTCTAAGAAAAACACGTACTCTTATTTTGATATCCAAAACAGCATAGCTAGCATGCTAACGTTTTATCGCTGACATAAAGCTTCCATCCCTTTCCGGCATATACGCAAGTGCGAGCGAGACGGCAACATACGAAACGATGATAAAATTTAGCATGATAGATATGGGCAAATGGCACTGTACTACTATGTTTATGTTTTGCGGTCACTGAGTTGTCAAACGACAACTTTATAAAATCAGTATAGCAACTTTTAAAAATCGTCATTTCGTTTACTTGATAAATTTGAAACACGAACTTGTCTTAGATTTCACACATCTAAATCAAAGTATCTTTGCACATAACAATATACTTACTTCCTATTAAAGTATAAATTCTACAAATAATTAAAACTCAATAATATTTAAAATAAAATGAGCCAAAGACGTTTATCGATAAAACCTAATAACATTAAAATCTTCTGGGCAGCACTAAAACCTCCATGTTTAGTGGCCAGATGACGTCACAGTGGCACGCATTTTTTATTGACGTTTCATTTCCATAGGTTTCCTACTTCAGTGTTCAAAACCAAAAAATGAAAAAAAAACTTTAGTTTTAAACTTAATTTAATTTCTGAAGGACTTTTAAATTTAATTGATTTCTAAACGACGGGACGAACATCAAATGTTTGACAGGTAGGAATAGTTTCTAAGGGAAAGCGAAATTGTTTTTTTCACTATTTTCCAAGCATTTTTTTAATTTTTACTCACCTTTTAAACCTTCTCTAGACTTTCACAAACAATTTAAAACCAAAATTAGCTAAATCCAGTCCATCCGTTCTCGAGTTTAAGCGAGACTAACGAGCAGCAATTGATTTTTATATATTAGACTAGCTGATACCCGCCCGCTTCGCGTGCCGTAAAATCCGTTCTTACCTGACCTCTACTTGGCGAAAGGAAGGTCCATGCCCAATTTCAAGTGTATAGGTATTGTAATTCCTGAGATATCGTGATGAGACACTACATATGTGGATTTCAATTATATATATATATATATATAAATATATATATATATATATATATATAAGATATACGAGCCTAGACATCAAACGTTACACACCTGCCTTTCAATAGTTCCGCCACCTCCTTCTGGACCACCGTGAAGTCCTCTCCGTTGAGCAGATCTTCTCTTCTCACTCCGCTAACTTCTGTTCTATAATCTTTAACCTCTTCACGCGGTTTCACAAACTTATCGTATATACAGTCGCCAAATTTATTAACTATGGACACCCTGGCTAGCATATGATCTGCTGCATCATACCCTGTAAAATGAGAAATACTATACTATATATATATACATATACTGTGACGGATACGCGTAGCGGAATTTCTTCTAAGTGATTTTGCATGCATGAACATGCATAATTACTAATTTTGTCGGCTAAAAAAGAATGAAAAAGTCCAGCAAGTCTAAGCATAAGTCTCCCCTTAGTCAGGGTCTTTCATTGTTATTTTTGGCGCATTCTACAAGAATATGATATATAATGCGATTCAGATGAGAATAGGATCGACACTGCGCCATATTGCGACTTTAAATAACTTTAAATAATTAAATATTATATTAAGACAATTTACTACTAATTTAATCTTTTTATTTAAATTTGATATAAGACTATTTATTATTGATATGCAAATAAGATTTTTGCAAACCGTACTTTTCAAGTGACATTTGACAGATAGAGGTTTATTGACATTCCTATTCTTATTTGGATCCCACAGTATATGTCCTCTCTTTTATAACACGTCTCAGAATTGGGGCTGTTTGTCTTTTTCATGAGAGATGCAAATGTCTTGAGCAGCATTTTTTTTTACTTTTTTTTATTGCAGGAGATCAGCAGACAGGCAGACTGCCCACTTGATAGAAAGCGGTTACCATCGCATATGGACATCTGCAACACCAAAGTTGCTACAAATGCACTGCTGCTCTCTTAAGGGAAACTGGAACCTGGTAACTAATGCCGGAACACAACTCAAGGTTGTTATGGCCACATACTTTAGACCAGGGGTGGTAGCCATCCAGTCGGGCAAATGCCCTACCACCTGGCTGTGGGTTGTTAAGTCGCCTCTTACGACAGGCCGCCCCAACGCAGGAAATTGTATTTTTTCTCCGTTCCTGCACGGATAGAAGTAGTAGCACGTGTCCAGCATGCACATGATGAGTGACAACAACTAAGGAGCGGCTCGACTTACTCTCACTGGACCATGATATATGAGGAGGCTTACTCCGCAACATTTTGTACCATATATCTTTAAAATTATGATGAAAACTGAATATAATTACCTATTCCAACCATCTCACAATCAATAGCCATACATTTTGTAAGCTTGTTACCACTATTTGAGTTATTTTTTTCTTCTAATTTAGGTTCGTCTTTTAATTGGTCTGTTGCATCCTTTTTAAATGAATTTTGAGCCTTTTGCTTTGTTCTTCGAAATGTACCTATAATGTAAGAAATTTAAATGAGTTTTATGATATCCTATATTTTACTTACCTTATTAAAGTTTAACATACACTCTATATAACACATTAAAAAGTTTGAAGATGTTTCTGAATTGGTAGTAGAATAATATTTTTAGCGACCAGAAGTGGAAAATAATAAAAAAATATAATCGTAAATAATTATTTAATTTTAGAACAAAACTAATAGTTTAATTACAAACAAACAACCGTTATTAAAGTAACGAAACAATTACAGTTATGAGAGCGAGGGCGGTCACTTAGGGCTGTACTGACTGTTATACACAGCGTTCCACGCACCACCGCAATTTAGACAGTACTGACCGTCAGGGACGGTTTTCCATGTCTACTACTTAGACAGTAGTAACCGTCAAAGACAGCGTTCCATGTCTAGTATTAGAGCAGTACTGATTGTCGAAAGACAATGGTCCTTACTCGCAGACGCATTAGTTGGAAATGCGTGCCAATACAACGGAGCGGTCAGTTTTTTATACTCTAAGCGTAGTGAAAGGTGGGCGGGGCGACGATGCCGCGCACGTGTACAGGGCACGTGCCGCCAGCGAACGCTACCGCCGTACTTGCAAAAAAAAGTCAACTACCGCCATTATGGCTTTTACGGCCTCTCCTGATCTTGCACCGTCCTCGGCTGCACCAAGGACTGAAAGCTCACCAGCATCGTCATCATTGTTACCTGAATGATGAAACAAGTGGTTAATTATACGTGACGACATACACCTGTGCCTATTCTGTCACTCATCCCACATACAAGGCCCTCATACAAAGACGACACTTTCGTTACTCAAATTAAGGACATTTCACTTAGAAATGTGTGCATACATCTTCATACAACATATGTCACTCATACTTGAACTTGTACGTACAAGTTCACACGTTAAAAACGTGTTACCAGGACTGCGCCTGCCAGGACAACTCCTGATGCATGTTCAAAGAACATGCCTTCCGGGACAACCGCCCGATGCGCATACACAGTACACGACTTCCGGGACAACGCCCACCGCGCATATACATGCGACTTCCGGGACCACGCCCAACCGGGACAATGCCCACCGCGCATACACATACGACTTCCGGAACCAGGTACTCCCGGACGCCAGTCGCGCTGTACGCGGGCCACACTGGAACGCGCCGACTGCGCGCCGCACCGGAACGCGCTGCACTCGGGCCGCACCCGGAACGCGCTGCACTCGGGCCGCACCCGGAACGCGCTGCACTCGGGCTACACCCGGAACGCGCTGCACTCGGGCCGCACCAACCATCCGTTCCAACCACAAGACAATCATTTGTCTTGCACTCATACGCACGCATACACTACATACGTGGTACTGGAACATAAAAAATCATAAAAAGGTTCGGCCTAAAATCACTTTCAAGAACTGCAGCACAACTCAGGACACCACTCGCCTTTCCAGGGTATCAAGTACCGAGCTGCGACCTGGGTCGTCTTGCCTTTAGTAGCTCCATTAATAATTTCAGCTCATAACGACCGCTCGATAATACTTTAGTCACGCGGTATGGGCCCCCCTCATGCCAGAGTCCAGCTTCCCAGCCCACTGAGAATACTTTATTACGAAGAGTTTATCGTCAACCTGAAAAACTCTTGGCGGTTGCCTGTGACGATTTACCCGAGTGTCTTGACTATCCTGATTTTTGTGAAGAGATGCTTTAGCGGAGCTCCTTCCGAGTTCCCTCATGGCTTCTCGATTTGCACTGGAGCTTTCAATGGCAACGTCACGGATCAGTGCCTGAATCATAGGACTGGTCGCGTTAGTACCAATCAACAAGTACAAAGCCGAGTACTGCGTAGTTTTTTTGCTTTGTCGTATTTAAAACGAACTGAATTTTGCACAAACTATCAGACCAGGTGGAATTTTTATTATTACACTTGATGCGAATCATATTAAGGACGGTTATTAATGCTCGACTTGATTTCACATCCATCTGGTAAAAGCTGACGCCTCAAACATGCGGCTACGGTCACAAACTATCAATTTGGGAGACCCCGAACAAAATATAGAGCGCTATTAAAAACCCGTTTAATTCGCTTGCATCTTGTCTTTAAATTAGGGTAGAGAGTAAACAAAATTTTGTAAAGTAGTCGACAAACACAAATACAAATTCATACCCGTTGCATTCAGGTAAAGGACCCAATACATCAACATGAATCGTATTAAAGGGGATGTCTAATTTTCCCCATGACATAATAGGCTGACGGGGAGCTCTAGAGACATTTTTTGGAAATGCAAAAAAAAAAAAAGCAATGGGAGGTATACTTTCGTACAAATAGTTTAAGGCCAGGGAACCAGAAGAGTTTTAAAATTAGGTCATAAGTTTTGTCAACCCCGATGTGTTCGTGCTCGTCATGAAAGACACGTAATAAACTGAGTCGGTGTCTTTTAGGAATGTAACATAGTAAGCGCGATTCCTCACCAACCAGTGTATAACGATAATAGAGCACATCATTCTGACAAACGTACCTCTTGGAGTCCAAGAGACCATCTCTTAATTTTTGGATAAGATCGCTAGTCTCGGAATCAGCCGACTGAGCTATTTGTGCTCAATTCAATGGTATGTCAATGTTATTTTGACTGCAATGCTGGTGGGTTTCTGCTCAGATAATCCGCGTGACCCATCATCACGCCCTTTCGATATTCAATTTCAAAATTGAAATCCTGCAGATAAATCCACCAGCGTGCAACGCGTGGAAGAAGGTCTTTTTTACGTTCGGTGGCCTTAAATGCATTGCAATCGGTTATGATTTTAAAAGTTATCCCGATGAAATAGTGACGAAAGTATTGCAATGCTTTGACGAACGCCAAGGTTTCCAGTTCATACGAATGGTAATTTGCCTCCGCGCCCCGAGTGACTTTACTAAAATAGGCTATTACTCGATTACCACCATCTACGTATACCTGCATAAGTACCGCACCGTATCCTACACTGTTAGCACCAGTGTGCAGTTTTGTAGGAAGCTTCGGGTCAAAAATCGCAAGTATGGATTAGTTAGTTAAACGTTTGACAAGTTCTTGCCGGACTTTATCAGGTCCCCATTGAAATTTTACGTCTTTCTTTGGGAGACGAGAGATACATGCGGTTTTCGTCGCGTAACCTTCGATGTAGCACCGAAAGTAACCCGTAAAGCCTAAAAACTGGCGTACTTGTTTGACGCTACTAGGAATAGGTGCGTTAACTAGTGCCTTGATTTTGTGCGGACTCGGCCTAACCTGACCATGACTAATAACGCGACCGAGGTACTCTATTTCGGTAGTAAGGAAGAAACACTTGCGTACGTTAACCGAGAACCCGGCTTTTGTCAATGTCCTCAGGACATGTGCAATAAGGTAACGCCATCATCGACCGTTGAACTTAGGATCAGTACATCGTCAATATATACTAGGACATTCCCTGCTTCTATAAATTTACGCAAGGTATTGTTGATGATACGTTGATACACAGTGGGGGAATTGCATAACCCATACGGTATTTTTAAATTTACAAAGCCCATCTTATGGATCGAGTCCTCATCAATAGGGATTTGATGAAAACCCGACGCCATATCTAAAGATATGAAGAATTTCTAGCCTCCAAGCCGATCAATGTGATCATCAATCAGGTGTAGGGGGTATCTATCCCTGACAGTAATGTGATTTAGAGCTCGAAAGTCTACACACACACACACACATTCTGTCAGAACCATCTTTTTTCTTGACCAAAATGACCGGGCTTGCGTATTCGGAATCCGACTCCCTAATATTTTTTTTTGTCTAACAGATCCCGACATCTCACGCACCTTTAGCTTCTCTTGGTACGACAAACTATACGGATGGTATAACACAGGGACGTCACTTGATGTGCATCCTACTAGTATTCACGGTAGTGGTGGCTGTACCGGATATCAAGAACGGAGAGAATTCATCTACCACTGCCATCAATTTTACAAGTTCTGCTCCTTCTAGAGGTGTATTTATGTTGTTGGGGTTGCTAACACTTACAGAGTTTATTTTTAATACGCTGTTTGGCGATGAGTTAAGTACTGTCCGTGTTTCGTGCGAATAAACGTGACGCCATCGCGACTAAGTACGTCAATCGCTATGGTAATGGGCGTATTCATGCACGAGGCGGGTACTATGACAAAATCTACTTCAAGCGCAATATTCCTAAATTCAGTAGTTAAAGTGATATACTCGCAAGCAACAATCTCTTTATCGCTTATTTCTTTCAAAGAACATTTAATTTGTTTACGCGGACTAGAGAAGTAAGTTACTACCGCTGACGATATTAAGCATACATTGAGTGTTCCACTATCTATACTACACAAGTTAAGTTTGCGTTAGTTGATATTAGCTTGGGACCCAGATCGGGCCTTAGCAAAACAGTTAATCTCTTTATGCCCTATTAAGAGCAGACGACTGGTTTAACACTATCATGCGCGTCGCGCATGTTATTAACATTACGATTCTTGGGGCACTGCTCTGCTATGCACTGCTCGGCCACAACAGAAACATTTGAATTCGGACTTAGGACCGTTAAAGCCTTTTAGCCATATAACCGGATGGCACAAATTTAGCGCAGTCAGGATTATCAAACTCGACGAGTAGGCTTTAGATAAGTAGTTAAAAAGGAAACTAGGTTTTCGGTTATTAGATTGGCATTGGTAGCCGCTGCGCGCACCTGTACGTTGATGCCGTAAATCACTATTTGAACCATAAGGTGTTTCGGACGTGGTATTTATGATCTCATGTAGAATTTGAGCGAAGTTAATCTTTTGCGGACACAACGACTTTAAATCGCTAAGAAAATTGGACCACGAGCGATCATTCGTAGCCCATTCATTTAACCAGGTTTTTGAGTCACCTTCCAAACAAGGAGCCACACGTGAGAAACATTCGAGATCATCCCAGCGGTTCACATGCCTAGCCCTGTCCACTTCGCCACACCACACCTCAAAATTATTTATAGCCGGATCAAAATTTGAAACGTAATAGTTAACGCGTCAACGATGGGTTAAGGAAATATTTGTATTTAATTGAGGTGTGCTGTTCCGAACCAACGGCGTAACGTGTGAACCACTAGTAGTATTCTTTTCTTTAATGGCAGTCAGTCGTCACAATAGTGGCTAGTAAGTTTTTCATGAAAACGTCATGATAGGACCGAGATTTACTACGACGTTGATGCGAGTTGAGCGTTCGTGACCTGGACCCTTCACGCGAACCATAATGGTCACCGCTACGCGAGCGACTGCGACGAGATCGTGAACGAGTGCTATCGTTACGTGAACGCATATGAATCTTGTCACGACGTGAGCTAGACTCAGAGCGAGGCGGCGTTCTAACCGACCCGTCACGTGATCTTGACGAACGCGGCATGACACGCCTAGTCTCAGACCGAGGTGGCGTCCTAACCGACCCATCACGCGATCTTGACGAACATAGCTTTCCTAATTAATATTTAACGGTTGTTTGTGTAGGTATCTCGTCTAATATTTGTCAGCAAATAAGTCCAATCCCACTTCTGATTTTAGCGACCAGAAGTGGAAAATAATAAAAAAATATAATCGTAAATAATTATTTAATTTTAGAACAGAACTAATAGTTTAATTACAAACAAACAACCGTTATTAAAGTAACGAAACAATTACAGTTATGAGAGCGAGGGCGGTCACTTAGGGCTGTACTGACTGTTATACACAGCGTTCCACGCCCCACCGCAATTTAGACAGTACTGACCGTCAGGGACGGTGTTCAATGTCTACTACTTAGACAGTACTAACCGTCAAAGACAGCGTTCCATGTCTAGTATTAGAGCAGTACTGATTATCGAAAGACAATGGTCCTTACTCGCAGACGCATTCGTTGGAAATGCGTGCCAATACAACGGAGCGGTTCGTTTTTTATACTCTAAGCTTAGTGAAAGGTGGGCGGGGCGACGATGCCGCGCACGTGTACAGGGCACGTGCCGCCAGCGAACGCTACCGCCGTACTTGCAAAAAAAAGTCAACTACCGCCATTATGGCTTTTAATATAATAGTTCTATAGTTTTATGTATGTATGGTATGTATTTGTGCATAATATATATGAATATTATAAATATATACATATATATATATATATATATATATATATATATATATATATATATATGTGTGTATATATATATATATATTATGAATATCTGTATAATATTATTTTTTAGTTATTAATATATTATATATAATACCTAGTCTTGCCATAAATATTGTAACAAAGAAATTTCTTTTTTCTATTGCAAATAACATTTATAAGTTTTACATTGTGTTAGTTTAATACATAAATATAAAACAATTTAAAATATAAAAAGCTTATTCGAAGTGGTCTCCATTGGCTGCAATACAGTCCTTTAAACGTTGAGGCCAGTTATCAATAGAAGCACGCACTCTTTCCATGGGAAAATTCTTCACTGCCAATCGTATGGATTGTTTTAGGGACTCCAAATTATCATGGTGTTTAGAGCAAGCCGTACTCTCTAAAACTGACCATAAATCATAATCCAGCGGATTAAGGTCGGGAATGAGGACAGCCAATCTTCAGCTCTGATGAAGTCCGAAACGTTCGTTTCTAACCAAGACTGCGTGGACCAAGCTTTATGACCCGCTGCCGAGTCTTGCTGGAAGGACCATTCTTGGTTATTGAACATGGTGTTGTTAAGGGGCTTATTTACCTTCTCAAGAATGGTATCTTGATATATTTGTGCCGATGTTTTGATACCTTTTTCACAAAAATATGGCTCAGTCACTCCTTCATAGCTAACACCCCACCAAACCATCTCTGAAGATGGATAATGCCCATTTTGCACTCTGACGACTAATTGAGACGCTTCCTTAGAGCTTTGAGCATAAATACGGTCATTTTGATTGTTAAAATGTTGCTCAGTTATAAAACTTTTCTCATCCGTAAACAAAATTTTTCTGTGACCTCCCTTTGCGTACCGCTTCAGTAGTTGTTTCGATTTTACCACCCTATTCTTTTTTAAATTATAAGTTAAGAAGTGCGTCTCTTATAGACTGCCAGTCCGAAGTCCTCTTTTAAAATACGCGACATGGTTCCAGGTGATATCTTCATCTCCCGAGATAAAATCTTTTGCTTTCGGACAGGATTTCTTCGAATTCTTTTCCTTACTGCTTTGACCACCTTTTTCGTACGAACACTACGTGGACGGCCAGATATTTTTCTGTCACAAACAGAGGAGGTCTCATTGTACCTATTAATAGCCCGGTACACAAACATTTGGCTAATACAAAGCATATGGAGTTTTCAAAATTGCATTTGGCTCCATACCTACTTTGTGTAATGCAATCACAGCGATTCGGTTCTCTTTATCGCCGCACTTCATTTAAATACCGCAAAATGTTGTACAATGTATTGGCGCCAAAATGAGAAAACACAATGAATAATCATATAAAAATGACAGATTCCAAATGCAAATGTAATATTTTGTTTCTTTTTAATTGTAACAGTATTTATGGCCAGACTAAGTATATACTATACAGGATGTTTCAGCAAATGGTAAACCTACTTAAATGGGTTAAATGGCATAACACTATAGCATACAGTTACAAAAAGGAAAAAAGTCTTAAAAATTTAATTTTACAGTTATGACTGTTTAAACTTTCACTTCTTATCACCATAATTTCGCATAAAACCAGGTGGAACATGTACAGTCAAAGATTTTGAATCAAACATATTTTTTTCTTTTCAAATTTATTCATCCGGTATTGAAAAAACATTGTTAAAGGGGATACTATCAAAAGTAGTCACTGCTGAAGTTAGTTTTCATGTGTTTTTTCATGTCCTAGTGCAAGAGCTTGCGCCCGTTACATACTAAAAAGAGAATTCTCCAGTTAACAGGTTAAGCCTCTGCTGTTGCAAATGTCTATAGGCGCGACAACCACTTTCCATTAGGTCAAGTTGTTGTGTTCTAAGTTGTATTATCAAAATTTGCTGGTTTCAATTAGACGCCGTGATTTTCTTTGTTCTTTCTTTCTTTTTAAATTCTTCACCCATAACGGACGGTGATCTAAGCACAGTGTTCTAATTACACTGTTGAGAGATTATATATCCTCTTTATAGCATTTTATTTGTTCCAAGTACTCCTGAGTATCTTAAACTTTGAATTGCATTCTTGCTCTCACAATTTACACCCTTACATTAAACTTAGACTAGACACCCTGAAGTATAATTCAACTTTCTATAAGAATTCTTTTACCTTCAAGGCTATACAGCTTTGGAATGCGCTGTCTGTTGTTAACAGACAAGCAAAAACAATGACCAGAAAATTATCCTTCCTTGGGATATGATGATTCTTAAATGTCTATATATATATATTCGTTATTCATCTATAACATTAATATACTTTGTATAGATATGTATTTGTATGGTATGGATATTAAGCATATATCTATTTCATATATTTAATTAAGGCTAATTATTAAGAGAGTGTTGGGGTGAAGGTAAGGAATGGAATGGTCCGGTGGTTCGGGCATGTGGAAAGAATGCATGATGAAAGAATGACTAAACAAATATACAATGAAAAGTGGATGGATGCAGAAGTCGTGGAAGGCCATGACACACCTTCCATGATCAAATTGATTGTGTACTAGCAGAAGGTGATGTCAGGAGCCTTAAGAAATGGATATTAAGCAAGTGAGGTGTGTAAGAATAAGCCTGAATGGCGCTCTGTTGTTCATGCCTAACCCGCAAGGGAACTGGCGTGAAGTTATTTATTTATGTATGTATGGATATTAAGCATATATCTATTTCATATATTTAATGTCTGTATATAAAACATATGTGTATTTATTACTAAAATGTAAGTATTAGTACCATGCTTGGCGTATACCATCATCACCATTATCATTGAAATTTATTTCTGAGGTTGTCTGGAAGAGATTGCTTTTTAGCAATAAGACCAAGGTCTGCATATTCTCTGACAAGAAAACTCCATTCGAAAAAGCGCTTTGATTCCAAGAAAATCCTGTTACCACCTCCAAGAGTAATGGGATCCTTGGTGTAGACATTGAGAATGATGTGCAGTTCAGGGGCCATCTTAAAGGTAAGGCAAAACTTGCCTCCAAGAAGCTGGGAATGCTAAACTTGGAGTTGGACCGGTCCAAGCAGTATTTCACTCTGCGGCAATGCCTTGTGCTTTATAAAGCCTACCCAGGTCAGGCCGCATTTGGAGTACTGCTCACAATTATGGGCCGGGACACCCACCTACCAGCTAAATCCCCTGGACAGTATTCAACGTCGAGCCATTTGCATTGTTGACGATCCCATACTCACAGATGGTTTGGGCACACTTGGCCTTCAGAGAAACTTTGCATCTCTCTGCATATTCTACCAACTGTACAATGCGGAGTGTTCCGAGAAACTATTTAGAATGGTGCCTTCATCTTCCTTTTACCACCGGTCCGCACACCATTGGCTGGGGGTTCATCCCCACTTCCTAGAGCTGCTTCACTCTTGTACGCAACGGTTCTCTAGAACGATTCTCTTTCTCAACATGAGGATTTGGAATGAGCTCCCAGCCGTGGTTTTCCCACAGCGCTACAATACAGGTCTTTTTAAAAAGGGTGTCATAAAATTTCTTTGAGGCCGGCAGTACGTTAGTGACACCTCTGGTGTTGCAAGCGTCCATAGGCGATGATAACCGCTTTTCATCAGATGGGCTGTCTGCTGTACTCAAGCTATAAAAAAAACACTACCCCCTTTGTGCATAATTAGGTGTAGTTTTAATCTGTACGTACATTTTTGTGTTGGTATACAATAAAGTGTCCATCTATCTATTATAGGTATATACATATATTATATATTATATATAATCTATATATGAGAATATTAAACAAATTTTCTTTATTGCAATAGTTCATAATGTCTTTAACTAAATATGATAATAGTTATAAATAAGGTAATTTATTAAAAAAGTAAACAACCTGAACAATTTTAAAATATTATAGTTCTATTATATTCTTGTTAATGTTGGCCACAACGCCTTTGGCATTGATTTTGCCAATGTCACAGTGAAAAAATGTATATACATATATAAACATGACAGGTGAACATAAAAAAGCAAATTAAGCTATTTGTAAAAAGAAAAATTAATCGGTATGATATTATAGTCAAGGTTTTCTGTATACCTGTGGACAAAACAGAACACATAGGTTAGACTATCTAAACTAAAGATAAATAGTGTTAGTTGATATGAATTTACTTAATATATATACATGAGTTTTGTTAGCCAAGGTGAGGAGAAAGTTCAAGTTAATAGGGCGAGGAAAACCTTTAGGTAAGATGTCATACACGGGGGTAATTATTTTGGGGCAGTCAAAGAAAATGTGATGGAGTGATCCTTCAGCTAAACCGCATTCACAGATCGAGTGGTCGCGAATCCTAATTTTGGCTAGAAAGACCAGTGAGCAGCAATGACCTAGCCTAAGACGAATGATTGCAGAGATATCTTTTTTAGGCAATTTTCGGTGCTCAAAAAACCAAGGACTAGGACGTAAAGCCGGTTGGAGAGTACCATAGTGCTTCCCGACAATCTGTCGAGACCTTTGCCATTGATCATTCCAAGATTTAAACATTTGGGGCTTAGCAAGAGCACGTAAATCACGAGGAAAGCTTTTATTATACTTGCTGGTACCTGTAGAGACAGCTTCCTTGGCACAGCAGTCAGCAATCTCATTGCCACCGATTCCAGAGTGACTAGGAATCCAAACTAATATTAGATCAAGACCAGAGTTGTAGCAGCGGAAGAGAGCTTCTTTAATCTTGATGGTTATTGCCCAGTTGTCTTTAGCATGAAAGGGGAGTTTAACAATATCTTGAAGACAGCTTAAAGAATCAGTGGCTATGATAGATTTATTTATGTTGTGTGATTCGATGTAAAGGATGGCTTCCAATAAAGCGATTGATTCACCTGTATAAGTGGAACTGAGGGAAGGGATTTTGAAATTTAGTATGATTTTGAATTTGGGGATCCAGACTGCTGCACCGACAGGTCCATTCTGTGTTAATTTTGATGCATCAGTGAAGAGTTGGAGATAATCTGGCCAACGATTTTGAACAGCATTACAGAACAGCTGATCAGCCCCAGGAGTGTTTTTATAAATGCCTAGATCAAATATTACGTTTGGAACAAAAAGAAGGCTGTTGAAGTTTGACTTGAATAAGGGCAGTTTATCATTTTGGAAAATACCGCAGGGTAAGCTTAACAGTTGTTTGTAGGAGTTGATAATGAGAGGAATGGTTTTATGGGTCCAGTAGGAAGATGAAGTTAGTTGGTAAAGTTGTTCCAGGATACCTAAAAGGGGATGATCTGAGAGCTCCATCACTTTACAAAGGAAAATGTCTGCTAGAAGCTGTCTACGCAGGGCAAGAGGTGGTTCTGCGCATTCCACCTGAAGGGCGTTTGTGGGGGAAAATCGCATTGCACCCGTAATGATTTTAAGACATTTGGCTTGTATGATGTCTAACTTTTCCAGGCTAGCCTTGTTGCAGGGTTCTAGTAAAAAACTACCATAATCAAAGTGGCTTCTTATAATGGCGTTATATAAAAGTTTTTGGGAATAAGGGTGAGATCCCCACCTAACTCCTGATAGAGCTCTAATAATATTAATATTTTTCTCAACTTTCTGGCTAATATAATTTAGATGTAGGACACCAGAGAGTTTTCGGTAAAGATAGATGCCTAAAAACTTAACACTCTCAGAAATTGGAATAGACTGATTGCTAACATGGATATCCAGGTCTGGGACTATTCTCTTACAGGAAAAAATTACTGCTGAGCTTTTAGTTGCAGACAGGGACAAACCGTGCTCTGATAACCATGTATTTAGATAATATAATGAAGAGTTTATGCGATTAGCTGCATCGGTAAAAGAATCAGAAGTGGCATAAAGAGCTATGTCGTCGGCATATTGAAGGATTTTACAAAAGCAATTGACAGTGGTATCCAAATCGGCAGTATACAGATTATAGAGGAGGGGACTAAGGACTGAGCCCTGTGGTAATCCTTTCCAAACTAAGCGGGGTGAAAGAGTTTCTCCCTGAAATCGAACGGAGATTGTTCTCTCCATAAACATATTGTAAATAATGTTAACGATCTTCGTGGGAATACTCAGCTGGAGTAATTTCTCCCTGAGTAATTGAAGGTCGACATTGTCGTATGCAGCGGTGATATCTAAAAAGACTCCTACGACATGTTCGTTTTGGGAGAACGCAAGACGAATATCTGATATTAGAAGGCTGAGACTGTCCATGGTGCCCATACCTCTCTTAAATCCATATTGAGACTTGGAGAGTAGACCTCGGTTTTCAACTAACCATTCTAAACGATTTTTTTATCAGATGCTCCATAACTTTGGAAAGAACAGAAGAGAGGGCAATTGGTCTATATGAACTGGATTCTGATGCATCCTTACCAGGTTTTCGAATGGGGACTATGATTTGATGTTTCCAAGTATCGGGGACACAACCAGAGAGGAAGATGTGGTTTAAAAGAGAGAGAAGGAAAGCTTTGGATGTCTGGGAAGATTTGGTGATGAAAGAGTAAGGGATGCCATCTACTCCAGGGGCAGAGTCGTGAAGTTTATCTAAAGCACAGAGAAGCTCTTCATAGGAAAATTTAGAATCCATAGGGTTAGGGTTAGCCTCAGAAGATGGATAAATAGCTAGATAAGGTCTGGGGGGAACGAATAGAGGGGAAAGTTTAGACATGAAATCAGGAAGCCAGGACGATGGATCATTAAAATTTATATTATCATCAATCTGAGACTTACGGTATGCTTTTAGTTTACTCCACACAATTGAAGCAGGGGTTCTGGGGGAGAAGGATTCACAGAATGTATGCCAACCTTTGCGTTTCTTTTGCCGCAGGAGTCTTTTAGAGGCGGCAGAGGCTTTTTGAAATTCTAGATAATTTTCCAAAGACAGATCCTTTGAAAATTTTCGTTCAGCTTCTTTTCTTTTTTTAACTGATAGGGAACACTCTGCATCCCACCAGGCTGGAGAAGAGACTTTATTTATAGCTGAATTTTTCTTTGGAATAGATTCCTCTGCAGCAAATAAAAGGGAAGATGTGTACTTAGTACACAAAGAAAGGAAATTTGAATCAGAAGTGGAAGGTAAGGACTCTAATTTAGTCTGGACAATATTTGAAAACATTTGCCAATTTGCTTGTTTAAGTCTGAATTTTAAAAGGGGTGGGACTCCAATAGGGGGAGGAGAAGAATTGGCAATAGAAGATAAAATTGGGAAGTGATCACTTCCATAAGAGTAAGGAAGAACAGACCAAGAAATAGAACTTGCAAGGGAAGGGGATGAAAGCGTGAGGTCAGGAATGCTTGGATTTTGGGTGGGGGACACTCTGCGGGTAGGGGACCCATCATTAAGGACACATAAATTCAGATCATCCAATAGGTTAAGGAACGCCGAGGAAAACACATCACATGACATTGAACCCCATAAGGTATGATGGATGTTAAAATCACCTAAAATAATGAGGGGGGGTGGAAGAAGAGATAGAAGAGAAGAGAGTTCCTGAATGAGGGGGATATTTGGTTGTGGCATATACACAGAAACGATAGTAGTATTAAATGAATGGACAGCAACAATATTAATATTACTAGAGTGATGAGGGAAGAGGATACGAGTAAATGTGATGTTTCTTCTAACAAGAAGAGCACAGCCAGCCCGTCCATCCTTTCTGTCCTCACGCAGGCATGAATACCCTGGCACTCTGAAAAGAGAACCTGGTCTTAGCCATGTCTCCGAGACGGCAAAGAGAACTGGATGAAACTGGTTAATTAAGTGTAGCAATTCATGTTTTTTATTATTAATACTGCGACTATTCCATTGAAGGATATTGGCCATTTGTAAGCTGGGACTTGAGAAGAGTGGATACTACAGACATAATAGTTTCCAAGACATTGTTCGGTAAAATATCTCTGAATTTTGAGAATATATTTGATAGGGTCATTGATATGAGCTCTGCAAGGTTCTCATTTGGGGAAATTGTACTTGTAGAATTGTACCTAAAAGCAGATCCATTTGGAAGGGAAAGAGAAGGGGAGGAAGTAATATTGTCATGAGCTTGGCGATCATATGATTTGCCCAACTCTGGTCTAGGGCGTCTCTCAATCAGTACAGTTTTTCTGTATGATGTATTAGGTGATTGAGGATGAGAAGGTGATTGGGGAGTGTGTGGAAGAGATTGTGACTGACTGATGAAGGGATTAGGACTTAATGGTTGCATGTTCCAATAAACAGGTTTGTGGGGGAGAGATCTATTTGTTATATCTGCATATGAAGTACGGACTCTAGGAAATTGGCGTTCGGCTTCCAAATAACTGACATTTTCCTCAGACATAACAAGTTTTATATTGCGCTGTCTGGAATGCTCAGGGCATTTAGAATCTGTGGCGAGGTGGACACCAGAACAAAATAAACATGATACTCTGTCATTCGGGACGCTGCATTCTAAACTATCATGGGGTCCAGCACATCGTGCACATCGAGGGTCTGATCTGCATTGATCTCTGATATGTCCAAATCGACAACATTTCAAACATTGGATGGAAGGGAGAGTGTATAAATAAACAGGTAAGGAGTAGTGACAACAATAAATATGGGAGGGTAATTTTTGACCTAGAAAGGTAAGGACAACTGTTCCTGTAGGTTCCCAGGTGATTTTTCCATCGACATGTTTTTTTTTATTAAGTCTACGAGCTTTAATGACTATGCATGGTTCAGGACGGCATTCGGACCAAGAGACTAGGTCTTCCAAAGTCCAGTCAAGTGGAATTTGTCTTATGACACCCATGCGGGTGACTTGGAACCGGGGGATGGTTGCTGTCAATTTATTGGGTTCGAGAATTGGATTAGATAGGAAAGAATTAGCATCATTAAAAGATTTAAAAACTACAGATATTTTATTTCTTCCTAAATTTTTTATTTCCTCTACCCCAGGGACTTTGTTATTATATATGATCTGTGCTATTTTCAGTGCTCGCATACCGCTAGAATAAGGGGAAGGATCATTTTCAAGACGGATCACATGAACAACGAACGGGCCTGTGTCTGTCTCATTATATTTCAAGTCGGTAGTTGGCTCATAACCTGGGCGGGTGAAAGTATGTTGTGTTGACGCCGAGGCTTTAGTTTAGTCACTTTGTCGGTAGGTTGGCATACGGTCGATAGTTCAGCCATCTCAGTTTCCAAAGTGTTCCTCCCCCTATCGGGAGGAACTTTCTCACCCACTGACTGAGACATTTACAGTAAAAATGACTTCCACTAATTACAGGATACTTATTTACCACCACCAACACAACAAAAAGGACAACACAAAAGCAGAGTAACAGAAAAACTTGAAAAATCGAGAGCAACTTTCGCAACACGTGTGGATTCTTAAACGATACCTTTCACTTTTTCAATATTATAGTTACAACCTGCAGTATTATGGTATTTATAACATAACCTCTAATTGTTGCTTTATTTACAAAATAGACTGACGACAAATAACATAACATACCTGTAAATTGTTCTTTTTTATCTGTTGATTGTAGTTTATCCACTTTTTTGTCGGTAATAATATTGCTTGATAGAAATTTTTGCCAGTTTGCGTCAATAACTCCTCTAACAGCAACTGTTTGGTTAGGATTGTTCGTTGAATTTCTCTTTCTTTTCTTAGATGTTTCTATCATGTTTACATGAAAAATATATTCTAATAACGATATTAAAACACACTTTACGATATTTAGTACACTATATACTATTTTAAGAAGGAATTCTATGAAAAATAACAATAAATAAACTGTGCCTGTTATAAGGCCATCTGACATTTTTTGACAAAAACAACATGCATGATGATTTTACTTTTTTTTTGTGTTTATGGCACAGATAATACACTAGAAATGAAAGTTTATGGCTTGGCAGCTAAGCCCATGATGGCATTAGTCGATGTCGAATAGAACCGGCCGTCACTTAAAACAAGTCATTTGCCAATTTGTTTTTACCACTAACTAGCCGTGACATTCGGCTAGTTAGTGGTAAGTAAAGTAAGTTTGAGAAATTGTGGTTACCCACCAAATAACCTCGTAGCGCCCACGGTCCTTAAAAAAGTACTTCAATCAAATAGTGATTATAGCCTACCACCAAAACCAATTTCGTCAACTGAACGCCCAGGGTACTATTTTAAGTTCTCCAACTTTAACCATTGCTACTAATTTCAAGTTACCACCTTTTTGTAATGTGATGTCTCTGAGTGCATGTTTGAGGTTTTTGTTTGTGTATGACCAAGCAACAGTGCCAACAAAAACAAAAGAAATTTGTCTTTCTTGACTTAACATGGAACAAGATCTTCGAGTGTGAAAATTAATCTTAATTTATTCATGAAATCTCTACGATTTGTGTTCATATGCTTATCAAAAATAGTTGCTTATATACTTTATTTGATGTTTACATTAAAACTTTATATGGATCTGAGATATAGTGAAAATTAACATAATTCAAAGTTTAACACCTTTTAATAGACCTTTGGGTTACTAAGGACTATCATGATTGTTTCGAATGTTTTAAATAAATAATAATAAAATAAATGTTTCTCTTAATTTTAAAGGATTTTTGTTACTAAAATGGTTTTTAAAGTTTAATTTTATTTTTAATATTTTTGAAGGTAGTTGGAAAATATTGATGATATAAAAGTTTTTTAATAAAACTGCGTTTTAACGGTTTTAAGCGCGGTAATTTATTTGATTTGAAAGTGGCCGAAACGTCGGAAAAAACCAAAATCAAATAAATTACGGCGCTTAAAACCGTTAAAACGTAGTTTTATTATGTATACTATACAAGTCGCGAAAACTTAAGAAAATATTATAAAAGTTTCTTGTTTGAAGTCAAGTGCTTTTGACCCAAAGGCGTACCAAAAGGTAATATATTTTTGTTCTTTTTTTTGCTTCTCCTCGTTCACCTGATACAAGAAAAAAAAATCATACCTGTGCGATTACTGTAAGGTAAAAATTTTAAAGTTCAAAGTCTCGGGTTTTCGCCAACGAAACCTTTTTTTAAGGAATTAGGGCATTTATTTCATGAAAGCGTTGGATATCCTGGGCGTCAGGAGGATATTTAATTGCCGGAAGCATCAAATAAAAACTTGTTATAAATTTTAAACCTTGAAGTGAAAGTGACAGATGACATTCCCGCGGAATCACGTTTTGGCGAATTTCTCCTGGTTTTCTTTCGTGTTTTTCTGTTTTCCTGGCTTTGTGTTGTCATTTATCTGTTGGTGCTGGCTATTTTTAAGTTTATTATTAGTGGTAAGTACTTTACTTTATAAATGTCGCAGTCGGTGGGAGAGAAAGTCCCACCTGATAGGGGGAGACATTCTTTAGGAATGGAAGTGGGCGAATCTCACGCTATTGGCCAAACTAAGGAGAAATTACGGGCCAAACGTTCTTTAGAGGCTCCTTCAAATACCCCCGAGAAAAGAATTTTGCCCCCTTCAGTCTCTATCCAACACACATACACCAGACCTGGATTTGAGGCAAACTCAGATCTCAGGTATTCTGAGTCTGACTCAGGCCCTTTTATTGTTTACGTTACGGGTCCCGATGTGGACCTGCCCAAATCATCCAACAATATGCGCGCCCTTAAAATAGCCCAAGTTATTTACAACAGCAGTCTCAGGGATTGAAGAAATAAAAAATATAGGAAGAAACAAAATTTCTATTTATTTTAAAACATTCTCTGAAGCTAACTCATTCTTATCCCACCCTGTCCTAAAGTTAAATAATCTTACAGCAATAATTCCCCGTTTCCAACTTACCCGTATGGGTGTAATTCATTCAATCCCTCTAGATTGGTCTTTGGAGGACTTGGTTTCATGGACTGAGTGCCGTCCAGAGTCTTCTATAGTAATTAAAGCGAGAAGACTAAATAAAAAAAAACGTGTTGAAGATACAACCTGCTGGGAACCCACTGGTACTGTAGTTCTCACCTTTTTAGGCCAATCCCTCCCAAGCCATGTTTATTGTTGCAACCTCTCTCAACCTGTTGGAACATATACCCTTCCCACTATACAGTGCCTAAAATGCTGTCGTTTCGGACACATCCGTGACAAATGCCGATCTAACTCACGCTGTTCTCGCTGTGCTGGCCCGCATGAAAATGCCACTTACCAGGTACCTGAGGATAAAATTAGTTGTTTGTTTTGTTCTGGTAATCATGCAGCCACTGACTCTAGATGCCCCGAACATGCTCGCCAAAGAAACATTAAAGTCATAATGTCCACTGAAAATATTGGATATGTTGAGGCAGCCCATAGATTTAAACCTGTTCGGACTTCATATGCTGACATTTCCTCAACAGTTCCAAACAAATCTGCCTACATACCCTATCCCTCTCCTAATTCTGTTCCCTCCCCTATGTGCCCTGAACCTTCCCCCAGTACTGTTCAGTCTGCACCAAATTCTTCATATAGGAAAACTATCTATATACATAGAAAACCTAGACAGGAGCTAGGTACAACATATGATCATCTAGCCCATGCTAATATTGTCTCCTCACCACCTTCCTCTTTACCAAATGGTTGTGCTCTTGGCGATAACTCCCCTAATATCTCTACCGCTAATGATAATTTAGTACAAATTTTGTCAACAGCTTTAATTAACATATTTTCTAAATGTGGTGATATACAACCGTACAATGTCATAGATATGCTTCAAAAAATTATTACGTCACTTATAAACTCTTCTATCCAAAATGGCGAAGGTCCTTCAATGGAACTGTCGTAGTGTTAATAATAAAAAAACATGAAGTATCTTTTTTAATTAATCAGTTTAATCCTTACCTTTTTGCCCTCTCTGAAACATAGTTGAACCCTGGTTCTTTATTTCGAGTGCCTGGGTTTTCATGTATCCGAGATGACAGATCGGATGGTTGGGCTGGTTGTGCTATTCTTGTTAGAAGAAGTATTACATTCTCCCGTTTCACCCTCCCCCCTCACTCCCCAGATATTAATATTGTAGCTGTCCGTTGTCTTAATATAACATTTGTGTCTGTCTACATCCCTTACCCCAATGCTCTTCTCATACAAGAACTTTTCTCCCTCTTATGCCATCTTCCTGTCCCTCTCCTCATTCTAGGAGACCTAAATATCCGCCATACTTTGTGGGGTTCAGCTTCCTGTGATCCTATTGCTACAGCATTTCTTGATATCTTAAATGATCTAAACTTATGCATCATTAATGATGGAACCCCTACGCGTAGTCTCTCCCCTTCAAAATCCGAGTGCCCCTGACCTTACTTTATCCTCTCCCTCCATAGCCTACTCTCTTTCATGGTCTGTTCTTTCTAACTGTTATGGAAGTGACCATCTCCCTATTCTTTGTTCCTTGCCTGATTCTTCACCCCCTCCTGTCACTCCAACGCCTCTCTTGAGATTTAGACTCGCACTAGCTGACTGGCATAAGTTCTCTTCCTTAGTACAAAGTAAATTAAACTCTCTTCCTGATGTTTCTTCTCTGAATTTTACTTCCCTATATGATGAGTATGTATCTGCATTGACATCTGCTGCTGAGCAATCAATCCCCTTAAAAAACTCTGTAAAAAATAAAATTCCCTCCCCTGCTTAGTGGGATTCTGAGTGTTCCGCTATAGTAAAAAAGCGCCAAAGAAGCGGAGATTAAATTTACCAGGAGCCTCACATATGATAATTACTTAGAATTTCAGAAAGTCTCTGCTTCCTCTAAAAGACTGTTGCGTTCAAAGAAAAAAAAAAGGTTGGCAAGCCTTCTGCGAATCCCTTTCTCCCAGGACTCCAGCTTCTATGATATGGAAGAAAATAAAAGCCTTTAGAAAGTCCCAAAGTGACGATAATATTAATTCCAATAATCCATCTTCCTGGCTTCCCAATTTCATGCACAAGCTTGCACCTCCTTTTGTTCCCCTTGAACCTTGTCCCCCCATCAGTTGTTCCCCTTCAGATGAGTTGAATCCCATGAATTCTAAATTTTCCTTTGGAGAACTATGCGCTGCCTTAGATCATCTCCGAGACTCTTCTCCTGGAGTAGACGGCATTACTTATTCCTTTGTAATTCAGTCCTGTGAATCTTCTAAGCATTTTCTACTGAACCTTCTGAATCAGATTTTTCTTTCCGGATCTATCCCAGAGTCTTGGAAAAAGCAAATAATTGTTCCAATATTAAAACCTGGCAAGGATGCTTCAGACTCTGATGCTTATAGACCTATAGCCCTATCTTCAGTCCTTGCTAAAATTATGGAGCATTTAATTAAAAATCGATTCGAGTGGATCGTAGAAAGCAAAGGCATATTAGCCAATAGCCAGTTTGGTTTTAGACGAGGTTTAGGTACAATGGACAGTCTCAGCCTTATTACCTCAGACATCAGATTAGCTTTTTTCCGAAATGAACATGTCGTAGGAGTTTTTTTAGACATAACGTCTGCATACGACAACGTCAACCTTCAAATACTCAGGCAGAAGCTGCACAATCTGAGTATCCCCCCGAGGATTGTCAACATTATTTCCAATATGTTCATGGAGAGATCAATCTCCGTCCGCGTTTCGGGAATCGACTCCCCCCCGCGTCTTGTATGGAAAGGTTTACCCCAAGGCTCTGTCCTCAGCCCGATCCTCTATAACATTTATACGGCAGATTTAGAATCTTCTGTAAGCTGCTTTTGCAAAGCCCTTCAGTATGCCGATGACATTGCTCTATATGCCACTTCTGACTCTTTCAGTGATGCTTCAAACCGTATCAATTCTGCTCTTTTTTATCTTAACTCATGGATTTCAGAGCACGGTTTGTCACTTTCTGCTTCAAAAAGCTCGGCTGTAATATTCTCCCGCAAAAGAGATATTCCTGCCCTAGACATTCACATTAACAATCATCCAATCCAAATCGCTAACTCTGTTAAATTCCTAGGTGTCTTCCTCGATGCCAAACTTTCAGGCCTCCCCCATCTCAATTATATTTGCGTAAAAACAGAAAAAAACACTAACGTAATTCGAGCCCTGTCAGGTGTTAGGTGGGGATCTCACCCCTATTGTCAGAAGCTGCTTTATAATGCCATCATCCGCAGCCATTTTGACTATGCCTGCTTCATATTGGAACCCTGCAGTAAATCCGCTCTCATGAAACTGGAACGCATACAAGCCAAATGCCTCAGAATCATCACAGGCGCAATGAAATCTTCTCCAACAAATGCCCTTCAGGTTGAGTGTGTAGACCCTCCTCTTGCTCTTCGCAGGCAGCTTCTGTCGGACAGATTCTTTTATAAAGTGATAGAGCTCTCAGATCATCCCCTTCTAGGTATCTTAGATCAACTCCTTCAAATTTCGTTCACATCTAGTTATTGGACTCACAAATGTCTTCCACTTCTTATAAATTCGTATAAGAAACTAGTAGATCTCCCTCTTGGCATTTTCCAGAATTATAAAAATCCTGTTTTTGAGTCTAGTTTTGAAAGCCTTATTTATAAACCTAATGTTATTCTAAATCTAGATATTCACAAAAATTCTCCAGATGCTAATCAATTATTTTGTAAAATTACGCAGGATCATTGGCCAAACCACCTTCAGTTTTTCACCGATGCATCTCAAAATCTCTCAAAATGGTCCTGTTGGTTCAGCTATTTGGATTCCCAAATACAAAATTATTTTAAATTTCAAAATTCCTCGTCCTAGTTCTGTGTTCACTGGCGAATCAATCGCTATTCTAGAAGCCGTCCTTTATATTGAATCCCATAACATAAGTAAATCTATCATTTTTACTGATTCCTTAAGCTCCCTACAGGATATCTCAAAATTACCTTTACATGCTAAACATAACTTTGTCATCTCCCTAAAAATAAAGGAAGCCCTCTTTCGTTGTCACTCGTCTGGTTTAGATATAGTACTTGCCTGGATCCCAGGTCACTGTGGAATTGGTGGAAATGAGATTGCCGACTGTTGCGCCAAGGAAGCTGTCTGTTCGGGTAGTAACAAATATAATAAATGCTTTCCCCGCGATTTACGCTCTCTCGCGCGGCCCCAGATGTTTGAGACTTGGAATGGTATCTGGCAACAGTCCCGTCTGACTGTTGGCAGATACTACGGTAGTTTGCAACCAACATTACGTCCCAAACCTTGGTTCTTCAACTATAGAAAACTACCCAAAAAAGTTATATCAACTATAATTCGCCTGCGTCTTGGCCACTGTTGCTGTCCTGTATTCTTGCAAAATTAAGAATTCGCGATAATTCTCTCTGTGAGTGCGGCTTAGCTGACGGCTCTGTCCATCACATTTTTTTCGAATGTCCCAAAATAGTTTCTCCCGTCTACAGTATATTACTCAAAGATTTTCCCCGACCGGTCAATGTGGACTTTCTTCTTACCCTAGCTAATAGTAGACATGTACATATATTATCAAAGTTTTTAACAATAAATAACATCTATCTCTAATGTAGTTAGTCTAACACTCTATGTTTTGTGTTGTCCTCAGGATCTCAGAAAGTGATTTGGAAGATCACCGACCAAATTTTTCTTTTCGCATTTATACTCTTATATGCACCTGACATTTTACCACCTACCGTGACATTGGCCAAATCAATGCAAACTGCGTTGGAGCCATAATCCAAAAAAAGAAGAAGAAGAAGTAAACCTTGAAGTTTTCGTAGAAATTTCAATGTTTTCATATAGAATATCGAGTTGAACATATTTCGCATTTGTCATTTAGTTGTGCCACAGCTCGCTGGCCGGACTATAGCTGTACCAAATTATTATTATTTTTCATGATTTGAAAATATATCCTCGAAAAATTCTAAAAAACATCTACGGGATATTGACCTCATAGACGTTTATATACTCGGCAGACAATCACAGACATTGTATATCCCCATATTAAGCAAATTACGCTTGTGATGGGTAATATCGAGCCTTTACCGCCATTCTATCGTAAGCGACATTTGGACCTAAGCATATTTTTTGTTGCTAAATATTTATAAATTAAAATATTATATAAATAAATATTTTAAAATATTATTTTGTTTTAAACTTTCAGTTTTAGTTAGACTAGACTACTTAATAAAATTGGTTGCCACTTGCTGTTGATCAGTGCTTTTCAATCTTTTGAATACGCGACCACCTTTACAGGTCGAAAAATTTTGGCGACCCCCTTGGGTCATACAGACAAATAAATGACTTCGTTTATGTCTTTCTCTATTTTGTTACCTATGTTCATTATAACGCCCTATGTTCTGCAAAAAACTGCTGAGCTTAGAAATACTTTCTAAGTATAAATAATAAATAAATAATCGGCAGACAAACACACACATTGTATATCCCCAAATTAAGCAAGTTACACGCTTGTGTTATGGGTAATATACAACGGATTACTCTGGGGCCGATCCCAGACACCCAGACCATAGTAAATAACGGAGAAAATACGTTTCCGAAATTTACTATACCAGGAATCGAACCCGGAGCCTCTGCGTCGCAGTGTGGTAGGCCGGCAAAGGCTTAGCCCGCTCGACCACAGAGGCCGTCGAAAAGTATGTAAGTAAGTATGAGGTATAAACTTAAATTGCCTTTTCCCTTTTGCCGGCTACCCCCCGAGCAAGGCTCTGCGACCACCCCAAGGGGTCGCGACCCACGGATTGAAAAACACTGCCATAGATAATACAATATATTGGTAGCTGCGCTATATTGACTTGAAATGAAACCCCATGCCAGCAAGTCAGCAGTTAGCACTGCCTTCCTTCGAATTTTTAATCTGGATCCACAGACTACTAAGACACTGGATCAATATTTTTTTTGGATTTTATGGCTTGGCAGCTAGGCCTTTAAGCCAGGTATTAGATTCAATGTAATTTCTTCATTTTCTTAAACCTATGTGTAGCACAGCTGAACTGTAGGTTATCAGCTAGTGCCATTCAACGGAGTTCTTGTGACAACTCAAAAGGCTACATTTGACTTTACAGTTCACATTTCTCACAACACACATAATTACTACTCAAAAACTATCAATATCCTACAACTATTGTTCATTTTAGAGTAATTTTACACATTTTTAGAAAAAACTGCACAGGACAACATCTCCTTTCAGTTCCCGCCAAAAACTCACTGGATCAAATGGACCTACTTATGCAAAATGGAACCAACCCACATACTTAGTTTTGAGAAAAAGCCGTTTTTATTAAAATTATGCGTACAAAAAAATATGTCTATATCTTGGAAAAAACATTTAGAATATTGTATATTATATTTTCTCGTTATGGTTTTTATTGAGTCGATAGAAGGTGCATTTTGAGTCTTCTGCATCCTTAACCCAATTTTGGCATGTTTGTGGATTGGTTCTGTTTTGCATAAGTGGGTCCAAATGTATTTAACAAACCGGTAGAGATGTAATATATTTGTTATATTTTTAATAGAATAAATAAAACACTGCCATACTACTTACTACTTTATTCGCATTGAATAGAATATACAAACAAATTTTGTTAAGTTCATTTCAACTAGAATATTAATAAATTTAATCTTAGAATATTAATAAAAAAAGTTAAAATATTTTCATTAACACCTCTACTACATATGGGATAACGTTCGTATTAGTGACTGTGTCACCCAGACGTGGCGAAGTGTTTATTGTGTTATTTGTTAATGACGTCAAATATTGACATATAACGTGTATTACATATATACACATTGATATAGTTATTCGTTCACGGCGTTATTTTCAATAGAATAAACAAGAAGTAATTGGCGAGATTCAATAACTCGTAACATTACAAAATAGCATAGTTACAATATTTCTTCGTAAAACTACAGGCGGCCTTATCGCTATAGTTCGCCCAAGTTGTCTATGAAACGGCAAAACATGGGACCGCATCCGCCATGTTGAAATTTCATACTGTTGCAAATTCGTGGGACGTGAATTTAAAATGCCGTTGGAATTATCACAAAGTTTATTAGAAGTACACAGACTTAATTCACGGTTTTTAGAAACAAAACTGAATGCAACTAAACCAAAACGTAAAACAGAAATTCGTAATAACATAAAGCGAGCAAAGTCCGTCGTTATAAGATACCAAAAGTACACTAGGTAACGACTCGATCGCAATTGAAACTCAATTAACTCGATCCCCGAAGGACCGATCTTATATATTTGTAAGCTTCTAAGAATGTGCATGAAATGCAAACAATACAAAGGATCTATGACGTCTTACCGGAAGGCGTACAAAGAGATTAGCGCGAACAATAGCTCACTCAAATTCGGAAGGGTAATAAAATACACCTGTAACGGATTAGTAGTCCGCAACAATACGAATTAGGGCTGCCAGTTCCAAAAAATTTGTTTATTCGTCAACGGAATTAATGTTATAAATAAAGCGCATTTGGCCATAGTCAATAGCATTATCCCAGATGAAGCCCGAGCATTATAATAAACTAACAAAAAGCGTTGCCTTAGGAAGGTAGTAATAATTAATTAATTACTAATTATTTATTTGTGCTTAAAAAGAATCAGACGTATTTTTCAATAAACAAAATTCTATTTATATCGATATTAGTTCTTTAGTTTTCGAACAGACGGCGTTAGAAGAAACAGTCCAGTTGAAATTACACATATCTTCTTATTGGTTTTATATTATATATATTATATATTTTGTATAAAATATTTTTTCTACAATATATAAAAGACATCTAGAAACAAATTGAAATTACTATGTCAAAGCCCAAATCTGAAAGTGATTGATTGTGGCTTAGTGTGGTTAGTGATTATTACTTTAGATTAATGTGATAAATTATCAAATATCTTTGATGATTATTCATGGACCGGCAACACCGGAGCGAACACAGCGACGTTCTTTATTTCACAGAATAAGTTGGGAGCACTAATAACAGCGATATCTTACAGGCAAACAAAAAACTGAAACAAAACAGTGAAACAAAAGAAATTCTTAACCAATCTCAAAATGACGTTTGAGCAGAAAACGAGATAAGAAGGACTTATTTAAATTTACTTACTAAAAGGCCCTCCACAGATTACGTCACACGCATTTCATAATTTTTTGACCCCTCCCCACACGCACAGCTGGTCACATTCGTAGGACTCCTCCTTCCCTAGTGTGACGTCACATATTTCGCAATTTTATATCAAAAAATTGTTTCATTAAAACAGCAGTTTCGTAATTAGTTTTATTTCAATTTGAAATATTTTTTAATAATTTGAATGCTATTATATACAGAGTTGGAATTATTTTAAAGTTTTTCCTTAATAGTTCAAATTTCGTGTTTAAAGCCTAAATATATGAGATAATGGGAGCATACCTCTAGTCACCGCAGCGGACAACGAACTACTGGCTAGCGCAATGCGGGAGCGCACATACTAATAGTTGCTCTATCTCGCTCACACATCATCCGTCCTGCTCACACAATGTGCTATATACTGTACTAGCTGTACGACTTGTTAATATTTCTACTTAAGGTTACCGTTTCCAAAATAAATTACTTCAGTTCACATTAGCACTCAACATTACTCTCTGCCATCTGAAGTATCGTTTAACCTCTCACTGCTATAAGATTTTGAATTGTGACGTCACGAAATTTAGGACGCCTCGCACCCCTTGCAACATTTCGTCGACCCCTTCCCCTCCCTTATCGTGTGACGTAATTTATGCGTGGCCCCTAACTTATAAATTCATAGTACATAAATTACGAAACATTTATAAAACACCTATATATATTTGTATATATAAATGTATCTTTACTTATATGTGGTACAGCCATGCCGGAATCATTACCTTCGGATAAAACACGAGTGAAAGTTCCGATGACCCCCCCCCCCATCCCCCCACCCCTATCACATTCTTCCTGTCTGATACCATTCATCCATTATTTGTATCTTGTTATAATTGTATTTATAATAATTTCTTTATGGCCTCGTAACTATGACTATTAAATGTTAGGGCCATATTAGACTATCATAGAAATATGTTCATAGAAGTAAGAGTCATTTTTATATGAAGAACCTATGACAGTGTAATAACTAGATTTATATTATCTATGATCATAGTTAAGGGATCCTATTTGACAGCAAGCTTACAAATATGATCATATCATCCGTCTTACCCCAAAAATGGTGTCAAAATGCAAGAGTTTCGACTGGAATATCCTGTAAGACTTTTTATCTTCCAATCTAAGTTCTTGGAGTAAGGTGTTATGGACCCTCTCTCTGATCGACTTGAATATGAATCCCAACTCTCCTAACAAACTGAGCATTGTCCTTTGAACCAAAATTGAGTCAAATTTGTAAGAAATTATATCTGTATTTATCATTAATATTTGTCTTTGAGACTACCCATGATCAGAAGGCCGGTTCATATTTTACCAAGAGAATTAGCATTGCTATGGGGCCATCCACAAAGTATGTCACATGAATTTCATGATTTTTTTGAACCCTCCCCCGCCCATGTCACAGCTGATCACATTCGTGAGACTTCTCCCTAGTGAAATCACCTATTTTACAATTTTAGACCAAGACATTATGAAATTAACAGCAATTCCATAATTAGCAGAATGGACGGATCCGAAGTTAAAAAACAATCCCAGATATTCGGTACACACGAAACTGCTGAAGATAATAGTATGATTTTGGTGCCTTCAGTTGTTGTGTAAATGTTTGTTGAATAATCTTACACTAATATATCAAGCTGAAGAGTTTGTTTGTTTGCTGGAACACGTTAATCTCAGGAACTACTGGTCTGATTTGAAATATTCTTTCAGTGTTAGATACCCCATTTATCGAGGAAGGCTATAGGCTATATATCATCACGCTAAAACAAATAGGAGCGGAGCACCAATGAAGAATGTTTCAAAATCGGGGGGCTTTTGTAACTTACTTTTTTTGTACTATTCCACTTGGACGAAGTCGCGAGCAGAAGCTAGTAATAAATATGTACAGAAATTACATAGGCTTACCCAAACTCATGTGAAAACACTACGTCCGCCTTTGGCTTCAGAAGTTTAAATCTTGCACATATCTTAAAACCAACTAATCACCAAATTCAGTACTTAAAAGGCGGCCGCCATTTGATATAGGGTCATTAACTCACTGCACTTGTCAAAAATCCACAATTTCTTATATGTCTGTCGTCTTAACACCGCAAACGATTCCGACGACAAAATAGCGACATCTTTCGTGAACCAAAGAGAAATTGGGAGACAGATAGATTTAGACACATACCAATATACAAAAAGATAAGGAAATTTTTATGTATTAAGAATGTGTGTGTGAAGTTTGAACAAGATGACTTAAAATCATTGTTCAACATTAAACAATAACCATTAGATTCTGAAATGTGACGTCATAAAACTTAGGTCCCCTCCCACCCCATGTCACACTTGGTCACCTCCCCTTAAACGTGTGACATAATTTATGAATGGCCCTTATCCAGAGTGGAAATGCAGACCGCCTTCTAGGCACGCTTCCCGCTGTCGGTGATCCCAAACCTCCTAACAAACTGAGCAATGTGCTGTTAACCGAAGGTTAATCGAATGAGCGGTTTTATTTTATGCAGACGTTCCCTTGCTAGTTAACCATCAATATCCAAATTCTCTAAATGTTCCTTTCGTGAACATTTGTAATCACATAAATTACACATCAACGATTTCTCTCCAGTATGTTTACGAAGGTGTCTGTTTAATTTGTAGTTTGTGACAAATTTGTACTGACATATATGACATGAGTACTGCCTCTCATTTGTGTGCTTATACTTCACATGCCTTTTCAAATCACCTTTTTGTGAACATCTAAAATCGCACACGTCACATATATATGGTTTCTCCCCGGTGTGTTTACGATAGTGTACATTTAAGCCACTCTTTGTGACACACCTGTACTGACATATATGACACGAGAAGTTCTTTTCGTCCGTGTGTTTATTGCTTATATGATTCGTCAGGTTACGTCTGTCTGAACTTTTGAAATCGCACAAATCACAAGTGTACGGTTTCTCCCCGGTGTGTTTACGAAAGTGTCTATTCAGTTTGGCTTTTGTGACAAACTTGTTCTGGCATACGTGACATGAGAAGTTCTTTTCCTTTGTGTGTTTATACTTTATATGGCTCGTTAAGTTACCTCTCTCCGAGCATTTGTAATCGCATAGATCACATGTGTACGGTTTTTCCCCAGCGTGTCTACGAAGGTGTACCTTCAAGGCACTGGGTGTAACACATTTCAGCTTACATATATGACATTGCTTCAGGACTTCAACATTATCATGATTATCTTCAGCTGTAAGTGTCTCCTTTTTTGGTACAATCAAATTTTGTGCCCAAATCTTAAGTTTTGGTACAATATTAACTTTTGGTGAAATCTTATTTACTTGGCTTACTATTGAGTTTACATTTTGTTCGTTATTAGAAATTTCCATATTAGATGCCAAAGCTAGATTAGAAATGCTTATATCTGGTGCTTTGCAAATATTTGGCACACTTGATGAAACAGCGTTAGTTGATGGTTTTTTGTCCTGAGTTGTTTTGTTTAGTCTTATTCGTTTGGATTTTTGTGTTACTTCGTTTAATTTGCGTTTCCTCGCCGGGGCAACTGAAAATTTAGACAATATAATTAATTTAAGGTGAGGGGGAGAAAAGGACAAAAAATATTATATTTAATAATCTAAACACTATGATCATACAGATAGAGTTGGAACTATTTTCAAGCTTTTCATGTTAATTTATAATATTAAATAACATTTATTTATAAGGTAGTTAGATTAATTCTGTTTGTGTTGTGTTGGCCTAGGTTCACAGAAGTCACTATTGGAAAGAAAACAGACCAAATTTTCTTAGGCGCTATTACCAATAACCCACACATGACATTCTCTATTACTGTGACATTGGCCGAATCGGCGCCAGTAGCGTTGAAGCCAAATCGCCAAAAATAGAATAGAATAGAAGTATTTCATTAATAGTTCAAATTTCGTATTTCAAAGCTTAAATATATTACATTTGACGTGACGTCACGAAATTTAAGACACCTTCGTCACACAATGTCACACTTCGTCAACCCCCTCCCCCCTTTCCGTGTGACGTAATTTATAGATGACCCCTAAATACTTTTTAATTACAGACAATAATTGAAACTGTTCCCTAGCAAAATCACATAAGCAGTGTGTAGGGTTTGCTTTTAAACGATTGTATTTAAATTCCCGCCATTCGAAAATGCTTGTCTAAACGTCACTGTAAATTCGTGAGTATCAATCAAATCGTCCTTTCAATACGTCTACGAGTGGCGCCATGGTCCATACGATACTGCATTTCACCTCTTCAAATAAAAAATCATCAACGAGCTATCGGTGAGTCGAATCTAACTATTTACAAGCGCATTTTTCAAAATTATAATACAATCGAACACAGTGGATGTTTATTACCTCTATAGAAATCTTCACTTTACAATATTCACGATAACTTTCGATTATTGGTAACCTTGATATTAGACAGGGTTACCACAAATCAAAAGTTTTAATATGTACATAAACATACTAGTCGCTAAAACTTAAGAAAATATTAAGCTATTTTGTGTATACTTATAATATATTTTTTTGCGAGTTGGTAACCCTGGGTATTAAGTTATGATTAACGGGCAGTATACATGAACTGACATGCATTTGGCCAAATTTTTCTATAAAAATATAAAATTTTCTATTTGAAAAATTGCAAGTAAATCTATGAATCAAAGAGAAGGTCCATCAATGTCTTTGTTTTTTCCAATATACTCATTATAAAACAGCATTTTTCAAGAAAACACTGTTAGAATATTATTAATATTTGTTTAGTAGATTGCTACACAACCGATGAAAGTGATCTATTTGTGCACTCGCATTATCATTGCCATCGCTACGCTGTACCAAACCATTTCGTGCCTAAATAGGCCTTTCACCCGAGGTAAACACTCTGCTTTTCATTTGGAATATGAAGAAAGTAAATAAAAATCTCATTAGTTAAACAAACAACTACTTGTCTAATGACATCAGGCGTTAAATCCATATCCAAATCTGAGGAACTCATTTAATATGTCACATGTGATACGTCAAGTAAATTTTATCTGTGGCATTCTACCAGCCAATATTTGTTTGTCATTGGTGCTAGTAAATATTTAGCTTAAATATATGTAAATGAAATAGTAAATTAGTCAAAAGTAAATTAGAAGTATAAAATTATGTTACAAATGTTTTGATATTTTTTCATTACAATTTTATGCCACTAAAACAGTGGCTGTGCAAAATGATTGGACATGGCTCGCAGTTTTTAAATATTATGACAGCAAGGAAAATCGTTTCCCAGGGACAAAATGTACTATTTTCGTCGCTCTGATCAGGTAACTTCAAGCATACTTTCCGAGTATGAGAAATGAATAATACATTGTTCACATATTTATGCTATCTACTACAACTTGGCTATTTTTTTCCTACATTTTGTCCGTAAAAAAAAACCGAGGTATATAAGGGGCCATCCACAAATTACGTCATACGTTAAGAAGGGGGCATGGACGAAGTGTGGCGTTGTATGTTGAAGTGTGACAGTGTGTGACGAAGTGTGACAGCGGGCGGGGTCCTAAATTTCGTAACGTCACATTTCAAATCTAATACGTTTATGCTCTAAAAACAATATCTGAACTATTAACGAAAAACTTTAAAATATTTCCAACTCTCTGTATGAGCATAGTGTTTAAATTATTAGAAAAATAATTTAAATGGAAATAAAAATAATTACGGAACTGCTGTTTTAATTTAATAATTTCTCGATGTAAATTTGCAAAATATGTGATTTCACACTAGATAGGGAGGAGTGTCACGAATGTGACCAGCTATGACAAGCACAGGGGAGGGGTCAAAAAATCATGATATTCGTGTGAAGTAATTTGTGGATGGCCCCTAATGGCAACTTGCCTTCTTCCTCTTGATTTATATTAATGTCACTCTCTTTATTGTCCTCTTCACTTCCTTCTTCCTTTTCAATTTTTATTTTCATCACAGTGTTACTTTTATTAGAATCCCATTGGTACAGTACTTTAGTGACATACTTATAATCAAATTCATGTGGAAAATTGACTACAGATAATGTTTTCTGTGATTGCTGAAATTAACAACCTTACTTATAAAAATCCGGCTAAGAAATGTTTAAACCACTTCTTGGTTAAGAAGCTCTAAATACCCAATCAGTGATTAACTTTTTTTCACTTATAGTTTTGGTTAGTTCTTGTTTTAAGGGGCCAGCCTTCCATAAATTACGTCACAAGTTAAAGGGGGGGGGGGGGGGTTCCGACGAAGTGTGACAAGGAGTGCGAAGGGTCCTAAATTTCGTGACGTAACATTTAAAAAAATATTTACTTTTAAGCTAATTATGGAACTGCTGTTTCAATTTAATAATTTCTTAATGTAAAATTGCATTATATGAGGTCACACTAGGGAGGGAGGAGTCTCACGAATGTGACCAGCTGTGACAACGGCAGGGGCGGGGTCAAAAAATTATGAAAATCGTGTAACATAATTGGTGGATGACCCCTTATCTAAGAGGCTGATAAACGAAATCTAGCAAATATAGACTATAATAAAGGGGGATGAAGCCACCTAGAGATTAAAAAAAATATAACCAAACGCAAAGAAACCAAATATCTATGCGCCCTTGACTGTACCTACAATTCTCGAGTTGTAAACAAAACACTCGACTAAAGAACGAAAAAAGCAAATACTGTTATTAAAATTACAATGTATGCACCTGTATCTCGTAAACATAATTTTGACCCGTGACATACAATCTTTCTAAATTTGGCAATAAGCTGATTTAAATAAAAACCGCAAGATGGCGCTACACGTCACAGTGTTACCAGTGTTAACAGTATTGTGTAATTTCAACAGAATTTAACCACTATCTTAGGATTTGGCAAATGAGAAAAAGCTAGCAACTCTTAGAAGAGCTTTGTGAAGTTCTTTCTAAGAGACATTTAGTACAATGTATCATACATACATACATAACTTCACGCCAGTTCCCTTGCGGGGTAGACACGAACAACAGAGCGCCATTTAGGCTTATTCTTACACACCTCACTTGCTTCTTTAACAATGTATCATAATTCAGATAAAGTGCTTATCCTAAATCTGATACCTTCCCACACCATTCCGAATAATTAATAAAATTGACCAAGTGCATGGAAGTCCACAAACTATTAAGGGCATTCCATAGAAATTACAAAAATCCACTATTTTTAATTTTTGACTATCTAACCTCGTATTTAATTTATTTAAATTCCAACCCTAATTCTTTTTGTTATATCCCTTAAAGATAAGTTAACACAATTTTGGTATTTTTTTAAACAAGATAAATAGAATCCTTTTTCTCTACTACACAAATATTTAACCCTTAAGACTATTATCAATATACCAAAAAGCCGCAAGACTAACACTATCAGTATCTCGTAATATACCAAGAAAATATACCCATTTCACACAAATCATACAACTCCTATATAAACAGAGCGAGACAACAACACAATTACCTTTAAAAAAAAGATAATTACCGGTATTTTCGAAAAAGACACTGCCATCCCGGTATATTTTTTACCGTTACTTGGTAACTTTTATTACACAACTCTAAATATTACGCGCGCTCGTGCTGTCTTGACAATCTTTGCGAGTGAAGAGAGCGACGATGGTAACAAAACATAGTTGTAACGGTAAAATTATCGATAAACATAGTATTAACGTTATATTTTTTACCGGTAAAATGGCCAATCAAATTCCACATATACGACATTTTTTTTTAGTTAGAAGTCTGTGGTTATTTTTGTTATAATCACCCTAAGTTTATTTTATATGTAGAGATTTCCACGGCGTCTGTTGTTGAGCGGGCTAAGCCTTTGCTGGTTTACCTCACTGCAACGCAGAAGCTCCAGAAACTCCGTGTTCAATTCCTGGCATAGTAAATTTCGGAGACGAATTTTCTGCGTTATTTACTATGGTCTGGATATCTAGGATCGGCCCCAGACTAGTCTGTTGTATATTACACATAACACAAGTGTAACATGCTTAATTGGGGATATACAATGTGTGTGTGTGTGTGTGTGCGCCGATTGTTATTATTATTACATAGGGGTTGCAAAGGGGGTGACTACTCCTCCCCCTAACGATATGCAACCCCTCCCATTTCTAAAAATTGCATGTGTTCAACAGACAACCCACATGATGGAAATCAGTTACCATTGCCTATGGATATTTGTAACAACAAAGGTGCTACCAATGTGCTGCTCTCTAAAGGGAGACTGGGACCTGGCCACTAATGCCAGACCACAAGTCAAATAGCCATCCAGGTGGGCACATGCCCTACTATCTGACTGTTCCCTTACACAGGAAAATGTATTCTTTCACCGTTACCGGATGGATAAAAATTAATTGATGTTACTTAAAATTAATTCAAGTAGCATGTATCTATACCACACCCAAAATTTCATTAGATGATTCAATACTCATAAAAGCTTACTTCAGATCCATTATTAATGGCAGCCGTGAGCAACTCCTCAGCCTTCATGGCCCTCTTCATCAACTGATGCGACCTTCTCAGCTGCGAGCAGCAAATGTAGCACATAAAGAGTGGTTTTCCATCATTAGTATTGAACTGAAATGTAAAACAGAACTTTAAGTTTTGACGTTTTGCATAAAATAAGTAATAATAGTAATAACAGCTCTAAAATGGAAATGGACAGGCCACACTTTAAGGGATAAAATAATAAAATGGACCAAAAAAAGTACTGGAATGGTACCCAAGGGATGGAAAGAGAGGCAGGGGTATGGGAAGACAACATAAAAAGTATTATAGGACCACTATGGACCGGGGAAGCGCAAGATAGGAGAAGATGGGCGCCTTTTGAGGAGGCCTATGCGAAGGACAAGCTATATATAGTAACAATAGGCTACTGATATAGTTTTAAACATAAAAAAAGTATGTACACTAATAATAAAGGCTTATTTTATTTTTATTATAATAACAGCTCATAAACGGTTCCTACAACTGGGTCAGATCATACTGATAGGCTCGGTCCATACTGCTGGGTTCGGTCCCTACTGCCGGGTTTGGGCCTCCTAATTTTTTTTATTAATAAGACGTAAACAGGCATACCATCCATATAATAAAAGTGATGGTTAATGTGTTAAACAGCAAAGTTGCTACAAATGCGCTGCTGCTCTCTTAAGGGAAACTGGAACCTGGTCACTAATGCCGGAATACAACTCAAGGTTGTTATGGCGACATACTTTAGACCAGGGGTGGTAGCCATCCAGTCGGGCAAATGCCCTACCACCTGGCAAAAAAAAATATGCACATTAGGTTAGAAAATTTTGTAAGTGGTATATGCTTTATGGCCAGAATTCCAACCTTATGAGTTTGAGATGCGTGCACTAACCATTAAGCTACATATAAAAAAAATAACTTATGGTCAAAAAATTTTACTTTTGAAAAACTAAAATGTATTCAAATTCAAAAATTTTTATTCAAAATTAAGTTCCACTGGAGAACACTTTTTGAAGGTCATACATGTAAGTTAACTTCCTATTCTATGTACACCGCTTTGCACCGTGTTGATGCTGTAACGGAGAAGCGGCAAGAAACTGCCCAGCAACATGTCTAGCTAAATATTGTTTTTCTTTATATTTCATATTCTATTTATATGTCAAATTCTTTTTTTTATTAAGCATTGTACAGAAGTATGTTACAGAATTACTTTTTGAAGAATTAATGGAGTTGTAGTAAACAAAAATGTTATGCTGCAATAATGACACATGTCTCCACAAATTCCTTACAAGCATGGCAAGATAATAAAAAAATAGTTCTACAAAACTTAGTATAAGAGGTTGGAGCGAGCTGCTATGTAAATGAATTTTTGTCATTTAAGTATTCTTCAATAGTGTAGTATCCCCTTTTTAGCAAGATGCTTTTTAATTTAGTTTTAAATTTAGTGAAAAGTAAAATACCACAGGACATGACACTATGAAAATAATTAAAATAAATTAGTCTAGCAGTCTCTTCGTCAGTGAACTGCCTAACTTAGGGTCTAGATATATGAGCTCCTCACTGGAGCTTCTGATCTAGGTTAATGCCATTAAGAGAGATATTAATATCGTATTGTTTTACATTGGGCATAACAAACTTAACACATTTAGTTTTATTAGGATTGAGTAATAAGTTATTTACAGTAAACCATTCAGATATTTGGGATAAGGCATTGTTTACGACATCAAAGTTCTGTTTATTTCTGTCAACTTTAAATATAAGAGACGTGTCATCAGCAAACAACACTACCTCACACATATCATTAATAAAATATGGTAAATCATTAATATATATCAAAAACAAGAAGGGACCTAGAATAGAGTCCTGGGGCACACCCATAGATATGCCAGTCTCACGAGATTTGACATTGTTAATTTCAACGATTTGGGATCTGTTATTTAAGTATGACGATTACAGGTTGAGAGAATCGCCATGAATACCGTAATAATTGAGCTTTTTTAAAGAGGGTAATGTGTTCAATGCAATCGAATGCCTTGGACAGGTCAAAGAATACGCCAATGGCATTCTGTGACCCTTCCCAAGTATCATAAATGTGTTTTAGGAGCTCAACACCTGTAACACATTAAAAAATAAGGGTTGGTGGTAGAAGGGTGAAAATTTAGGATTGTATGTATTTTTTAATGCTAAATCATATTAAAATATAAATAAGAAATGTTGTCAAAAGAAATTTAAAATTTAGGGGTGGGTCACCCTTATCATTTATGAAAAATAGATGTTGGCTGATTCTCAGACCTACCCGATATGCACACAAAATTTCATATAAATCCGTTCAGCTGTTTCGGAGGAGTTTGGTAACAAACACCGCGACATGAGAATTTTATATATTAGATAATTGGTCAACTGGTGAGCTGATGGACAACATAGCAGTGGCTATTTTGTGAACAACAGCTATTTAGTATGGTAGTAACCAGTAATCAACAGAAAAAGAACTAAAAAACAGTGCATATCGTCAAAAAATGAAGAAAATCACAACAGAGCACATTCACATACACTACAAGAGTAACCATGAAAATATTCAAAATAGCGGCCAATAAAGACGTAATTATAAATTGTGTGTATAAAATAAATAGTAAATGGTTAGCAATCGGTTCTGGAACTTAACGACTGCTGCCTCCGCAAGCTTGCTAAAAGCTAACCTAACTTAACCTAAATCACTGTTCTAGTCCCTGGTCATGACCTTTCACCACCCATCACAATAATGTTAGTGAAAAAATAGGTGAGGTTACGTTTACCAAAATTAAATATTTTAAGAATTCTGGACCCTAGAAGTTGCAGAAAGGGTAAGTATACCTCCCTCTCTACCCACTACTTAAAATTTGTGCACCGGATAGCTGAGTAGCAGCCAGTATGGTTTTTACAAAACAGCAATCTACAAGTAAATAGTGAATAAATTAAACTCACCTTGGCTTTTGTGAGCCTTTCCCAAATTTCTTGAAACTCTGTGTTTGTTATAGGGTGCATACGCCTATTACTGCACAGACACACCCTACATTTGTCAGCCATGCTAATTATTAATTAATAATATGATTAAAAGATTATTAACAGTATAAACATTTTTTAAATTTCTTTACATATATACTTAGATCCATTGAGTTATAACATGTCTATATGATCTAAGCTTAGATGCCTGCGCTATTAAAATGTGTCGGAACTATTTTGAAATGGGAAAGGATAAAGATAAGATGTCATTTAATCGGAAAACTTAACACTTTTCTCATGATTTCTTTGTAAAAACGTGAAATTTAATTTCGACATTTTCAAGGTTATCGAATTGATTGATGTTGTCAGGTGACAAGTGTGACTTATTTTCCAAAATTTGGGGACTTTTGTTACGATTTTTATTTATTTATGAAATATGAATAATTGAAAAAAACTATAGAAAACAGACATGTAATGTTTGTGTATCCGGTTTTCTTAAACTAGTTTATATTACGTTTTAGACTTCCTACGGATCCAATTGTAGCATATTGTTGGACAAAGAGATGGATTTTGAAAGAAAATATTTTAAATCATTTTTGGAGATATTTTTACACTATGTTTTTTATATTTTCTTATCAACGGCACAGTTGTATTGAAATAAAGTACCTGAAATAATTATATATGATCGTGACCGATAAGATGTAAGTTGTGTGAAGGATAATTAGAAAATTTAAGAATACTTAACCACCATATAAAATTATTTCTAATCTAACCTTAGCGCTTTGGACAATATAAACTTTTTAATGTAACCTTATGACGTTTGACATAGAATTTACAGA
Organism: Dendrolimus kikuchii; assembly: GCA_019925095.2. Classification (NCBI taxonomy): domain Eukaryota; kingdom Metazoa; phylum Arthropoda; class Insecta; order Lepidoptera; family Lasiocampidae; genus Dendrolimus; species Dendrolimus kikuchii. The sequence continues at coordinate 3,066,620 of JAHHIN020000030.1, read as the reverse complement.
AAGCGTGCTGCAAATATCGTCAAAGAGGATGTAAAAAAAACTGAATATCTACGTTTTAACGGTTTTAAGCGCGGTAATTTTATTTGATTTTGGTTTTTCCGACGTTTCGGCCACTTTTCAGTGGCCGTGATCACGGAAGACAAAGATGTCAAGTGTCAACGAGTATTGTTAAAGTTTTATTTAGCCTACCGCCAACTTATTAATTTTAATTATTTAATTTTATTTTTAATTTTGTTTATGGTTATTATTTACTCTATGGGAGCCTAATCTAATTTACTACCGCTTCGCAACATGTTATGGCTTGAAGAGAAGAAGCGGCGCAAGAAATTGGTTGATCTTTTTCTGCGGCTTGAAATATGTTTTGATTGAAGCTCGCCTGAGGATGTGACCAATTCTGTCTGTGACCCCCTTGATGTAGGGTAGGGTAACAGGGCACCGCTCAACTGAAGGTGGTTTGGGGCCTTTGTGACGTTGGTGTGCAGTCTTCAGCTGATTGCGTTGTAGAACTCGCTTGACATGCTGAACCTCTCCAGCTATGTGGTTCTCGTCACAAATTTTTTGTGCTCTCTGAAACAAAGATTTGCCCACGGTAGCTAACTGACTAGGATGGTGGTGAGACGAACCATTAAGGTATTTATCTGTATGGGTAGGTTTCCTATACACCGTATGACCAAGAGTATTGTCAGGATTCCTTAGGATGAGCATATCCAGAAAAGCTAATTTATTATTTGCCTCTAGTTCCATAGTAAATTTAATATTACTGCTAATGCAATTGAGATGATCTAGAAATGCAGATACTTTATCGTTTGGGAGGACGGCAAAAGTATCGTCTACGTACCTTTTATACATCTTCGGCTTAGCCAGAGCGGTATCCAGTGCCTTCTGCTCGAAGTCTTCCATAAAAATGTCAGCCACGACAGGAGACACCGGTGAGCCCATGGCTACACCGTTGATTTGGTCGTAGAAGCCGTAGTCCCACACGAAATAGCCTGATGTGACGCAATGTTTTAGTAGTTCTGCATATTCCTCAGGCATGTTATTATCTATTAGCTTCCTTTTGACAATCTCAATGCAGTCTTTCACTGGTAAACTGGTAAATAAGGACTGGACATCAAAACTGACTAGTACTTCATCCTCAGCCAATGTCAAATTTTCAATTGCGCTGATGAAGTCGAAGGAATCCTTGACATGGTAGGGTGTGTTGCCGCGGAGATTGTTGAGTGTCTTCGCGAGAGCGCAAGGGGATGTTGTTTTTGTGAAGTTTAGGTAACCCATACAGTTTAGGCGCTTTGGCGCAAGATGGTGTGAGTGCGGATACGTCCAAGCTTAATTTTTTGGAGTGTTTTTTCATAACCGCGATTGTTTGTTTGGTTACTTTATCCGTGGGGTCAGTTTTGACCTTTTTATAAGATCTTTCGTCCGATAAAAGATCTTGTATTTTACTATTGTAATTAGACGTATCCATGACGACGGTCGCGTTACCTTTATCTGCACGGAGCACTGTTATTTCTAGTTTATTGCGAATGTTTTTTAAGGCAATATATTCAGCACGAGTGAGATTCGGTTTGGGTAGACGACTACGGCGTAAAACCGATGAGATATCTTGTCGTATAGCTTCCGCATCCTCTTTCTGCATGTTTGTTTTGACAGGTTTGACAGGTTAACCACCGACAGTGACACATGATTAGTGGTCGCGTTTCCGTGCACATCAACAATTGTTGCTCTTAAGTCCCTGCATTAAACTATCCCGTGTACCTACCCCGTAGTTCCTACTACTGATATAAACTTTGGATTATACATAAAGCCTACTACCCAATATGAACCTATCGAATCGTTCCAAGTCTACTATTACAAATGACTTCACTGACTTTTAGCGCAGGATAATCTTTGGGTTATAAATAGTCATCTAATAACCTTCGTGAATATGATGTGTAACACAAAAATAATTTGCCATTATGAATAGTTTTTTTAGAATTATTACATTAGTATTGGTAATTAACAGACTTATAACTATGTACTAATAATCTGTACAAGCATTTTATTGCGAATTAAAATTACTACATGTGCTAAAATGTGTTATGAATTCATTTGTGCATGTATTTTTTTATGGTTCGTTCCAAGACACACAACTTTTGTTGCTAATACTTTATTTAAAAAAAAACTAAAACCTCTGAGTAATATTAAATTATATCACATAAAGCGATTAAATCATAACGATCATTTAAACTTTTCACTTACATAAAAAAATATTTAATTATAAAAAATGGGGTAATATTTTTTTCCTGATATCCCGAAAACGCAGAGTGAATTTAGCAACGCTTCGCGTTTTTGATGCCTTTTTTTGGCGGTGTTGTTTGTTAACAATGCTCTCTCTAGACATGTTATATCTCAATAAGAAAGTCCACATTGACCGGTCGGGGAAAATCTTTGAGTAATATACTGTAGAGGGGAGAAACTATTTTGGGACATTCGAAAAAAATGTGATGGACAGAGCCGTCAGCTAAGCCGCACTCACAGAGAGAATTATCGCGAATTCTTAATTTTGCAAGAATACAGGACAGCAACAGTGGCCAAGACGCAGGCGAATTATAGTTGATATAACTTTTTTGGGTAGTTTTCTATAGTTGAAGAACCAAGGTTTGGGACGTAATGTTGGTTGCAAACTACCGTAGTATCTGCCAACAGTCACACGGGACTGTTGCCAGATACCATTCCAAGTCTCAAACATCTGGGGCCGCGCGAGAGAGCGTAAATCGCGGGGAAAGCATTTATTATATTTGTTACTACCCGAACAGACAGCTTCCTTGGCGCAACAGTCGGCAATCTCATTTCCACCAATTCCACAGTGACCTGGGATCCAGGCAAGTACTATATCTAAACCAGACGAGTGACAACGAAAGAGGGCTTCCTTTATTTTTAGGGAGATGACAAAGTTATGTTTAGCATGTAAAGGTAATTTTGAGATATCCTGTAGGGAGCTTAAGGAATCAGTAAAAATGATAGATTTACTTATGTTATGGGATTCAATATAAAGGACGGCTTCTAGAATAGCGATTGATTCGCCAGTGAACACAGAACTAGGACGAGGAATTTTGAAATTTAAAATAATTTTGTATTTGGGAATCCAAATAGCTGAACCAACAGGACCATTTTGAGAGATTTTGAGATGCATCGGTGAAAAACTGAAGGTGGTTTGGCCAATGATCCTGCGTAATTTTACAAAATAATTGATTAGCATCTGGAGAATTTTTGTGAATATCTAGATTTAGAATAACATTAGGTTTATAAATAAGGCTTTCAAAACTAGACTCAAAAACAGGATTTTTATAATTCTGGAAAATGCCAAGAGGGAGATCTACTAGTTTCTTATACGAATTTATAAGAAGTGGAAGACATTTGTGAGTCCAATAACTAGATGTGAACGAAATTTGAAGGAGTTGATCTAAGATACCTAGAAGGGGATGATCTGAGAGCTCTATCACTTTATAAAAGAATCTGTCCGACAGAAGCTGCCTGCGAAGAGCAAGAGGAGGGTCTACACACTCAACCTGAAGGGCATTTGTTGGAGAAGATTTCATTGCGCCTGTGATGATTCTGAGGCATTTGGCTTGTATGCGTTCCAGTTTCATGAGAGCGGATTTACTGCAGGGTTCCAATATGAAGCAGGCATAGTGAAAATGGCTGCGGATGATGGCATTATAAAGCAGCTTCTGACAATAGGGGTGAGATCCCCACCTAACACCTGACAGGGCTCAAATTACGTTAGTGTTTTTTTCTGTTTTTGCGCAAATATAATTGAGATGGGGGAGGCCTGAAAGTTTGGCATCGAGGAAGACACCTAGGAATTTAACAGAGTTAGCGATTTGGATTGGATGATTGTTAATGTGAATGTCTATGGCAGGAATATCTCTTTTGCGGGAGAATATTACAGCCGAGCTTTTTGAAGCAGAAACTGACAAACCGTGCTCTGCAAGCCATGAGTTAAGATAAAAAAGAGCAGAATTGATACGGTTTGAAGCATCACTGAAAGAGTCAGAAGTGGCATATAGAGCAATGTCATCGGCATACTGAAGGACTTTGCAAAAGCAGCTTACAGAAGATTCTAAATCTGCCGTATAAATGTTATAGAGGATCGGGCTGAGGACAGAGCCTTGGGGTAAACCTTTCCATACAAGACGCGGGGGGGAGTCGATTCCCGAAACGCGGACGGAGATTGATCTCTCCATGAACATATTGGAAATAATGTTGACAATCCTCGGGGGGATACTCAGATTGTGCAGCTTCTGCCTGAGTATTTGAAGGTTGACGTTGTCGTATGCAGACGTTATGTCTAAAAAGACTCCTACGACATGTTCATTTCGGAAAAAAGCTAATCTGATGTCTGAGGTAATAAGGCTGAGACTGTCCATTGTACCTAAACCTCGTCTAAAACCAAACTGGCTATTGGCTAATATGCCTTTGCTTTCTACGATCCACTCGAGTCGATTTTTAATTAAATGCTCCATAATTTTAGCAAGGACTGAAGATAGGGCTATAGATCTATAAGCATCAGAGTCTGAAGCATCCTTGCCAGGTTTTAATATTGGAACAATTATTTGCTTTTTCCAGGACTCTGGGATAGATCCGGAAAGAAAAATCTGATTCAGAAGGTTCAGTAGAAAATGCTTAGAAGATACACAGGACTGAATTACAAAGGAATAAGTAATGCCGTCTACTCCAGGAGAAGAGTCTCGGAGATGATCTAGGGCAGCGCATAGTTCTCCAAAGGAAAATTTAGAATTCATGGGATTCAACTCATCTGAAGGGCAACAACTGATGGGGGGACAAGGTTCAAGGGGAACAAAAGGAGGTGCAAGCTTGTGCATGAAATTGAGAAGCCAGGAAGATGGATTATTGGAATTAATATTATCGTCACTTTGGGACTTTCTAAAGGCTTTTATTTTCTTCCATATCATAGAAGCTGGAGTCCTGGGAGAAAGGGATTCGCAGAAGGCTTGCCAACCTTTTTTTTTCTTTGAACGCAACAGTCTTTTAGAGGAAGCAGAGACTTTCTGAAATTCTAAGTAATTATCATATGTGAGGCTCCTGGTAAATTTAATCTCCGCTTCTTTGCGCTTTTTTACTATAGCGGAACATTCAGAATCCCACCAAGCAGGGGAGGGAATTTTATTTTTTACAGAGTTTTTTAAGGGGATTGATTGCTCAGCAGCAGATGTCAATGCAGATACATACTCATCATATAGGGAAGTAAAATTCAGAGAAGAAACATCAGGAAGAGAGTTTAATTTACTTTGTACCAAGGAAGAGAACTTATGCCAGTCAGCTAGTGCGAGTCTAAATCTTAAGAGAGGAATTGGAGTGACAGGAGGGGGTGAAGAATCAGGCAAGGAACAAAGAATAGGGAGATGGTCACTTCCATAACAGTTAGAAAGAACAGACCATGAAAGAGAGTAGGCTATGGAGGGAGAGGATAAAGTAAGGTCAGGGGCACTCGGATTTTGAAGGGGAGAGACTCTACGCGTAGGGGTTCCATCATTAATGATGCATAAGTTTAGATCATTTAAGATATCAAGAAATGCTGGAGCAATAGGATCACAGGAAGCTGAACCCCACAAAGTATGGCGGATATTTAGGTCTCCTAGAATGAGGAGAGGGACAGGAAAATGGCATAAGAGGGAGAAAAGTTCTTGTATGAGGAGAGCATTAGGGTAAGGGATGTAGACAGACACAAATGTTATATTAAGACAACGGACAGCTACAATATTAATATCTGGGGAGTGAGGGGGAAGGGTGAAACGGGAGAATGTAATATTTCTTCTAACAAGAATAGCACAACCAGCCCAACCATCCGATCTGTCATCTCGGATACATGAAAACCCAGGCACTCGAAATAAAGAACCAGGGTTCAACCATGTTTCAGAGAGGGCAAAAAGGTAACGATTAAACTGATTAATTAAAAAAGATACTTCATGTTTTTTATTATTAACACTACGACAGTTCCATTGAAGGACCTTCGCCATTTTGGATAGAAGAGTTTATAAGTGACGTAATAATTTTTTGAAGCATATCTATGACATTGTACGGTTGTATATCACCACATTTAGAAAATATGTTAATTAAAGCTGTTGACAAAATTTGTGCTAAATTATCATTAGCGGTAGAGATATTAGGGGAGTTATCGCCAAGAGCACAACCATTTGGTAAAGAGGGAGGTGGTGAGGAGACAATATTAGCATGGGCTAGATGATCATATGTTGTACCTAGCTCCTGTCTAGGTTTTCTATGTATATAGATAGTTTTCCTATATGAAGAATTTGGTGCAGACTGAATAGTATTGGGGGAAAGTTCAGGGTACATAGGCGAGGGAACAGAATTAGGGGAGGGATAGGGTATGTAGGCAGATTTGTTTGGAACTGTTGAGGAAATGTCAGCATATGAAGTCCGAACAGGTTTAAATCTACGGGCTGCCTCAACATATCCAATATTTTCAGTGGACATTATGACTTTAATGTTTCTTTGGCGAGCATGTTCGGGGCATCTAGAGTCAGTGGCTGCATGATTACCAGAACAAAACAAACAAGCAATTTTATCCTCAGGTACCTGACAAGTGGCATTTTCATGCGGGCCAGCACAGCGAGAACAGCGTGAGTTAGATCGGCATTTGTCACGGATGTGTCCGAAACGACAGCATTTTAGGCACTGTATAGTGGGAAGGGTATATGTTCCAACAGGTTGAGAGAGGTTGCAACAATAAACATGGCTTGGGAGGGATTGGCCTAAAAAGGTGAGAACTACAGTACCAGTGGGTTCCCAGCAGGTTGTATCTTCAACACGTTTTTTTTTATTTAGTCTTCTCGCTTTAATTACTATAGAAGACTCTGGACGGCACTCAGTCCATGAAACCAAGTCCTCCAAAGACCAATCTAGAGGGATTGAATGAATTACACCCATACGGGTAAGTTGGAAACGGGGAATTATTGCTGTAAGATTATTTAACTCTAGGACAGGGTGGGATAAGAATGAGTTAGCTTCAGATAATGTTTTAAAATAAATAGAAATTTTGTTTCTTCCTATGTTTTTTATTTCGTCAACCCCTGAGACTTTGCTGTTGTAAATAACTTGGGCTATTTTGAGGGCGCGCATATTGTTGGATGATTTGGGCAGGTCCACATCGGGACCCGTAACGTAAACAATAAAAGGGTCTGAGTCAGACTCAGAATACCTGAGATCCGAGTTTGCCTCAAATCCAGGTCTGGTGTATGTGTGTTGGATAGAGACTGAAGGGGGCTAAATTCTTTTCTCGCGGGTATTTGAAGGAGCCTCTAAAGAACGTTTAGCCCGTAATTTCTCCTTAGTTTGGCCAATAGCGTGAGATTCGCCCACTTCCATTCCTAAAGAATGTCTCCCCCTATCAGGAGGGACTTTCTCTCCCACCGACTGCGACATTTATAAAGTAAAGTACTTACCACTAATAATAAACTTAAAAATAGCCAACACGAACAGATAAATGACAACACAAAGCCAGGAAAACAGAAAAACACGAAAGAAAACCAGGAGAAATTCGCCAAAACGTGATTCCGCGGGAATGTCATCTGTCACTTTCATTACGCGTCCTAAAGACAGCGGCGACAGCGGCCATTTTGCCATTTTCAATGTCATATGTCAATTGGGGATTGTTCAAAAAAAATTACTCTCTGATTTTATATTTTTATTACGTAAAATAGGGTATTTTAAGATACTAATTTGAATATTTTTGTGTTTTAAGAGTTAGTTTTTTTTTAATTCGATATTTAAAAAAATTCTCCGATGACGTCATTGGGGACAACTTTACATTAATTCCTTTGCCTATAAAACGAAAATAAAACCTACTAATCATAATAATCTGTGCTACTATTTAAATATTACTGTCATTATTCATTATGACATATCGTGATCATTTTAGTGTGGCCAGCCTAGCAATTTTGTCGCTATGTTTATAATTTTTCGTGTTCAACTATTATTATTTTCTAAAGTTATCGGTAAATTATTTAAAGTGACCTTTAGTGAAAAATCAATCTTACAGAGCTTATATTGAAAAATATACCGCTATAATTTGATATCATTCATTGATTACATACATATATACACAGCTTCACGCCAGTTCCCTTGCGAGGTAGGCACGAACAACAGAGCGCAATTCAGGCTTATTCTTACACACCTCACTCGCTTCTTTGACATTCATAGCTCTTGTCATGCACGCTCGTCTGTTCTTAAGGCTCCTGACATCACCTTCTGCTAGTATACGATCAATTTGGTCATGGAAGGTGTGTCGTGGCCTTCCACGACTTCTGCATCCATCCACTTTTGCATTGTATATCTGTTTAGTCATTCTTTCATCATGCATTCTTGCTACATGGCCGAACCACCGAAGCATTCCTTTCCTTACCTTCACTCCGACACTCTCTTTCTTACTTCGGTATTACGAAGTAATATTGTAATTCATTGATTACCAAGGTGCCAGGTGGTAGGGCATTTGCCCGACTGGATGGCTACCACCCCTGGTTTAAAGTATGTCGCCATAACAACCTTGAGATGTGTTCCGGCATTAGTGACCAGGTTCCAGTCCCCTTTAAGAGAGCAGCAGCGCATTTGTAGCACCTTCGGTGATGCAAATGACCATAGGCGATGGTAACCGCTTTCAATCAAGTGGGCCGTCTGCCTGTCTGCTGAACTCCTGCAATAAAAAAAAAAAAAAAAAAAAAAAAACCAAGCAAAAATTCCAGTTATTCTATTAGACATCGCAATGAAATTACTTTCTTTATTTTTAATAAAGTATTCTTTTCGCAATTAAAACATTCGACCATTAAAATACTTTGATTTGGTATCACATTTAGGTTATCATTTTTAATCTCTGGCCTATACATGATTCATTATCCAATGATGTTGTCAATACAGTTAGAATAAAAAGGTTGTATTGTCAGTTTCAATTGAGGGGAGGAGGGGGGGGGGTGTCGTTAGTAAGACTTAAAAATCTCTCAGATGTTGGTACGGCACTTCAGAGGTAAAAACTTAGTATCTCAGAGTGACGATCACGGGAATTCAGTGCATTTTCCCCACCCCAAAAGTGCCCACAGAAGTTTTTAACTTCAAAAATCATTGCTACGTTCGATAAAGCTTTTTTTCAGTCAATGCATTGGGAGTTAGCTTCATATACACACGTGTGTCTATCTACAAAAATTCAAAATTTTAGTGATTTCACTATTAGCAACCTGGCAACATTGGGTATATCGGCGATCTAATAGATCAGCGGTTAATGCGACATTTCTGAATTCTAATATTATTAATTACAATTCATTTCGTCCTTAGAAAATAATTCTGGAATCATACGACAAAAAAGTGAAGTGTTTTATTATTGAAAATATATGAAATATTTTCTTTGTCAACATGGCCGGATCTTCGCATACGAATGTCAACTTTATAAAAGCTGATTCGCAAAACCTACCTAAAGTTGACAATGTAATGTTATTAGAGTACATAGCTTCCAGTACATAATATTGGAGAAATAAGAGTTAAAATCCTGATGTAAGTAGTTTTGCGAACGTGTATAAATTCATCCTGTTCGTCCATATCAAGATTTCATCAGACGCCGCTACTTCCTTTTAGAACTTGTGTATTTTATTACTATTACTGTCTATAAATTTCATCCATGTAATAAAACCAGTAATATTATAATGCAGCGCAATTTTAATGGTATTAATATGGACTTACTGCTAAAAGATGCTAGAGAAATCAAGTGGTCACCATTACTGGAAGCTGACTGTGTAGATGTCAAAGTTAATATTCTCAAGGATCACCTGATTTCGCTGTATGATAAACATGCTCCTGTACGCCCTATTAAAATGAAACACGCTGCTGCTCCCTGGCTTACTACAAAGATTAAAGAACTCATTCGCAAAAAAGCAGCAGCAAAAACCAAATATAAATATCGACAGAGCACTAGCAATTGGGAAAAATATGTTTTGATCCGCAATCACTGTAATAAGGTGTGTAGGGACGCCCAAAGACGTCACATTCATAATTCAGTAGAAAATAGTGATCCATCAAAAGTTTGGAAATTTCTCAAATCACTGGGGGTTGGAAAACAAAACACTCCTACTTCCTTTGACTTAGATGTTGACTCACTAAACAAACATTTCTCTTCGTCTTCTCAAATAGACGATACATTTAAAAAACGTACTTTAGAATACCTTTCGTCAATTCCAACTCCCATATACTCACCATTTGCTTTCACTCAATTAACCGGTTGTGATGTTAAGAAAAGTATACTTTCCATTACGTCGAAGGCTGTAGGTAGTGACTGTGTCAGCCGAAATATGATTCTTCCTGTCTTAGATGTGATCCTTCCAATCATTACACACATCCTTAATCACTCCTTAACACATGGTGTCTTTCCTAGTAGCTGGAAAGAAGCACAAATTATACCCATCCCCAAAAAACCCCATCCCAAATCTTTTTCCGAATATCGTCCTATATCCATACTGCCTTTCCTTTCTAAAGTGCTGGAGCGTCTTGTACAAAATCAGCTCAGCATTTTCCTTAATACGAACTCCCTTTTCAATCGTTACCAGTCTGGCTTTAGACCTGTGCATAGCACTGTCACCGCCTTAATAAAAATTACTGATGACATAAAATTTGCCGCGGAGAAAGGCAATGTGACGGTTCTCACCTTGCTGGACTTCAGCAATGCCTTTAATACGGTAGACTTTGATATTCTGCTTGGAATGCTTTCCTCTCTTAACATATCTCCAACGGTGATTGATTGGTTTCGTAATTACCTGCATGGTCGCCGGCGGCGTGTTCGAGTTGATGAGTCTTATCTTGGTGTAATACTGCTGTTGATGTGCCTCAGGGTGGCGTCTTATCTCCTCTACTTTTTTCGATTTTTATAAATACTATATCCGAACAACTTCAGAGCTCCTACCGCCTTTACGCAGATGATCTCCAAATTTACACTAGCGCACCCATTCATACTTTGGATGATGCGGTACTTATTACTAATAATGACCTAGAACGAATATCTGACTGGAGTAGGGATCATGGATTAACCCTAACAAAATTCAAACCATCATCATTGGGAGTAATAAAATGATTTCCAGGGTTAACTGGTCTTTGTTGCCACCAGTTATGTTTGGTGGGGCTGTGATCACCATAAGCAATAAAGAAAAAAAATCTAGGAATTTATTTAGACAAATCACTATCCTGGAGCCCTCAGCTACAAAAAATAAGCCAGAAAATATTTGCGTCAGCTGCTTCTTTACGTCGTCTACAATATTTTCTACCGTACACCACAAAAGTAGCGCTTGCGCAATCCCTCCTTCTCCCAATACTTGATTATGGTGACGTCAGCTATCTCGATCTTAACCAAAGCCAATTAGATAAACTTGAGCGACTCCAAAATTTTTGTATACGATTCATATTTGGGTTACGAAAATATGATCATATATCCGAATATCGTAAAAAGCTCAAGTGGCTACCAATTCGACTTCGCCGTAATGCTCATGTTCTGTCTCTTCTTTATAACGTATTGTTTGATTCTCGTACTCCGTCCTATCTTAAAGAATGCTTCCAATTCTTCCACAGTGATTCAAGATCCCTGAGATCATCAGAGAAGTTGCGGCTGAAGACACCTTTACATACCACGGAGATTTACGCACGATCGTTCTCTGTTTGTGCCGTGCATCTTTGGAACGCATTGCCGGCAGACGTGCGCTCTGCTAAATCGATTCATAGTTTCAACAGACTTGTGAGGGAGCACTATCTAACTGCATAATATGTATTATTTGTTGTGTATGTATATGTATATATACATATGTATATGTATATATACATATGTATATGTATATATATGTGTGTGTGTGTGTGTGTGTGTGTGTGTGTGTGTGTGTGTGTGTGTGTGTGTGTGTGTGTGTGTGTGTGTGTGTGTGTGTGTGTGTGTGTGTGTGTGTGTGTTTGTTTGTGTGTGTATGTATATATGTTTTTTTTTATTTATTGTGTATATATATATATAAGTATATTATTGTACATTACATTATATATATATTTTCATTAGTATAGTCTTAAGCTGCACGCCAACAGTTTATCGTGCTTCAGATCCTTGTCCATCCAAAGGTTGCCTGGAAGAGATTGCTTTAAGCAATAAGGCCGCCCATTGTACTACTTCCTAATATTAAGATATGTATATGTGTTACTGTTTTAAGTTGGTGTACAATAAAGAATATTGTTGTTGTTGTCTTATTTGATAATATGGTACAATCAAATAATTAACAACCTATATTACTTTCTTATTAATTTATAATACAAGTATCTCATATAAATACATACAAATAAAGGAACAGACATAGGATTGCACCACTGTCCTGACCATTGTATAGTGTGTTTGATTTCTAAGGTATCTTATAGGTCTGACCATATACAACAACTTACCAGGAAATATTAAACTCCCCAGTAGTTTTAAATATATTCACTTACACATACAGCTTAAAAAGTGGCTAATCGAGCACATCTTCTAAAGCTTGAAGGATTTCATGGAATATGAAGATTTGTGACAAACACCTTATTCATTGTAAATCTGTTAATAATATCTTATCTATCTTAACAATCTTGATGTGTAACATAGTTACTAATATGTAGATTTATGAGTGAAATAATGACTATGCAAATCATTAAACAGACAATTTATATCAATTGTTTTTTCAGGTCATCCGGAAAGAACTAGCAACAACAACTTTTCTGTACAAGCAAGGGTTATGCTTGAACATAGAACTTTATATGAGTTATGCGCTGCAGTTTACATGAAAATTTTAAAAACATAGAGAAAATATCAAATACTCATCATTCGAGCATTAGAAAATACCAAATACTAGCCTGCAGAAAAAAGAAATGGATAAAACGGAACATTTCTGAAAAGATTATATGTCCTAAATTATTATTAATAAGTGTTTTAAGTAAATAAACAAGTTTAACTGCTAAAAGTTATTTAATATTTCATCTTACAAAATAACAAGTCAAAAGATATATCAATCAATTCATATGTAAATATATGGCACTCACATATTTATAACTCACAATAGTTTGTATTCAGTATAGAAAATCATTGAATTCTTATAACTCTTAATGTGAACTCTTAAGCTATATAGTCATTACCTTCTATGTATGTTCATAAGTCTTCAGACAAAATAAAACTGAAATATTTTATGGAGGAATGTTAAATATTAATAATTGTTTACATGAATTATAACTACTAACATCTAGATTTATGTATATATAAAATTAAATTATTCAAAATAGCCATCCTTGTTTACAATTAATTCATTAATAAGCTTTAAAGGTGTGGGCCATTCTTCTGTGGTGGTTCAAATCATTTCAATAGGAATAATTTTTGATTTATTGGTATGGGTTCGCTTGAGATAAATTCAGGTTCTAGTAAATTTTCTGTATGCCATTAGCTCTAATACAGTTTATAAAGAATAATCCAAAGAATTCAAGTCAGAGTTCAACAATGGCCAATCTTCGCTCCGAACAAAGCCCGGCAAATTGGTTTGCAACCAATTTTAGATAGACTTAGCTTTATGGGAGGGTGCAGAGTCCTGTTGGAAAATCCACTGCTATCCAGGAAATAGAGTATCACTTAATGGTTAAATCGTTGCTTCCTATATGTGATTTTGGAAATGTTGCGCCTTGAAGTCACCTCCTCGTAGGAAACACCTCATCAAACCATTACACTTCCTGATGATGAATGTGGTGTACATTGTGTACAGAAGGCTGAACGCATTAACTTCTGGCGTAAGGCGTATTACCGTATTAAACTTTTCTTCCACTATGATGATCTTCTTATTGGTAAACAGGTTACTTTTGGATCGTATCTCTTGAAAAGGTTTCGACATCGTTCCAACCGCAGTTTACGAAAACGCTCGTTTACATAATACACTTTTTTTGACTTTTAGTTTAAGATCATATTTAATTATTTAGTATACAGATATTTGCTAAATATTGGTCTGAAGAGCTAATTTACATAATTTTATTTTGGAATACGTCGAATGAAATGTTTGTTTATGTTATGTTGTATGACATAACAATGACATAAAAAGGAAAATGTCGGTCGTTTTGTGTTTTAAAACTGAATGGCTACGGTATTCATATGCATTTCACCAGATGCTAATGACGTCATAGGATTTAGTAAGGTCAAACAAAGGTCAAACACATTTCTTTCAAAATACAAGGGGATTTTACGTTTTTTTGAATTTTAACTAGACAGAAATGATTAGGAAGACTATTCCTCGAAATGGTTTTTCAAATAGCTAAATTGAAAAAAAGTGAACAATCCCCATTATCACTTTCTATTTATAATTTATATAAATAGCAGAATTATCTTACGGTTTTGGCTACAAGACCTTATAAACAAATAGCAGGGCTACCAGATTTAATTTATGATAACCCAAAAATTTGTACTATTTGGCGAAAAAATTAAACAAGTGCGTATCGAACCACGCATAAGTTTCGTAGAGGCGACAAACGTCTACTACGTTTATTTGATTTTAAAACGTAAAAAAGTGTTATATCAAAAATATTTCGGCCAGCGAGTGCCAGAACCGATTGGTAACCATTTCTTATTTAATTATTACACACAAACAGTCGGTAAGGTTAGGTTGTATCCAGACCAAACCGCAAAAGCCGAGCGAGTGAAGCGAGCGTGTCGCAGCAGCGGCCGTCGAATGCCAGAACCGACTGGGTACCATTTACTATTTATTTTATACACACAAACAGTACGACGCCTTAAAGTCTCATATGAATCGTTTGTTTTATTAATCAATTTAGGGGACGACTAGCAAGTCCCTTTTTTAATATGACAATATATTAATTGTATCCATTTTTAAATACATTGCAATTTTTTAAATATTAGTTTAATATAAATAAATGCGATTACGTAAAACAAAATGTCTTTAATGGTCGCCATTTTGAATGGTCACTTTTGTAGTGTATGTGAATGTGCTCTATTGTGTTTTTCTTTACTTTTGTCCAATCAAGCTGGATTTTGGTTCTTTTTATGTTGATTACTGGCATTTTTTTTGGACTCTGAACGGATTTTTCAACTTTAGACATGATAGAAGTGCAATATTACCGAAAAAATAAGTGAAAAAAGTGAGGTTATGTTTATTAAAAAAAAATTCAAGATCTCCAGACCTTAGGGGATGTAGTAAAGGTAAGTATGCCTCCCCCTTCCCACTTCACCACCCCGCTACTTAAAATTCCTGAATCGGACTGTTTTGGTGGGTTTTTTTTTCAATAAGCTTACTTGGTAATTTATGAAAAAAAATTGGGTATTAATTGATATGGTCATCTGGCAACTTTGAGTTCATTATGTAAATAAAAACATATACAAACAAACATGGCTACTGCAAACGTCAAATCCAGTCGGCGACGTGTGTAAATTTAATGTGGTGGGGCTAAAAAATGTTTAAAACGTAACATTCGCGCCATGTACCAGTACGGACTTTCTAATCGCGTTGATTGGTCGCGATAGCATATCGAATATCGCTTATTAAATACGTGAAAACAGTGTTTGTACGACAACAATGTTCGATAGTTTATTCGAGTCGTTAAAAAGTCACGGTCAAGAGCATCTGATAAAGTATTGGCCGGAATTGACAGAAGATGAGCGGGAGAAGCTGGTTAGTGAAATCAAAAAGATAGATTTTGGTGAAATCAACGAAATATTTCGACGCGCGATTGAGCAGTCGCAAGTCCTATCCCAGAAGCTTGATGATGATTTGAAACCTATACCGCAGACCCATTACGAGTCTGTGCCCGGTCTGAGCTTGGAGAAGACACAGGAGTATGAGGATATCGGTTTGAAGGAGATTTCCGAGTCGAAAGTTGGTGTTCTGTTACTTGCTGGAGGACAGGCCACTAGACTTGGTTTCGGGCATCCGAAAGGGATGTACGATGTCGGCTTGCCGTCTAGAAAGACTCTATTCCAAATTCAGGCAGAAAGAATTCTCAGAGTACAGCAAATGGCTGCAGAAAAGTATGGCAAAGAAGGTGAGGTGACTTGGTACATCATGACTTCTGAACACACCAAGACACCTACTGCTGAGTACTTCAAATCCCACTCATACTTTGGTCTTAATGAGGAGAACATAGTTTTCTTTGAACAAGGTACATTGCCTTGCTTTGATTTTGATGGAAAAGTCTTCTTAGATGAGAAACATCATATTTCTTCAGCACCAGATGGCAATGGAGGCTTATACAGAGCTTTGAGAACACAAGGAATTTTAGGAGACATATATAGAAGAGGTATTGAGCATCTACATGGACATTCTGTAGACAATATCCTGATCAAAGTAGCCGATCCTGTTTTCATCGGTTATTGTAAAAGCAAGAACGCAGACTGTGCTGCGAAAGTTGTACAAAAATCATCACCTGGCGAACCAGTAGGTGTTGTATGTCGAGTCAACGGACACTATAAGGTAGTGGAATATTCCGAATTGACTGATGAAGCTGCAGAAAGACGTAATCCAGATGGACGATTAACTTTCTCAGCTGGAAACATCTGTAATCATTACTTCTCGTCACAATTCTTAATGAAAATCTGTGATTTTGAATCGAAACTCAAACTACACGTAGCTAAAAAGAAGATACCTTACGTAGATGACAATGGAGTTAGGCAAAAACCAACAGAACCCAATGGAATTAAGATGGAGAAGTTTATATTTGACGTATTTGAATTTGCTGAAAATTTCATTTGTTTAGAAGTTGCGCGAGATGTGGAGTTCTCTGCGTTGAAGAATGCAGACTCCATTAAGAAGGATTGCCCGTCAACAGCTCGAGAGGACCTGTTACGTCTCCATAGGAAGTATATACGAGAAGCAGGCGGTGAAGTTAAGGATGATATTGAAGTGGAGATATCTCCTTTATTGTCGTATGGAGGTGAGAACTTGACGGACCTTGTTAGCGGTGAGGTCTTTACCATATCTCCATTCCATTTAAAAAGTGAGAATGGAACAAATGGTACTAATGGAGTCAATGGTAAGCATTGAGATTATGAATGCTGTCTAATAGAGTAATATTCACTTTTTTTTTTATTTTTTTATTGCAGGAGTTCAGCAGACAGGCAGACGGCCCACCAGATGGAAAGCGGCTACCATCACCTATGGACATTTGCAACAACAAAGGCGCTACAAATGCGCTGCTGCTCTCTTAAAGGACACTGGAACCTGGTCACTAATGCCGGAACACAACACAAGGTTGTTATGGCGGCATACTCTAGACCAGGGGTGGTCGCCATCCAGTCGAGCAAATACTCTACCACCTGGCTGTGGGTTGTTTAGTCGCCTCTTACAACAGGCCGCCGGGCCGCAGGAAATTGTATTCTTTCTCCGTTCCTGCACGGATAAGACTTGCAAACCAGGATTACAGATGGCAACATATTATAAAAGTTGCATTTTAATAATAACCTATTTAAACAATATTTGAGGTAAAATGTTTTTAATGAAAAAGTATGGGTGTTGTTTAATAAAAAATTTACACTATGTAAATTTTGTTAAAATTATTAAATAATCGAAGCATAATAATAATACAACAATGTATTATTTTTTTACTATATTTATTATATGTTATTTTATTGAAAAAAATATATATAGTACTTTTTTTATAGTAATATATTATTTATTAAAAAATATATATATTTTCTTACTATTAAAAAAAAGTACATACATACATACATAACTTCACGCCAGTTCCCTCGCGGGGTAGGCACGAACAACAGAGTGCCATTTAGGCTTATTCTTACACACCTCACTTGCCTCTTTGACATTCATAACTCTTGTCATGCAAGCTCGTCTGTTCTTAAGGCTCCTGACATCACCTTCTGCTAGTACACGATCAATTTGATCATGGAAGGTGTGTCGTGGCCTTCCACGACTTCTGCATCCATCCACTTTTGCATTGTATATCTGTTTAGTCATTCTTTCATCATGCATTCTTTCCACATGCCCGAACCACCGGAGCATTCCTTTCCTTACCTTCACCCCGACACTCTCTTTCAGACCAACTCTCTTTCTTACTTCGGTATTACGAACGCGGTCCGCGAGCGTCACTCCGCAGATTTTGCGCAGTGCTCGCATCTCGACCGCGTTTACTCTACTTTCATGCTCTTTCTTCCATACCCAACTCTCGCTTCCATACGTGAGCGTAGGTACCAGCACCGCGTTGTGTACGGCGAGCTGGGCCTTCTGGCTGAGGTTCTTAGCGCCTAGAAGTTTACCTAACGCTCCATTTAAACTATTCCCCAAATTCACTCTTCTTTCTATATCAGCGGTGTACCTTCCATCCCTGCTAAAAGCACATCCAAGATATACAAACTCATTCACTTGCTCCAGCATAACATCATCGACCATTATCCTTGCATTCGTTCTGGTTTCTTCTCTTTCAAACACCATAACCTTTGTTTTCTTCGCATTCAAATGTAAGCCTCTCGCCTGACAGTCATCTTTCATCATTGTGACTAGTGTTTGCAGTTCTGATGGCGATTCGGCTAAAAGCACGGCATCATCCGCATAAAGCAAGGTGCTTACAACTAGATCACTCATCCGCACCCCAACATCCATCAATCTTATTCTCTGGAGACAATCGTCCAGATATAGGATGAACAGCAAAGCCGACAGCACGCAGCCCTGGCGGACGCCAATATTGACGTCAAACCAGGGCGACAGGCTGCCTTCCACTCGCACGCATGCCATACAGCCCTCGTAAGTGGACTGCACAGCACGCATCAATTGGCCATTAATCCCATATCCGGGCAATATGTCCCAGAGGTCCTTCCGCACAACCCTGTCAAATGCTTTCTCTAGATCCACAAAACCGCAGAAAACCTTCCGGCCCATAGCCAGCTGCTTCTCTACGATATTGCGGAGAGAGAAAACTTGATCCATACATCCCCTTCCATTTCTGAAACCACCTTGTGCATCCCACAGTAATCCATCGGATACAACTCTCATTCTCTTTTCAATAATCTTCGCATACACTTTAGATGCTGTGCTGATCAAACTGATGGCCCTGTAGCTGGCGCACTCCATACGTGACCCCTTGCCTTTATACAAGGGCACGATGACAGCGCGCCTCCAGTCCTTGGGAACCTTTCCCGTCCTCCAGCACAAGTTGCATAAGGACAGGAAAGCGTCCCGGACGCAGGTTCCACCATATTTGATCATCTCAGCAGACACACTATCGATTTTTCCACTATACTTTCCTTCATACTATCCCAGTCATTATCCACATCTAAGTCGGAGAAGTCCGCTTTTGCAAGCCTTTCTTCGACTAGGCGCGCATACATACTCCTTACACTAACATCTTCCAATTTTTCACACTTTATTCTTTCAAGCTCCCCGAAATTGGTACGCACTCGCCAGTGCCTCCACTTCTTGAAAAGGCCCACAAACCGGCTTATCACCAGGTAGTGGTCCGTTTCAAGAGTGGGGCCTCTGTAGGCTCTTGTATCCATTATTGTGTTTCGGAGGCGACTATCAATTAAAATCAGATCAATCATACTTTTCTGATCATTCATTCTCCATGTATACGTGTGAATATCCTTATGATGGAATAGTGTGTTCGACACAAGCAAGTTTCTTTCCATGCATACGTCTATGATTGGCCTACCAGCATCGTTCACTCTCTTGTCACCATAGGGTCCAAGGACAGCCTCAAGGCCGTCTCGTTTGGTCCCCACCCAGCCATTAAGATCACCACACATAATTAGTCTTTCGTTCCCTTCAGCCAGATCCAGAATTTCTCTCACAGACTCCCAAAACTTCTCGAGTTCTTGGGGATCCGCTGAGCTTACGGGAGCATAAGCTGCGACCAGAAAAACTCGCGTGATCCCCAGTTTTAGGCGGACCCAGAGAAGTCTCGGGTTCACCAGACAATAAGCTTTTACTCCAGACACAAAGCGGGATGAGAGTAAGACGCCTACCCCCCCACTTGCACGCTCGTCCAGGTCCACGCCGGACCACAGAGCAAGCATGCCACCGGGGAGGTCATCGACGTCGCACCCCTTCCGCTTTGTCTCTGTCAGACGTAAGGCATCCAGGCTTCTCTCATTCATTATATCAATCATTTCGTCCATCTTATCTTTCATTCCACCTCTCACATTCCACGTGCCTATACGGCACTCTGCTCCTCTCGACCCGCCAGGTTTGGCGCTGCGTGAAGGGTGGCGGCCCCCTTCGCCGCATGCGCGAGAATCCACACCGACGGGGGCGCATCGCGCAAGCGTCGCCTGCGGGGGACGCCCTATCGTGCACTGCACTCGGGTGAATCCTGGTCAGAATTGTCTCTCCTCTACTGCTGGTATTCTTGCTCCTGTGGGAATAGATTGGAAAATAAAAGTTCTAATTTAGAATATATAGGGTCTAGATTGGAATATATTGGGTCTAGGGTGGAATATATTGAGTCTGGCCTAAATCATAGACTACACTTTTCATATTTATTTTTCTATAGGCATGATATGTGACAAAACTGAAATTATCAATATAAACAAAAACCTTCTTGAGTTGGTTTGCTCATGAATATTATTCTTGAATATGATACTAAGTGACACAGTGAGAGTTATGCGGCAAGTGGTGAATAATAAAATTTTAATGTCATATTAGCTAAACCCAGTATATACTGTTGCTCACTCTGATATAAATTATTATTAGAAACAACAGTATAATTATTTTTCAAGTTTTGTTGATACAAACATGCAGAAGCTGAGTTTTTATACATATATAAAATGTTAAACATTTCATAAGGAGGATATAGATTATAATAATTGTAGGACATGACAATCAAATCAACTAAAACATTATCATCTTACAAAAGTCACAGTATCTTAGATATTGTACAAGTGTACAAAGATACAATATTGCAGCTATAAGGAGTCAAGCAAACACTGTATTAATTATTGTACAGTACACTGTTGTATTGTACAATAATTAAAACTACTTTTTATCAAGATAAATTTAACTGATGTTCATTAATCTAATTAATTAAATGTAATTAATTAATTGAATGAAAATTAATTAATTAAATAAAACTTAATTAATTAATAATGATTTATTTTTAAATGATTTTATGATTTATTGTAACCTATGTCATCGCAATAAGTGTTTACAACACATTCACGATTCCCTCTCTGCACTGGGTTTCTTGAGTAGACTGAGTGAGAACAGTTTGTTGTCTGGCTTCTATATCTCACTGTTCATTCATTTGCCTCGCTACTGGTTATAATTTGACATGAACCCCATACAAGTGGAGACTGAATTAACAGGGCTGACTGTTGACATAAGGCATCCGGATAATTTAATACATTATGATGAGAAGTGATTTTTGTATATATTATTAACTTTATTAAAAAGTAAAATGAAATTATCAACCAAAAACTAACTTATTTAGATTAAACATACATTTTCGTACATATGAATAAATTACTGAAATATTGCAAATCCTAATTAATTAATAAAGTAAATACTGCCAATCTGGGTAATAGTGAATCCCTATAATTGAGGTCAGTCAATAGCATTTGTGGTTGAGTTGGCTAAGTAAATTATATCCATATCCTGGCATGGTAAATTTCGTAAACTGACTTTCTGTTATTTACTATGGTCTGGGTGTCTGGAATCGGCCCCAGAGTGGTCCATTGTATAATACTTAACAAGCTAACTTGGGGATATATAATGTGTGTTTGTCTGCTGATTATTACTATTATTCTTATATTGATAGAGTCTCCACTGCGATGTTAGTTTTCTACCAATTGTATGGTAAAAGAATTGCAAGCAAGATATAGGATCCAGCCATAACTGATGGATATTGTTCTCCTGCTCACATACATCAGGTAATGAGATGGTTTGATTAATATTTTGTAGTTAAAAAAATACAAAATGTGATATATTATTATAAATATGTGAAATTTTTGACAATATTTTGAATATAGGTTTGTTTAGATAATTAAATTGTTTTAAATATGTTGGAAACATTTGTTTATTTACACTGAATTTTAATAATATAATTTTGTTTTATATCTTTTTATATTTAGTAAATGGCATGAAAATAAAATTTACTGTAATATTTAATATATAGTGCTTTGGGGTTATCACGATGTACGAAACGAAGTTTTGTTATGTGTACTAGTCACGAAAACTAAAAACTAAAAAAAAAATCAAAATAATTCTGTTAAGTCATATAAAATATGTCAAAATTACCCCAAAGCATTGTATTTTTTTTAAATTAATATGAGTACTTTTTTAAACATGTGTAAAGATTTTTTTTATTTAAAATCTACAATACTTCCTTTTCTGTTTTTATACAATTACTGTAACAAATAAAATGTATATATAATTTTGTAAATAGTATATAAGATATAAAATTAAAAGCTATGAAAGCTTCATAATAAAATTATACTGCCACATGTACTATTATAGTATATTTTATACATTTAGGATGTATAGTTATAAACAGGGCTTTTTTTGTGGGGGCACGCAGTGCCCTTAAAGGAAATTTCGAAAATATCGAAAAACTGCCATAAAAAATGAAAGAACTTGAAAAAAAAAAGAAAAAATCAATGTTGGTAACCTTTACAAAAAATGAATGGATTTTTTTTAATAGGTTGAGTTTTTGGCGGGACCTGAAAGGGGACGTTGTGCTGTGCAGTTTTTTTTATAAAAATGTGTAAAATCACTCTAAAATGAATAATAGTAGGATATTGATAGTTTTTGAGTAGTAATTATGTGTTTTGTGAGAAATGTGAACTGTATAGTCAAATGTGGCCTTTCGAGTTTTCACAAGAACTCCGTTATACGTCATCGATTGTAGCCTACAATACAATTGCGCCTGGCTTAAATGCCTAGTTGCCAAGCCATAAACATTAAAAAAATATATTAATGGGTTACAATTTTCCAAATACAAAATCTAATCTATCTTTCCTGAACAGTTACCGCGTCGCCGCATACGAAATATGCGATGCTCTTCAAGAGCTAAGTGAGCTGAGTTTAGATTTGCAAAATCGTGATATAACCCATGCTATAAGTGCTAATCAGAAAATTGAAAATGTGGTTCAAATATTTGGACGAAGAATAACTGAACCTTGTACTTACTATGAAAAGGCTTTGGAAGCGGTGAATAAATTGTCATTTTTTGGAGTGGAGCTACAAACAAAAAAAAATATAGACTTACAACTTTCGAGAACTAGCGTGTCCCCAAAAAAGAAGTGACAAAAAAAAGGCCTAGTTATAAATATGATTATAGTTCGTATTGTAGAGGAAGATATTAGGTATTATGGAGAGTAGTAATGAGTTTATAACGTCGCCACCTTGCGGCAAACACAGCGTATGCTAGTCGTCAGGGCCGCCCGAGGGTATCGCACGATATCCTTTGAAGCGTCTTCCCTGCTCGCCGGCAGTCTGCCGTGGGACCTGGAGGCCAGAACGCTGGCCTCCTTGTATGTTTGGCGAAAGGAGAAGGAGGCTAGCAGTGGCCGACCTGCACCCCGCAAGATTAAGGGGCGCAGAGAAGAACTCCGTCAGATCCATGTGGCAGAATGGGCTAACCGCCTCAACAACCCCAGTGCCGGCCTCGCCCTCATCGAAGCGGTGAGGCCGATAATGTCAGAATGGCTGAATAGGCGCCATGGCACGCTGACGTTCCGCCTGACGCAGGTCTTCTCGGGACACGGATGCTTCGAAAAGTACTTGTATCGTATAAGACGGGAGCAGACGTCGGGATGCCATCACTGCGTTGGCGGCGAGGAAGATACGGTGCTGCACACCCTCCAGGTGTGGCCTGCTTGGGACGAGCAGCGCTGTGATCTTATCGCGGCCATTGGAGCCGACCTGTCACTCCCGGCCCTGGTCAAGGCCATGGTCGGGAGCGCCGACGCGTGGAACGCGGCTGTCTCTTTCTGCGAGACCGTAATGTCTGTGAAAGAGGCGGCGGAGCGGGACAGGGAGCAGACAAGCACACTCTCGCCCCGCCAAAACCGGCGACGGCGACGGAGGGTCGTGAACGACGACCTCCAACCGCCCTAGGCTACGGCCGCGCGGGGGACCTGTAGGGGAATCAGGTCCCTCGTACACAAAGGCCGGAGAGGAGGGACGCGAACCGATCCGTGCGCCCCCTCTCACCTCGTGGTGAGACCCGAGGTAGTCGGAGAAGCCCAGCTCTCCAGCTTACAATTGAGGGGCCAGCCCGCGACCGGGCCGGCCATCGTCCGTTCGGGCTAGAGGTGAATGCGTGAGTGAACCCACAGCCCGCACATGGGATGCAACGAGGGTCAGCCAGGGATTTTAGTGGGTATCCCCAACCGCGGTGTGCCAATAACATTCCTGCGGGAGTGCTAGTGCCACCCCGACGGGGCGAATCCCACACGCCCCACCGCGCTTCCCCCGCGGCGGTTTGTCCTCAAGCGGATTTCCCCTGGGAAAAAAAAAATGTATGTCAAAATGCAGTAAATTGAGATCGTTGCTGTAGTTGAAGCGTAACAACTCAACTGACTGCTTGTCGGAAAGCCTGGTCACGACCTTGTGCTTCTTTTTTCTGCTTTTTCTTAGGGTTATGTCTCCAACGCAATAAGCATTGATTTTTCCAATGTTACAGTGGATGATAAAATGTCAGCTGCATATAAAATAAAATAAAAGAAAGAGAAAAGCCCGTAAATTCAAATTCTGTGGACAAAACAGACAGAGTGTTAAACTAACTACACTGTAGATTTTATTTGATGTTAAAAACTTTTATAAAATATTTACATGTTTCTTATCAGCTAGGCTTAACATAAAGTTAACATAGACAGGGCGGGGAAGTCATGGGGTAAAATGCTGTAAAGGGGTATATCAGTTTTGGGCCATTAAAACAAAATAGTGAACCGAATAGACAGAATAGCCACGCGACGATGGTTGGCGCCGAGTGCGATGACTCGCGGCATACTTCATACGCCTTAATATTTTTTATTTTGTCGCCTATCACGTCGCATTTATTGCGTGGCCACAGATTCGGGCTTAGCGACAATTGACACTGTGTTGGTTGGCATCGCATGTGAAGACTCGTAGCATGCTTCATACTCTTATTAAAGTTTATTTTAAATAGGAAGATATGGCCGACACATCAAAAAACCTAAATGTTGCGTTATCGTAAACTTTCCTACAAAATAAACGCTAATTGTAATTATATAAAAATACATTTAAACTTGTTTCTATTTAATAATAGTTTTATGCTTAGAATTACAATGTTTATTTTGGTATTTACGTGGTTTTTTCCATACCGTCCTTTAGAAATAGACTGTAATACCTTTTTCCTGTCGCCCGCCGAGTCGCACTTAGCTATCGCTCATATCGACAAGGTCGTGGCCCAAGCCTTGAAGTTATGTGATCTTGAAAATTCCCAAAGACGCAGCACGTATACTCAAGTTTTGCGTTAATATGTTTTTTTATGTCCGTGCTCCATCTGGGATGATGTTTCAGTTATAGGCAGTTTCTCGCAATTATTGTGATGGGCGTAATGCGTTATTTGTGACGTGATATAGTTTTTAATAGTTAATGACGTTAAATATTGACATATCCGTACAGGAACGGAGAAAGAATATGATTTCCTGCGTTGGGGCGGCCTGTCGCCAGAGGCTACAAAATAACCCATAGATAGGTGGTAGGGTATTTGCCCGCCTGGATGGCTACCAACACTGCTCTAGAGTATGCCTCCATAACAACCTTGAGCTGTGTTCCGGCATTAGTGGCCAGGCTCCAATCTGCCTTTAGAGAGCAGCTGTGCATTTGTAGCGCCTTTCGTATTGTAAATGTCCATAGGCGATGGTAACCGCTTTCCATCAGGTGGGCTGTTTGCTTGTCTGCTGAACTCATGCAAAAAAAAAAGATAACGTATGTTTTAAAGTGAGGCTTGGCCTCCGTTGCACAGTGTCTTGGCAGTTGTGGGCTTGGAGTTCCGCCAGGTCAGCTTCCACTATAAGGGCTCTCACTCCCCTGCACATGCCGTCGAGATGGGGGCGAGGCGTGTTCCGCGCTCACCTCCCCTCTCGTGGGGCGAGTTACAGACCGCTACACGCCTAGAGAGCTTAAAGATGCCGAGGGATGAAATTAGTCTCCCGGCAGTGGAAGAGGCCTCGCGAGGCCCACGTCTGCCAGAGATAGGTCATATATCCGTAGCCCTGGCATAAGGCGAAGGATGGAATGCCCAGGAGATTTAGTGGGTATCCCTAACTGGGGAGTGGCAATAGCATGGCACTAGTTCTGACTGGGCATGCTAGTGCCACCTCACACAGGTCGCGACTTACCGCGACCACCAAGGTTCTGCCCTTGACGCGGCTTAGAAGAAAAGGTCAGCTTCACTCTGTCTTTTCAGCGAAACTTGGGACTGCCTGTTGGCCCCAATTTCTTCACACCCTGGTCCTCCTCCATCCGTTCTACGTGACTGAGCCAGCGGAGACGATGAGGCTTTGTCTCCTCAATTATATTGGGCTCGCCCACGAGGTTCTTTATTTCGGAGTCAGTTCAGACCTTCTAGCTTCCTTCTTCTCTTTTAGTTGGGACAAGATTTTCCTGGCAACCTTCCTCTCTATTGTATAAACACTAATGTAGCTTTTGCCAGGTGGTAGGGCATTTGCCCGACTGGATGACTACCACACCTGGTCTAAAGTATGTCGCCATAACAACCTTGAGTTGTGTTCCGGCATTAGTGACTAGGTTCCAGTCCCTCTTAAGAGAGCAGCAGCGCATTTGTAGCACCTTTGGTGTTGCAAATGTCCATAGGCGATGGTAACCGCTTTCCATCAAGTGGGCCGTCTGCCTGTCTGATGATCTCCTGCAATAAAAATAAAAAAAGCTAATCATTAATGGTGTCATATTTAACGTCTTGATTTTGACAGCCTATGTGTTTGAGCGGAATTCGATTCCTGCTATGATTAATTTCGGAAACGAATTTTCTTCGTAATTTACCATGGTCTGGGTGTCTAGGATCGGCCCCAGAATAGTCCGTTGTGTATTACCCGTAACACAAGTGTAACTTGCTTAATTTGGGATATACAATGTGTGGGTGTCTGTCGATTATCTATATATTAATACGTGAAGCAAAAACTTTGTACCCCTTTTTACGAAAATTGCGCGTATGGAGGAGTATGAAATTTCGCAAACTTATAGTTTATACAAAGAAGGAGTGCAGAATGCTATTTTTTTAATTATGTATAAAAAATACATTTAATCAATATTAAAAAAAAACGTTACACACGCTACCATGTATTTGACACACACGCATATATACTCTTGTTTATTGTTGCCTGGGCGAAATCTATGATTATTATTTACATATATATTTTATTTCCAAATTTTTTACATTTTTCTTATAAAAAATACAAATTTATTTATAAAAAAATACAAAAAAACATTTTTATTATTATTGTTAATTCCATTGAAATTGCTATGACAAATAGGAAAGTCAATATTATTTCCAGTTGTTTAATCAAGATAATAATTAATAATCATTTGTAAAAATTATTTTGGTCGTTATCAATTGAGTACCTAATTAGGCGTTAATGATTTCAAAACAAATACCATTGTGTTATCGTGTGTATTGGTGTGTTTCTGTATCTTTAATGCCCGGTTTCTATATGTTACTAACCGTTTATTTGACTGACTATTGATTTAAATTTTACATAACCACCATACAGGTAACGTTAAATTTCTACCGATGGTAACGCACGTGAATGTTTGGCATGATATAGGAACCGGCCATAAGTTTATAAATATAAGATTTTCAGCAATAAAGTTTTTGAATATGGTTCAACGCGGCTCTTGTTTAGCCAGTGTCAAGTATGAATGTATGTTCAAATTTTTTTACAAGTAAAAAAACATCAAAAGTAAAAGAATAGTTGAAACAAGCTTTTTTAGAAAGGTTTTTATATACAAGCTTTTGAGATCCTGGATATCATGTAGCAGCAGCTAGCCAAGACAAGTAAAACGAGCCCAAACACGACGGGTCTATCTTGTTTAGTACAGGAGTTCCTATGGCCACCTTCCGACTCCATCATCAGACCAGCTCCATGGTACCATATCATTGCATTGTCACGCGATATACACATGCGTGCAAAATTTCAGCTCAATCGGAAACCGGGAAGTTGGTCAAATTTAACTTGCAATTTTCCACCCGAACTTACATACATACATCCATTGCAAGTTAAATCAAAGCTTGTAAAAATTAACATTTTCAAGCAAATGCCTCGGCCTAATTGTAGATCTTTGATTGATGATAATAATTTATTCATTAAGGCACTGTTTCTATACCTTACAGACCGTTAATTTGCCTTACTGTCAATTAAAATTTGACATAAGCTCCATATATGATCATATATTTAATGTCAAAATTCAACCAATAGGGAAAGTGAATGAATAGTATAAGATACACGAACTAGTCATAAAAGCCAACACAATCCATACACACAGATAAACTCTCACAGTAACAGCAGCAGTAATTTACTTCTAGATCATTATAAAATTTGAATATTCATTGACTGGTTCGATACAGAAATTATGCGAAGCCATATTTAAAAAGGATTGTAAATTTTAGTTCATACTCTTACTTGATAGACTGTAAACATCATCACATAGCAATAATATTAACTTTATAAGATACTATCATTTCTTTAATATATATGGGATTATGACAATTGAATTCACATTTCATATTTTTCTGTGTAGTCAAATAATATTGAATAATGGACCTATATGTTACAACTAGCGGTCTCGGCAGATGTTGTCCTGTCCTGAAAACATAAAATCTAGAACCCGATTCCAGCGCCACCTACCGAGTCCAACAGAGAATCTAAACCATTCTAGAATCTACCTGAACACACACAAAAATTTCATCGAAATCGGTCCAGCCGTTTAGGAGTTCACTCACATATACACGCACCGAAGAATTTTATATATTAAGATGATAATGTCGATTGTAAACAGACGGACGAACAAGACTATTTTGTAAAAGTCCAGTCTTTATTGAAATATCTATGGAACTCAAAATAACTGGCGGTTTGGCCGTCTGCTTTCCTTTTGACTTTTTTGTAATACATTCTCTGTTAAAAAATCTAGTTTCAATTGTCATTAATACTTGTATTAAAATATGTAATTAATATTGTTAACATAATCTTAATAAATATGTGAATACTGTTTGACTACTTACTGAATTAATTACGCACTGACCCCTTAGAAAGCAAGCAGGTGCAGATGAAATGGATGTTCATCGGGGATAAAAGGCATATACGTCGAATACTGGAATTGCAATAAATTACACGGGCTGAGCTGAAAGATAAATTCTAACAAATTGTAAATTAAATGGATGTTCAAGTGTTCAGCCGGATACAGGATAAAAGGCAAATACGTCGGATATTGGAATTGCAATAAATTACACGGCCTGAACTGAAAGATAGATTCTAATAAATTGTAAATTAAATGGATGTTCAAGTGTTCAGCCGGATACTGGATAATAGGCAAATCTGCTGGATGCTGATACTAGCTCTTAAAGGATACCACTTATATTGCGTCTGTCCTCCAATAAGATTTGCTCATGTGGGGAAATTCGATTAACGTATGTAGTAGTAGTAGTATGTAGGTGTCAAAAGACATGTATACGTGCACTTAGTAGGGCACACTATCTAGAGCCATGCAGACCACTGTTTATAAATCTCCACCTACTAACTGTGCCCTGTATGTATATCAAACAAGTTGCAATATTTGTAAAAGAAAATCCCGAATTGTTCCCTAGATATCACGAACTGTGGACACGGCAACTTAGAGTGAAAACAGACAATAGATTATTGTTCCCCAGGTGCAAATTGTCACTAGAAAAAATTCAAATTACATACATACATACATAACTTCACGCCAGTTCCCTTGCGGGGTAGGCACGAACAACAGAGCGCCATTCGGGCTTATTCTTACACACCTCACTTGCTTCTTTGACATTCATAACTCTTGTTATGCACGCTCGTCTGTTCTTAAGGCTCATGACATTACCTTCTGCTAGTACATGATCAATTTGATCATGGAAGGTGTGTCGTGAAAATTCAAATTACATGTCTGTAAATGTTTTTAACAAACTTCCCGAAGATTTTAAATATCTGCCCACAAATATATTCAAACAAAGACTACACAAATGGCTGTTGGATAAATATATAAATAAAATATAAATATAAATTTTTTTACTCCGTAAACGAATTTTTAGGGTAATTTTTTGTCAAATTGCATATGGTTGACATTATATATATATATATATATATATATATATATATACATATATATATATATATATATATATATACATATATATATATATATATATATTTGTTAATCTATACTATACATACATATAATAAAACTGTAGAGGTCCAATTTCTGTACAATGGAAAAATGCTAAAAACCGAGTCAGGAGGTGTAAGAAGTGAAATAGACTTATTAAGATTTTTTTCAAATTTTTGTTTGTCTGTTTGTGTTTGTACCGGCTAATCTCCGAAACGACTGGACCGATTTAAATGAAATTTTGTATGGTGATAGCTTATATCCTTGGTCAACATATAGAATACTTATGATCCAGAAAAATTAAAGAGTTCCTGTGGGATAGTTAAAAAACCGCACCACGCGGACGAAGTCGCAGGCATCAGCTAGTTTTGTGGTGTATTTCTTCTTAATAATCTTAAGGAAAAATTTCTTATGTCACCTCAAATTTGTGTACCAAGTTTTAAGCAAATAAATTTGAATTTAGAGGAGAGGCTGAAGATTGGCAGTCCCCCCCATCTGATAATCAGATGAGACATTTTTTAAAAATCAAATTATATTATTTATAAACACTCCTATGATAGCTTGTCAATCGAAAAGTAGTCATGGCTATTTTTAATTAAATTTATTTTAATCAATTTTTTCATAACCTTCATTCACTCTTGATAACTGAACAAATTTAGTTTCAACTGATAGTTTTTAACATGGAGAATACGACTAGCGCTGGGGGTTAAAGTGAGAGAGGAGGAGCCTGCCTATCGCTGCCGTATGCGTGAGAGAAAGGGAAGCCAGACAGACTGACGCCGTAACGCGTTACGTAATGAAGCGGTTTACCCTCCCATAAGAAGTTATCATTTCAATAACCGTATAGGCTTGCCTGTATAAAACCGTTCATGGAATATTATTGCCATGCTTTGAAGATTTCAAAAATAGCAATGAACACTTTTCGATTGGCAAGCTGTCATAGGCATGTTTACAAATCAATATACCTATAATTTGATAAAAAAAATATGTCTAATCTGGTTATCAGATGGGTGAAGGTCGATCTTCAGCGTCTCTTAGACTATCGTATTGCAATAAATAAACGCGCTGAGCTGAAAGATAATTGTGACAAATTGACAAGTTCTAAGGGTAACTTGACACGAGATGCAGGGTTATCAACTCCCAAAAATTAATATCCCGTTTGATTTTCCTTTTTGGAGTGAACTAGCGAAATATTCGACCGGCGCATACTCGGCCATCCCGCTTATAGGATGGATGGATAAACGGCATCCAGTTTGCAATCATGTAATTAGTAAAAACATCCATTTCATCTGCAATTATTATAAAAGTAAATGTCGCGGTTCTATATGTTTTGCCCCTGCTTCATCTGGGATAATGGTAGTGATAGTTGCACGCAGATGTAGCGATGGGTTTAATGCGTTATTTGTGATGCGATATTGTTATTACTTGTTAATGACGTTAAACATTGACACATAACGTATTTATATACACTAATGTAGTCTAACTACTACTCATTGACGGCGTTATTTTTAACGCTATAAATTAGACGCATTTGGCCACAATGTCTTTAACGTTATTGCAGGTGCGGCCCCAACATGAGTAATCGATTTAATTATAATATATGACTATAAATTTTATTTACGCCATTTCTTTACAATAAATATATTTTTAACATATTTGTTTTATTTTTGTCCTAATGTCCAAATTACTGTTAGGTAACATCGGCCCATAAACGTCCTATTGCTGGGCTTGGAGCTCGCATTTTTAGGGGACAAGATGGAATTACTTGTCCAAATCTGACTGATAGAAATTAGTTTATCTATACCTATAGATAAAAGGAAGAGAAGAGAGAAGAGAGAGCATGAAAGTAGAGTAAACGTGGTCGAGATGCGAGCATTGCACAAAATCTGCGGAGTGACGCTCGCGGACCGCGTTCGTAATACCAAAGTAAGAAAGAGAGTTGGTCTGAAAGAGTGTCGGGGTGAAGGTAAGGAAAGGAATGCTCCGGTGGTTCGGGCATGTGGAAAGAATGCATGATGAAAGAATGACTAAACAGATATACAATGCAAAAGTGGATGGATGCAGAAGTCGTGGAAGGCCACGACACACCTTCCATGATCAAATTGATCGTGTACTAGCAGAAGGTGATGTCAGGAGCCTTAAGAACAGACGAGCGTGCATGACAAGAGTTTTGAATGTCAAAGAAGCAAGAGGTGTGTAAGAATAAGCCTAAATGGCGCTCTGTTGTTCGTGCCTACCCCGCAAGGAAACTGGTGTGAAGTTATGTATGTATGTATAGATAAAAAATTAAAGTGTCGGAGTTTTTGGCGGGAACTGATAGGGGACGTTGTGCTGTGCAGTTTTATTTTTTAAAAATGTGTAAAATTACTCTAGAATGAACAATAGTTGTAGGATATGATAGTTTTTGAGTAGTAATTATGTGTTTTTGTGAGAAATGTGAACTGTTTAGTCAAATGTGGCCTTTCGAGTTTTCACAAGAACTCCATTGAATGGTGTGGATTGTAGCCTACAATACAACTGCGCCTGGCTTTAAGGCCTAGTTGCCGAGCCTTAAACATAAAATAAATTAAAGTGTCTATAATGTCAAAATAAAAATGTGAAAAAATCAGAGGGGATGCGGACCAGGAGATTTCGAAAATGAAATGTTTAGAATTTTTGTCTGTTTGGATGCTACGGCTAATCTCTGAAACGACTGGACCGATTTTGACGGGACTTTCACTGGTAGATAAGTGATGTTATAAGGAGTAACTAAGCTTACTGTTTTTTTGGGTTCCGCGTAAAAAAATTCCATGCGGACGATGTCGCGGGCACAGCTAGTAATATTATGAAATTGTAAAAATGTAGTCTTTTTTTTAGATTTTTTCTGTTTGTCTGTTTGGTCGGGATTGAAGAAAACTACTGGGCCTATTTCGATGGGGTTTTCGTTGATCGTTAGCAAATTCCATGCCATTGAGATATATAAATAAAATTGTTGCGGAGATAACCCATTAAATTATAAGCTTTGTGGCTAATGAATATGTTTACTGGTAAATACATGTAATTTTTTACTTTGTGGCAGACAGAGATTCTAATTTTAACAAGTCAACTTCAAATAATTAAAAGACATCCAAAAAGTTGCAGAGAAAAAGAGTACGCAACAATAATTATAAGTATTATGGGAAAACTTTTCAAAGAGCAAGTCGAAATATCCTTATTATATTTTATCCGCGCAGGAACGGAGAAAGAATAAAATTTTCTGCGGCCAGGTGGCCTGTCGTAAGAGGCGACAAAACATCCCACAGCCAGGCGGTAGGGTATTTGCTCAACTGAATGGCGACCACCCCTGGTCTAGAGTATGCCGCCATAACAACCTTGAGTTGTGTTTCGGCATTAGTGAGCAAGTTCCAGTCTCCCTTAAGAGAGCAGCAGCGCATTTGTAGCACCTTTGGTGTTGTAAATGTCTATAGGCGATGGTAACCGCTTTCCATCAAGTGGGCCGTCTACCTGTCTGCTGAATTCCTGTAATAAAAAAAAGAAATATATGTTTAACATAGAAGCGAATTTTATTTATGTTTTCGTCATTAAATATCTGTAATATTAGGTTGGGGAAAAAATTTCTTCGCATTTTATATAAAAAATCAAAAGGTTTTTTTATAAAGTTTATTTACATTTCACTAAAGTATGTAGGTGCCATTTTGTTGGATAACTTTTTGCCATCTTGTAGGTAGGAACGTGATCCCATTGCTATAAAAATTTTGGGGCTTCTGATCAAAAAACTGCGACAAGTGGATTTGGCAGTCCTCTCGTGATGTTAACCTGACACTGCCTAAGGAATTCTGCAGAGACCGAAACAGGTGAAAAACTGAAGGTGCACGGTCAGGGCTATACGGCGGATGCATTAACACCTCCCAGCCAAACTCTCGTAATTTTTGCTGAGTGGCTAAAGATGTGTGAGGTCTAGCGTTATCATGGTGAAAAACCACACCCCTTCTGTTGATTAATTCCGGCCACTTTCTCTCCACTTATTGCTTTAATCTCATCAGTTGTTCGCAGTACAGTTCAGAATCCATGGTCCTGCCTGGCAGTAACAACTCATAATGAATAATGCCCTTCCAATCCCACCATACACACAGCACCACCTTGTTGCGAGTTAACCCGGGTTTCGCCACAGTCTGTGAAGCCTGACCGGCCTTTGACCACGATCTTTTTCGCACGTTCTTGTCGTACGTGATCCACTTTTCATCACCAGTTATCAGCTTCTTCAAAAATGGTTCGGTTTCATTACGTCGTAATAAAGAATCACAAATGAGTACACGGTTCATTAGGTTTCTTTCAGTGAGGCACCCAAATATCGACCTTTTTTATGTACCCAGCTTTTTTCAAATGCGCCAAAACAGTTTTGTGGTCAATTCCCTGTTCTCCAGCTACATCGTAACTACTAATATGCTAATCTTGCTCCACTTTTTAAAAAATGGCATCAATTTTGTCCGTAACAGGGCGACCAGAGCGACGTGCATCTTTGATATCAAAATTTCCGGATTGAAAACGCTTAAACCAAATTTGCACTACTCTCACAGATACCTACTGCATTAGGTCCATAAACATCACAAATTTTTTTCGCGGCTTGTGTTGCATTTTTGCCTTTCTTGTAGTAAAATTTTAAAATGTATCGAATTTCTTCATTAGATTCACTCATTTTAACAATAAGAAAAACAAATGAAAATCACACATTTTCCTAATTTGAATTTGGAATTGTCTTCTTTAAAATTAAAACTTTTTAATGATACCAAAACCAGCCAAATACAAATGGTAAAGTCAAAGAGATCTTATTACAAGTTCATACATACTATATGCGAAAAGACTTTTTCCCCAACCTATTATATTGAAATCTATGACAAATTCCATCTATATATATATATATATATATAAAAATCAATGCCACTTTTCGTTGTAATTTTATAACTTGAGAACGACTTTACCGATTTTGATGAAATTTTGTGTGTGTATTTGAGTGGTTCCCGGGATGGTTTAGATCCACAATTGGAACCGGTAGGTGGCCCTGAGATCGGGTTCTACAATTCTCCTTATCACTTGGGGCGATTTTGGTGATTTTGTTTTTGTGTTTGAGTGGGTTCCCGGATGGTTTAGATTCACAAAAGGAACCGGTAGGTGGCACTGAGATCGAGTTCTAGAATCCTCCTAATCACCGGGAGCGATTTTGGTGATTTTGTTTTTGTGTGTTTGAGTGGGTTCCCGGATGGTTTAGATTCGCAATAAGAACCGGTAGGTGGCGCTGAGATCTGGTTCTAGAATCCTCCTCATCACCTGGACCGATTATGGTGATTTTGTTTTTATGTCATGAAACAAAGTCTTTTAGGAATTCAGAAAATATGGCGGTACGAAGTGCGCCGGGTCAGCACTAGCCTTTATAAATATAATAACAAAAACCACTTGCGCTTTCATTATGACGTAAGCGAGCGTTTTGTTCGTACAATTTTCGTAATAACTACTAAGAATACGCGGCGCGCAATAAACCGGTGTAGTGGGACCGGTTTTGTAATTCGAATACACAGCTTTTAATGCCAATGGGTCGATATTTGACATTTTGACACACTTATAACATTTTTAGATGTAACTTATAGCAATGATAATCTTTTTTTATTTTTTTTTATTGCAGGAGTTTAGCAGACAGGCAGACGGCCCACTTGACGGAAAACCGATTACCATCGTCTATAGACATTTGTAACACCAAAGGTGCTACAAATGCGCTGCTGCTCTCTTAAGGGAGACTGGAACCTGATCACTAATGCCGGAACACAACTCAAGGTTGTTATGGCGACATACTTTAGACCAGGGGTGGTAGCCATCTAGTCGGGCAAATGTCCTACCACCTCGCTGTGGATTGTTTAGTCGCCTCTTACGACAGGCCGCCCCAGCGCAAGAAATTGTATTCTTTCTCCGTTCCTGCACGGATATTTATATGTATTTTGCCAGAATGCAAGACAAAAGAGGAGTTTTGGCGGGAACTGAAAGGAGACAGTGTGCTGTGCAGTTTTATTTTCTAAAAATGTGTAAAATTACTCTCAAATGAACAATAGTTGTAGGATATTGATAGTTTTTAAGTTATTTATGTTTTGCGAGACATGTGAACTATATAGCCAAATGTGGCCTTTCGAGTTTTCACAAGAACTCCGTTAAATGACGTCGATTGTAGCCTACAATACAACGGCGCCTGGCTTAAAGGCCTAGTTGCCAAGCCTTAAACATAAAAAAGACTAAAGATTGTTACAATGATGTTAATGTTTCTATTATACATTCTACCATTTTCATGCAGGCATAGGCACAGGGCGTAGACTCTGCGGGGCGCAAGAATGGCCAGGACCAGGCAAGACTGTTATTTCTCCGGTTTGCTCCTGATAAGTTCCCGCTGCGCCCCTGCGCTCAATTCCAACACATACGTACCTACATGCCAGTATCATCAAAAACGTCTCTTAAATTAGAGAAAACATCGCGCTCATTTATTTGGCAGCGCACGAGCGTATTTGTGTTCTAGTTCTTTAAAAAAATAGATTTTTCTTCTAGAACATTAGATAATTGGTCCGCCAACACCAAGGTCCTTGTGCGTTATTTTATCACCCTGAATGAAATAAAGTAGGCCTATACATAGCATTGCTCTAACTAGGGTACCTATAATATCTAAAAAAACAAGGGCGCAGTTATAGAAGCTCGCATAGGGCGCATAAAAGGCTATTTGCGGCACTGCTATGCAAAAATATCGGGCTAGGGTATCATTAGCGAAAAGTGTTTTGTCAGGATCGTCGCAAATGGTGATGCATCGTCTCTGCCAACCTAAATAAGAAATAGGCGTAACAATATGTAATCTATCTATACTAATATTATAAAGAAGAAAGATTTGTATTTTTGTATGTTTGCAACGAATAAACTTAAAAACTACTTGACCGATTTCAAAAATTATTTCACCATTAGAATGCTACATTATCCCAGATCAATATAAGCTATATTTATTACTGGAAAAAATTAGAGCTCCCTATCAAAACTTCAATAATGTAACCCGAGGTGTAAAAAAAATAGTGCGAGTGGGTCCGGGGATGGACTACATTCACAGTTAGACCCGGTAGGTGGCGCTGGAATCGAGTTCTAGGTTTTTATTTTTTCAGGGTAGTACAATGTCTGCGGGAACCGCTAGTAATATTATAAACTTCTAAAAATGCCGTGTCTGTACATTGAAGCTATTTTAAATAAAAGCTATTTTTTATTTATTTATTGATGCACAAAACAAATTAGAACTATAGAAATTAAAATATTAAATTAGTCACTAAACAGATCTGGATTGCAATCCAAGACAGGTGCATACAGAAAAAAAAAACTTAACTGATCAAATGGAAACACTTATGTGTGTATATACATACACACATACACACGCGACGCGCGCTCGCACTCCCACACACACACATACACACACGCACGCACGCACCCACACATACATATACGCTACTATCTAATTAAATCTATTGTATCATTGACATCGTTATTTAAGAATATTTTTTAATAATTTGCGATATTTAGAGAAGATGTTTTCAAATATATCAAGATCAGTGTTGTTACTTGCCAACACATTATAATATCTTGCCATTCTCACAATAGGTTTAAAGTAAGAGATGTTATTTTTTTGAACTTCAAGTGCATAAAGATTAGTGCAGTGTGATCTATGAGCAGTATATCTGATATTAAACTACACTACGAGTATAAACGATGGAGTTGTCTGTTTGTCTATTCGTTCGAGATACACGTAAAGACTACGAGGCCGATTTAGGTGTACTTTTCGCTGATCAACAGAAAATTTTACGTAATAAAATGTGTGATGTTTCATCCAGGGAATCCCGCGGGAATATTAAGTCAAGTGTGGACGAAGTCGCGGGTATATCCTAGTATATAAATACTAACCTCATGGTGGGGCTTTATCTGGGACAGTGTTATAGATATAGGCCGTTTCACGCCAACATCGCCAAAAACGGCATCAAAAACGCGAAGCGTTGCTAAGTTCACTCTGTGTTTTCGGGATATCAGGAAAAAAATATTACCCCATTTTTTATAATTAAATATTTTTTATGTAAGTGAAAAGTTTAAATGATCGTTATGTTTTAATCGCTTTATGTGTTATAATTTAATATTACTCCGAGGTTTCAGTTTTTTTTTTAAATAAAGTATTAGCAACAAAAGTTGTGTGTCTTGGAACGAACCATAAAAAAATACATGCACAAATAAATTCATAACACATTCATAGCACATGTAGTAATTTTAATTCGCAATAAAATGTCTGTACAGATATTAGTACATATTTATAAGTCTGTTAATTACCAATACTAATATAATAATTAAAAGAAAACTATTCATAATGGCAAATTATTTTTGTGTTACACATCATGTTCACGAAGGTTATTAGATGACTATTTATAACCCAAAGATTATCCTGCGCTAAAAGTCAGTGAAATCATTTGTAATAGTAGACTTGGAACGATTCGATAGGTTCATATTGGGTAGTAAGCTTTATGTATAATCCAAAGTTTATATCAGTAGTAGGAACTACGGGGTAGGTACACGGGATAGTTTAATGCAGGGACTTAAGAGCAACTAAACCACTTGAAAAGGGCTATTATAGAAATAAAAATATTCATATCCAAAAGTTTTTATTCAAACTAGTTCAGTTTGATTATTTTCTGAACTAAAATTTGTTTTTTATCACATTAATATATTAAATTATTTCTTTATTAGGAATTAATGGAGATGCAGCTAACAGAATATAGACAAAATTAATATCTTAATTATGACAATAAAGAATTATCTATAATATTACTAGCGGCCCGGCGCGGATTCACCCGTGGTCTGTCCCGCTCCCGTGGTATAAAGCGTCATGTTATATTGCCTATGACACTCCCTGTTAACGTAGCTTCCCACAGTAAAATAATTTTTAAAATCGGTTTAGTAGATCCCGAGATTACCCCCTACAACGTCACAAACTTACAAACTTTACCTCTTTATAATATTAGTACAGATAACTCCGACCGAAGCATCTGCTTTAAACGATATTCAGTTTTTTTTACATCCTCTTTAACGATATTTGCAGCACGCATTCTGTCAATTCTATGTCAAACGTCATAAGGTTACATTAAAAAGTTTATATTGTCCAAAGTGCTAAGGTTAAATTAGAAATAATTTTACATGATGGTTAAGTATTCTTAAATTTTCTAATTATCGTTCACACAACTTACATCTTATCGGTCACGATCATATATAATTATTTTAGGTACTTTATTTCAATACAATTGTGCCGTTGATAAGAAAATATAGAAAACATAGTGTAAAAATATCTCCGAAAATGATTCAAAATCCATCTCTTTGTCCAACAATATGCTACAATTGGATCCGTAGGAAGTCTAAAACGTAATATAAACTAGTTTAAGAAAACCGGACACACAAACATTACATGTCTGTTTTCTATAGATTTTTTCAATTATTCATATTTCATAAATAAATAAAAAAATCGTAACAAAAGTCCCCAAATTTTGGAAAATAAGTCACACTTCTCACCTGACAACATCAATCAATTCGATAACCTTGAAAATGTCGAAATTAAATTTCACGTTTTTACAAAGAAATCATGAGAAAAGTGTTAAGTTTTCCGATTAAATGACATCTCATCCTTATCCTTTCCCGTTTTAAAATAGTTCCGACACATTTTAATAGCGCAGGCCGTCATAATTATTTTTTTTGCGAGAGCTCTAACCAGTAAAGTAATCGAAACGACACTAACAGGCGTGGGAAGCCACTGAAGCCAGTGCACCAATAATTTTGTTGCCAGGTGCAATCGAATGGCCTTAAAATTGTAGACAGGAAGACAATAGTAGTTGCTTTTACTAGTACTACGTTCATAGATATACTTTTATCACAAACTACATTACGTAGTAGAGCGCTGCCACCAGGAACGTGGTCAGAAGGCTGGCAGCATTGCCACCAAGTGTAGCAATAACTGTTTGCTAGGCGAAATATGAGCCAGCCTTCATGTCACGGGTAGTGACGAAAAGATTAATACGGATGTCTTTAAAGAATACTGTTACGAGTGCGGGACTCGAATTAAAAAT
The DNA here is from genome assembly GCA_019925095.2 of Dendrolimus kikuchii. NCBI lineage: Eukaryota > Metazoa > Arthropoda > Insecta > Lepidoptera > Lasiocampidae > Dendrolimus > Dendrolimus kikuchii. Next base: position 3,026,122 of record JAHHIN020000030.1, on the reverse strand, counting down.
GCCGTTGGAATTACTATAGAATTTATTAGAACTATACAAACACGTATAACACAGGTACAAATATAACTGGACACAACCTGCACAAACTGCACGATTCAATAACACGCGCAAAGTCCGTTACTATATAGCTCTTGCCCGTATCGTAATCGTCGCTTGACAGCCTCACCCCTCGTTCGGGCATTGTTTTATACTAAACTATATATTACAACGCCTGGGGGAATAATTCGCGACCCGTGTGTGGGATTCGCCAGATCGGGGGTGGCACTAGCGCGCCCAGTCAAAACTGGTGCCACGCTATTGCCACTCCCCAGTTAGGGATACCCACTAAAACCCCTGGGTGTTCCGTCCTGCGCCTTATGCCAGGGCTACGGGTAATTGGGATTCCCGGCTCCGCATGCCCTGGCAGGCGTGGGCCTCCCTCACGAGGCCTCTTCCATTGCCGGGGGATTAAATCCCCAGCGTCGTCCATGTCTAGTCCGGGCGTGGGGCGGTCTGTAACGCGCCCCACGGGAGGAGAAATGAGCGCGCGCGGAACACTTGCGCTCTCATCTCGACGGCGTGTGCGGGTGAGTGAGAACCCCTATGCCCCAAGGGGCCCCACCCGCGCCGCCCGCTTACGGTGGCCGAAGGTCGAAGTCCGCCCTCCGGCGTCGGCGCGTCCTCCTTTGGCGGGAGCGGAGCAATGACGTCCGCTCACGCTCCCGCTCCGCCTCCTCCTTCGCAAGCATGACGCGCTCACAGAAGAAAGAGACGGCGTCCCATCCGGGTTTGCTCCCGACCATGGTGCGAACCACGGCCGGGAGCGAGGTGTCAAATCCGGTAAAGGCGACGAGGTCTCGGCGCTGCTCTGTCCATGCTGGACAGTCCTGGAGTGTGTGCAGCGCCGTATCCTCGTCGCCTGTGTCACAGTGATGGCACCCTGACGTTAGCTCGCGGCCGAGGCGACACAGGTACCTCCCGAAGCAGCCGTGCCCCGAGAGGACCTGCGTCAGCCTGAACGTCAGGGTGCCGTGACGTCTATTAATCCATTCGTGCAGGACGGGCCTCACCGCCTCGATGGTGGCGGGGCCCGCGCTGGGGCGTCGAAGGCGTTCTTCCCAGACCCCCACGGCAACCTGGCGGAGCTCCGACCGGCACGCCTCGATCTCGCGAGGCGCGGGTCTGGTGCCCCTGGCCAGGGCCTCTTTGCGCCACGTATACAGCGACGCTAGGACCCTGGCTTCCAGGTCCCATGGGGGGGATCCGGCGAGTAGCGAGGCCACTTCGAAGGACACCGTACGGTATCCTCTTATTGCTCTGACGGCCAATACACGCTGTGCCTGACGAAGCAGCGCAGCGTTTCGGGCCGTCAGGCGGTCCGCCCACACTGGGGCCCCATAGAGGGCCATGGAGCGTACGATGCCTTCGAAGAGTTTCCGACACGTGGCGTTCGGCCCCCCAATGTTGGGGAGCAAGCGCGATAGCGCACCCGCCGCCCCCTTGAGTCTGGGGAGCAGCTGCCGAAAGTGTGCCGAAAAATCCCACCGGCCATCGAGGACCAATCCCAGGTACTTCATGGTCTCGCCGATGCCGATGCGGATGCCTCCTACTATTATGCTGGTATCTGGAGGTGGGCGATTACGAGGGCCGTGAAACATCACGGCCTCGGTCTTCTGCAACGCCACCTCCAGTCCAAGACGCCGGATCCTGCCTACGATAGACGACACCCCAGCCGTGCCTAGAAGGCACGCCTGTCGATGGGTCCTCCCGCGTGCGGCGATCAGCGTGTCGTCTGCGTAACATACGACGCTGACGCCCGGGAGGACCCGACACCTCAATATCCAGTCGTATGCGATGTTCCACAGGAGGGGACCTAGAACCGACCCCTGTGGAACACCGCACACCATAGCTCGCCGATTCCATCCCTCGTGGACCGGGTAGATGACGGCTCTTTCACATAAATATGCCCCGACTATTCGGCGGAGGTAGGACGGCACCCGGAAGTACCGGAGTGCCTCCATGATGCACGGCCAGGGCAAGGAGTTGAAGGCGTTGGCGATGTCTAAGGACACCGCCAACAGGACCTCGCCCTGGGAAACTGCGTCCTCCGCCAGGCCTCTCAGGCGCATGACGGCGTCGATTGTGGAGCGCCCCGTGCGGAAACCGAACTGGTTGTCCGCCAGGTCCGGCCCCGTCGTCGATAGATGCTGGACGAGGCGGTCTACGATGATACGCTCAAAGAGCTTTCCGACTTCGTCCAGCAGCACAATGGGCCGGTAGGCGGATGGTGAATCCGCAGGGCGCCCCTCCTTACGCAGCAGGACGAGTTTTCCGGTCTTCCACCGTTGCGGAAACTGGCCCTGCTCCAGACATGCGCCGAAAAGCCTTATCAGTCGGGGCTCCAGGGCGTTGTAGGACAGAACCCACGCACGCCCTGGTATGCCATCGAGGCCGGGGGCGGTGTTCTTGGCCTTCAGCCGTAGCATGGCCACCCCCAGCTCTACCCGGTCCACGGTGGGCACAGGGTCTCCATCCGCGCTGGGCTCCGCCTCTGGCGGAACCATCGCAGGAGGCATATGCTCAGCCCGTGAAGGGAACAGAGCGCCAACTACTTCGCATACGACGTCCCTGGGGAGAGACTCGGTTAGTGGGGGCGCCCAGGCACGGAGCTTGTTGCGCGCCATTTTGAATGGACGCCCCCAAGGGTCTTGGTTTAGACTATCCAAGAGCTCCCCCCAGGCCGCGTTCTTCGCATCGCGAATTGCGAAGCGCAGTGCTTCTCTGGCGCTCCTGTACCCCTCGTACAGCTGAGCCTCTACGGTTGCTGCGTCCGCTGCGCGGCGACGCCGTCTTCTATGACGGGTGTACTGGCGGTGCGCACTATTGCACGCGCGCCTTAGCCCCTCGAGTACGGGGTTCCACCAGTACACCTTACGGGAGGGCCGGAATCGGCCCCTCCTCGGCATCGCCGCATCGCAGACACCAGTTATGAGCGACCGTAGGATTTCTGCCTCCTGCTCTACATTTAGATTTAGATCGGGAGGGTCCACCTCGCGCCCTGACGCCCAAGTGGCGACAATCAAGGCCTCTTTGAACGCCTCCCGATTCAACTTTTGCAATGCCCAGCGCGGACAGTCCCCTACTGGGGGCTCTCGGGACGGAGAGTCTGGTTGCCGGGCGGAGACGCTGAACCGTATATAACGGTGATCGGAGAGCGTCTCCACCCCTGTGACGACCCTCCAGTCCCGCACACGGCGCGCCAGTTCAGGGCTAGCAAACGTTATGTCGACTATTGAGCCGCCCCGCTGGCGCACACACGTGTATTCGGAGCCCCGGTTTAAGACTACGAGACCCTGTTCGATGGCCCATTCCTCCAACGACTCGCCACGCGCGCATGTGCTCGGGGAGCCCCAAGCCACGGATTTTGCATTAAAATCCCCGAGCACGAGCACGGGACGAGGTCGGCTGCGGGCCACCACTGTGCCCACTTCCTCGATCCATCCCTCGAAATCGGCGAGCCCTCTGTTCGGGGAGAAGTAGCCCCCCACGACCGCTATCTCCCCGATCGTTGCCACCACGTAGCCCCGTCCCTTTACCACGCCAGCTAGGGGGGGGCAGGCGGCGGCGGTCCGGATAATGATGGCCACCGAGCCATCAAGGTCCCCTGCCCAATCAGACCGGGCGGGGACGTAGTATGGCTCGGCGACCACAGCCAACTGGATGGCCCACTGCGCCATGCTTTGAACCAGCAGGTCTTGAGCAGCGGCGCAGTGGTTCAAATTGCCCTGGACCACTAGGATAGCCATTAGAACTACTTTTATTCCTCCATCCTAGTGGCCCCGGGCTCCGGTATCAGCGGCGACGGCGGCAGCGAGCGAGGTGCCGGCTGTGGCGGTTGCGACGGCAGTGGCGGATTGTTGTTTGTCACTGCTGCCTGCCTAGGTCCTTTTCCCTTTTTTTTCTTCCTTTTCTTCTTCGTCCTTTGGGGACCTTCTTTTGGCTTATTTTTAGTCTTGACGGGGGTGGTAGTGGTGGGGGGGCCCGCGCTTTTACGCGCGGCCGGCACTCCCCTGCACATCCAGTGCCCTGCCGCACGGCCCGCCGCACTACAAATGCTACAATGCGGGGGGTTTTGACATGTGGCGGCAGGGTGACCAGCCTGACCGCAGCGGTAACAATCTTTGCTGCGGTCGACTGGGGAGGAGCAGGCGCAGGCGACGTGTCCTGCCACAAGGCAGCGCCAGCACCGCTCAGACCGGCTCGGCAGGATTTTGACGTCTGCTGAGGCCCACCCCACCATTATCTTCTTGCGTTCCTTCATTTTGATGGCCGCCGCCACGGGACAGGCTAGGATAACGTATCCCAGCCTGTCCGGGCCCGAACGTATGTCGCTGGAGCTGAAACGCTCAGCCGAGACGTCCGTGACCCGGGCGACGGCGGCCACAACCTCTTCTTTGATGGTGAAGTCATCCAGACCCGAGATCCGCACGTTGAGACATCTCTCGGGCCTGGACACCTTCACTTCGTCCTCAGGGAGAACCATTTTGAGCCGCGCGGCGAGGGCATTAGCCTTCTCCCCACTATCCTTGCCGGGGAGAAGGAGCATACGAGCCCCCGTGCGCGCGGTCTTCAACTTCACTCCAGGAATCCCAAGGTCGCCGAGCTTTATGTTGGCCTTGGCCCTTTCCATGATGTCCGCGTAGCTGATGCCTTTTTCCACCGCTGCGGGTAAAAGTGTGAGTATCACCGCAGTGGTGTTAGGCACTCGCATACGCGGACCTTTCTTCGCCTGAGGCATCGGCGGCCTTGGCTTTCTTTTAGCCTGGGTTTGGGCCTGGACAGCCCTACCGCTGCTAGTTTGTTGAGTTGGTGGTTTCTTCTTCTTGCCCTTGCGGGCAACCACCGACCAACCTTCCTCTAGTCTTCTGGACGGCTCTGGGGCTGAGTTTTCGGCCCTGGCTTGCCTCGCTGGACGGGGGGTAGCTGCAGCTGACCCCCCAGCGTCATTCTCAACGGCCCCGCGCTTTCTTTTGGCGGGTAGTGGAGGGAAATCCTCGGGAGGGCGGCGGACCTGACTTCTCCCAGGTGCCGGGGATGGCAGCGCACCCTCCCGCCGGGCGTCTGTTGCCAATGGTGGGCGGACTCGCTTCTCCGGGAGAAGTCTGTCATCTAGGGCGGCCAGCTTCGCGTCCATCATCGCCCCCAAGGAAAGGGTTAGATGGCGCAGGAGTTCCTCCTGGTCTTTAAACCGCCCTCCCACTACAGATGTTGATGGTGGCGAGAGCGGTGGCTTCGACTGTGGTTCAAGGCTGGATTTAGATATTGCGGCCCGGAGGCTGGCCATTTCCGCCCGCAACTCTTTTACCTCTGCCTCCAGACGGCGGTTGGCCGCCTCAAGTCGCCGAACCTCCTCCGACTCGGTACGGCCACGCAGAACCTCAAAAGCGTCGTTAAGGATGCCGACCGAGTCGTTCAGCGACTTGACGAATGTCCCCTTTAGGCCCCGAGGAACTTTCGCCACGTGGCGTATCACCCCCAGGGCGTTACGGACATCCGTCTCTACGGCCAAAGCCGTCCTGGCTCCTACCTCGTCTATCATGGTACTGGAGTGACCCATGAGTTCGGGCGCCTGCCGAGCGATACGCGCCTCCTCGGCTGCTCTAATCAACTCGGTGGCACGTGACTCATGGTCGTCCAACTCTCGGTTTCTACTTCCGGCCTGGACGATAGCCTCTTTAGCTTTGGCTAGACTCGTGGCTGCATCCAAGGGTCCCGGAGTGGGGGGAGAAACTCTACGGGGAGCCTTGGGAATATTACCCTCCTCGCCGCTGGATGCGGGGAGGTTATGCGAGCCACGATACGGAGCCGGCCTTAGCCTTTTTTTGCGCAACCTTTCGGACCTTCTTTCTTGGCGCGTGCCGGACCCGCAAGGGGAGCGTGAGCGCGATCGTGATCTTGAGCGGGAGCGAGAGCGAATGGAGAACACCGAAATGTTCGAGTCAGAATCTTCGGTGACTCCACCCGCAGTTCCGCTAACAGCGCAGCTCATAGCAGACGCAGCTCTGCTGCCACTGGCTCTGCTGCTGCTGCGTGTAAAAACTACTTCTCCGCCCATCTCGGGCAACTTCTCTTTGGACAACGTCCAGAATTGTGGTGAGCGCAAAGACGTCCCCCCCCCAGAATACGATGGGGGACAGCTGACTTTACCATAGGTGACGGCATCGGTGCGGGATTCGCCCTCCTTTTTTTTTTCAGCGGAAGATCGACCCGCCTGGGGTAGTACTTCTTGACTTTGAGCTTGCATTTTGGTTATTTGAACTCCGAGGAGTTACTAAAACTAAATTTGTCTCCACTACGGGAGACCATCTGAGTGCTTAAAACTAGACTGTGGGGGGCGTGCGAAGAGTCCGCAGGGTGCAGAAACCCCACACGCCGCCCACAGGGCGCTAGCAGCCGGGATGACCCGCCCGGCATGCAGCTACAGGCACGCCCAACCAAGCTTCGGGTGGGTGGGGGGTTCGATCTGCCCTAAGGGCGAGCAGACCGAGCAAACTCTCCACCCAGAGTCATCTGAGGGTCTTCAATTTCTACTTCCGCGGTGCAGGTGCGGTCGGGTAGAACCGCCGCCACCACACCCTACATCGCGCGACGGTGGTGAAGTCAGAAAAGGAGCGGACCGCCCTTAGGCCCACTCCGTCGCCGGCCCGGGGATCGGCAAAACGCCTGGCCGCCGGACCCGTCGCCGCCACATCGCGAGAGACCTCTCCGCTGAACGGAGAGGTGCGAGTGGCCCGTCAAACTGGGAAAGGATGGGTAATTGTGAAGGAGCGACACAAGGGAGCCTTCTAGGGATTGGAACGAAGGTGGGACACCACTGTCACGGAGAGAAAGGGGGAAATGTGACAGTGGCCGCTCGGGGCCCCGGGGACGCTTCCCCGTGTGCCAACCGCGGTCCGGCAGGAGGTGGTCTACGCAATATCGGCGACCGTATTGTGAGTAAAACATTTTATCGTTGGGACAGTGCGTCGTTACTTGTGGGGCAATCCTGCGGAGAAAAATTACGTACGATTAAGTCAATAAAAGCGTTTAGCTAAAAGAAGTGGTGTTTCCTTCCAATCCTAAGTGCGTACCCCCGCTCGTCTGGATGGCTACCACCACTGGTCTAGAGTACGCCGTCATAACAACCTTGAGTTGTGTTCCGGCAATAGTGACCAGGTTCGAGTCTCCCTTTAGAGAGAGCCAGCACATTAATAATACCTTTGGTGTTACAAGTCTGCTGAACTCATGCAATAAAAAATCGGACAAGTGGAAAAACGAATCGCAACGGACAAGTTGAAAAACGAATCGCAACGGACAAGTAGAAAAACTTCAACTGACAAGTGAAAAGTTAAAATTTTGTTGCGATTCATTTTGTCACTTGTCAGTTGAAGTTTTTCTACTTGTCCGTTGCGATTCGTTTTTCCACGTATCCGTTGCCATTCGTTTTTCCACTCATCCGTTGCCATTCGTTTATCAACTTGTCCGTTGCGATTCGTTTATCAACTTGTCGGTTGCCGTTCGTTTATCAACTTGTCCGTTGCGATTCGTTTTTCCACTTGTCCGTTGAAGTTTCTCTTCTAATATGTGTCCCAGCACACAATTCGATTTTTCGCAGGTTTACTGCAAATTATGATTTGGTTAGGTTAGGTACATTTTAAATGATGCATTTTTTATTTAAACATATTTTATTTTATCAAACAAAAAACTCAATTCGATCCGGAACCAAAAAAACATCCGTAGTCTACTCTCAAATTTTATTTTTTTTACACATACCACAAATAGAGGCAGTGATGCCCAGCCACGTGGAGAGCAGAGGTATAGTTCGACGCAAACTTAAGTTTGCCTCCATTAATGGCGGCTGGGAACATCCCACTTTCCGATGCGCAGAACGCAATTTTAGGTATTATAGGCACCAGGTCGTCGGAGGACGAGGTATATCCTCGCTCGCTCTCTCGCTCGCTTTCTCGTTTGCGGGACTTCCCCGGCGCTCGGCTCACCTGGCCTGCCACTTTAGCGCTTTCGAAGCTAGATATAGCGCTTTTTAGGGCAACCCAGCTCCCAATTTTATTAAATAACTTCCAGCGCAAAATCTTACGATTTTTATAATATGCAAATATTTAATGAATTTTATAATAAATATATATGAATATCAATACTAATATTATAAAGAGGAAAGATAAGATTGTTTTTTGTTTGCATGAAGAGGCTCTGAAACTACTGAACCGATTTGAAAAAAATCTTTCACTGTTGGCAAGCTTTTTTTTTTTTTTTTTCTTTTTTAATTTTGAGGCGAGGGAAAATGCTTAACCGATTTACGCACAAACTGGGCCGTTGCTAGGGGAACGACACGCGTCGGTCGGGGGCGATAATACTGCAGCAATAGTATGCTCTTGGCAGTGTTCCGTCCGCGATCGACGTGTGCCTGGGGTGTGTCCTGGGAGAACACACCCCACTTCGTTGTGCGGGGGTAGAAGGTCCTTTGCTCTCCTAGCAAGCTAAAGGTCCCCCGCGGTAAACGGAACCTAACTCAGGGAGGGAAGTAATGCGCGTACCTGCCTCTCCGGGTGCCAGCTGAAGGCCGGCGACCTCGAGAATACGCATTAGCACGCGCTGAAGGACTTCTCTCCCTATCGCGTTCTGCGGCCTCCTTGAGTGACATTACTGTCTCACAAAAAGTAACCGCAGCCCCCCAATTGTCGCCGCTCTGCAGCATGGCCTTTACCAAGTCGCAGAGCGAATCAACCGGACCTATGTGCGTCTCAAGTTCGAAACGCTGCGGCGCCCATGCGGCGCACTCGACAAGCGTGTGTAACGTCGTGTCGGGCGCGCCGCAGTGGCGGCAGTCCGGGGAAGGCAAGCAGCCCACAATGCAATACAGATACTCAGGGTGCCGCTGGTGCGGTTGACCCATTCCGTCAGCTGTGGCCTGATTGCATCCACCGTGTAGACGCCATAGGCCGCAGGGTTATCGAGCTCTTGAGACCAGACGGCGATCATGGAGGCGGTTTCCCGCTTCCTGATCGCCTCGATTTCGACCTGACAGAAGGTCAGGCCTCTAGCTAGGGCATCTTGCCGGGTGCGACGCACAGGGTTCTGTTGTGGCCGTGAAGTGCAGTGGACCAGACGGGTGCACCGTACAGCGCCATACTCCTCAGGATGCCAGAGTAACTGTTGGCAAGCTTTTTTTTGTTTTTTTTTTTTTGAGGCGAGGGAAAATGCTTAACCGATTTACGCACAAACTGGGTCGTTGCTAGGGGAACGACACGCGTCGGTCGGGGGCGAAAACACTGCAGCAATAGTATGCTCTTGGCAGTGCTCCGTCCGCGATCGACGTCACAGAATAGTGTGGAAGACGCCGAGCGTTGCTGCTCGAGCGAGCAACCCCAATACCCACTAAAAACCCCCTCCTCCCTGTCGACCCTGCGCTTTTGTTTGTGTTGGAAAGGCTGAGATTTAGAACATAGTTACGCCCAGCCGATCCAGCGCAACTGTTGGCAAGCTACACTATCCGCGGGTGACATAGGCTATATTATATTTAAAAAAAAAAAAATAGGGATCCTTACTAAAACTCCAATAGTGTAACCCAGGTTGTAAAAAAAAATAACTAAAATCGCGTGCGCTGCGAAAACTATTGATGATAGAATAAAATAATGTACTACGACTTTACAGAACACATCATTATTTACAAAAAGTGTCGCGACTGCGTATGTCTGCCTATTATAGTTATGCCACAATAAGTGTTCTTTTATTTTAAAAATTTCATTAAAATGCCGCCGCTAGAAAAGGTTCTTTATTTGTATCTTGGTATTCATCCTTATCAAAATAAATGACTTCATATTCAAGACTGCTTCAATACCTTTATATAACTTTTTGAATTATTCAATTCGGACATCCCATTCGAAAGATATCACGAGTTTAAAAATGTAAGTATTAGAACACGCGGCCGTGACGCTTTTTCCGTGAGCGAAAAATCGTAAGACCCGTCCATATAGAAGTTTCACTTCAAAAAAATGTTATCTTCCTACTAATAAAAGACTCCAGCAGTGCAATGTTTATTAACTCTAATGCATACAATTTCATATAGATAAGGCCAATGAACTGACCGCAGTCACGTATGTATGTCCGTATGTCCCAGAAAGGCGGTTTCATAACGGTCAGCCTACGAATTACAGTAGAAGGTATAAATAAACAAACGATTAAGCCTACAATTAGAGTAGAGAAAAAAGAATATGAAGGGGAATCATTGAAACTTGCACCCGTGACTGAAAAATTGAGAGGAAGAAGACTAAAGTAAAAAAATAAATTGTTATATGTCCTAAAATACATACATACATACTTCACGCCAGTTCCCTTGCGGGGTAGGCACGAGCCACAGCGCCATTCAGGCCTATTCTTACAAACCTCACTTGCTTCTTTGACATTCATAGCTCTTGTCATGCACGCTCGTCTGTTCTTTAAGGCTCCTGCCATCACCTTGCTAAAATAAAATGTGAAAAGTGCTGTTGGATACCATATTATTAACATACAGATTATCACATTAGTTATAAAATATATATTGTATCTGTTTGCTTTTCTGATAAATTAAAAAAAAAAAGTGGTATGAGCATGTTATGAGGAGGGATAAAAATCAATTTGTGGTGTGACAGAGGACGTAGGTCAGAATAGAGGAGTGTGGAAGGAAGAGATATATTGTGCCGACCCAAAATATAATAAAATAGAATGTATATATTAATATGTGAAGCAAAAACTTTGTACCCCTTCTTACGAAAATTGCCCGGACGGAGAAGTATGAAATTTCGCTCTATGCGACGCGACGGCAGCTAAGTATATGTATGTATAGTTTGTAATGAACTTTGATAAATGAGCACTACTTAGTTTTTTAATTATATTTTATCACATTTCCTGTTTCTCTAATGATAAATTAATTTTATTCCAATACTTGTGTCGCATACTCTTTTTATATATAACTATTTTTATATCATCATCATTATATTAATACGTGAAGCAAAAACTTTGTACCCCTTTTTACGAAAATTGCGCGGACGGAGAAGTATGAAATTTCGCACACTTATAGCTTATATAGAGTAAAAGCGACGAATTCTAATATTTTTTTTTTAAATTATGCATAAAAATACATTAAATCAAGAAAAAAATTACACACACTACCATGTATTTGACACACATGCATATATACTTTTTTGTTTATTGTTCAAGTCAAATTAACAGTGTAGCCTTGGCGAAATCTGTGATTAGAGAAGTATAGTCTTTGACATTAATTATTATGGTCGAATTTTGACCACGGGCGACTACTAGTATACTTTATTATACAAAAATGCTACATAAAATCAAGAGCATTAATATACAAGTACAATCGGCGGTCTTATCGCCCATGGCGATTTCTTCCAGACAACAATTGGATGGAGTATAGGAAGGACAACAAAAGTTGATAGTTGCTAAACCAGCACTTGTACAATAATTTAGTTTGTTAATAAATAAATAGTAATATATAAGATAATTTAATAAATATAACAATAATACATAATTATGTACCTACTACAATACACATGTTCTCTTCTTACAATCGTCGACATCAAAGCGGAATTCCCTGAAATCAAAATTTTATCGTATTTATCATAGTTTAAAACATGATGATAACGCTTTTAGATATTATTATTAAAAAAATAACTTTCGCGCTCTTTTAAATGTCAATGGCAAGATGGCGCGCGAATCAAATGTCAAGGCCGTTGACAATCACTTTAATAATCTGTCGCGACGAAATGAAAAAGTGACAGGTGCGTTCGTAGAGTATATACGTGTCTGGCAATTTTTTTTCAATTTCTCAGTTTTTCTGTTCTTCTGGTTCATGTGTTGTCTATAATTGTAGGTGGTGGTAATTAACTAACCCATATTTAATTGGTAAGTACTCTAATAACTTGTAATGTCGCAGTCAGTGGGCAAAAATGTTCCCCCTGACAGGGGTAATAAGCTCATGGATTCTGAAATGACCCCCATTGCTATACCTGCTGCCCGTCAATCCGGTGAAAAAGTGAGCTCTAAACGCCCTTTAGACTGCTCCGGAGAAATTCCGGGAAAAAGAGCCCAATTTTTGCCCGCTTCTGCGTCTGTACAACATACCTACACTCGCCCTGGATATGATCTGAATTCTGACCTGAAATATAATGAAATTGATAGTGGCCCATTTGTAGTATATGTTTCACGTAGTGAAGCGGATTCTTCCAACTCTACTGCGAATATGCGTGCGTTAAAAATAGCCCAAACCATTTACAACTGTAATGTTTCTGGCATTAGTGAAATTAAACATGAGGGTAGAAATAAAGTTGCGGTATTTTTTAAAACTTTCTCTGAAGCAAATACTTTTCTAACTCTTCCAGCCCTTGTATCTAAAAATCTGATAGCTGCCATACCCCGATATCAAGTTACTCGTATGGGTGTTATTCACCAGATCCTACTCGATTGGACATTGGAGGATCTGGTCTCCTGGATCGAATCCCATCCAGCCACCCCATTAGTCATTAAAGCTCGTAGGCTAAACAAGAAAAAGAGGATTGATGGAAAAATTAACTGGGAACCCACAGGAACTGTTGTTCTCACTTTTCTCGGACAAAAATTGTCTCCTTATGTTTACTGCTGCCATGTTTCCCTGCCTGTTAATGTTTACACATTACCCACTATTCAATGCTTGAAGTGCTGTCGTTTTGGACATATTCGAGAACAATGCAGGTCCAACCCACGTTGCTCACGTTGTACTGGTCCGCATGAAAGCCTATCCTGTAATACTCCAGAGAACAGTAGTATATGTTTGTACTGTTCTGGCAATCACTCAGCAACAGATGCTAGTTGCCCAGAACACGATAGACAGAGGGCTATCAAACGACTCATGTCTAATGAAAATATAAGCTATTTAGAGGCTGCCCGTAAACTCCGTCCAGCTCGGTCCTCATATGCGGAGGCAACAAATACGCCACAACCCCAAAAACCTACATACCGGAATATACGAGTGCCTACTTCAAACCCTGTCTTTACTTCCCCTCTTTCTCAACCTCTTCCTCATTCCCCCCATCCATCCCCCCATCCTCTTCCATCCACTTCCTCTTATAAAAAAACTGTTTTCATTGAGAAGCGCCCTAGACCTGAATTGAGTAAACCGTTTGATCGTCATGCTCATAACAATATTACTTTAACACCTCCCTCATCGCTTCCTAATGGATGTGCCCTTCGAGAAAGCTCTACAGGGCCCACTGCCCTAAATGATAACCTGGCAGAGCTCTTATCTGCTACCTTAATAAACATGTTCTCCAAGTTTGGAGTTTCTGCACCGAACAATGTCTTCGAAATTATTAGATCTGTGATTACTTCATTAATTAATTCTTATCTAAAAAATGCTGAATCTAATGAATCTAATCCAATGGAGTAGCCGTAGCATAAACAATAAAAAACATGAAATAATTCATCTAATTAATCAGCATAAACCCATCATCCTTGCGATCTCCGAGACCTGGCTGAGACCTGGTTCCCTTTTTAGGGTGCCAGGTTTCTCATGCCTCCGGGATGACAGGGAGGATGGTTGGGCAGGGTGTGCCCTTCTGGTTAGAAGAGACATAATATTCTCCCGTATTCCTGTTCCTCCGCACTCTTTTAACATCAATATTGTTGCTGTTCGTTCCTTCAATAACACAACTTTCGTATCAATCTATATACCTCACCCTAACCTTTCCATTATCCAGGAACTTTTTACTCTTTTATCCTCTCTTCCACCTCCCATTATCATTCTTGGTGACCTAAATATCCATCATACTCTATGGGGCTCAATCTCCTGCGATGCAAATTCTTCAGATTTAATTAATATACTAGACGAACTGGACCTATGTGTCCTCAATGATGGAACTCCAACCCGAAGGGTCTCCCCTACCCAAAACCCAAGTGTCCCCGATCTTACTCTAGCATCTCCTTGTTTAGCAAGTTCCCTTTCCTGGTGCGTACTTCCCAATTCTCACGGAAGTGATCACCTCCCCATTCTTATCTCTTTTGTTGATTCATCTCCTCCTCGCATTAGTCCTACCCCTCTCCTGAAGTTTAGATTAGAACAAGCAAATTGGCAAAAGTTCTCCAACCTTTTACAAAATAAATTAGACTGTTTTCCTCCCATTACTAAATCAAATTGTCTTTCAATATATTCACAATTTACATCCGCTGTAATTTCTTCAGCAGAAGAGTCAATCCCTCTTAAAAATTCCTTTATAAATAAAATCTCATCACCTCCTTGGTGGGACTCTGAGTGCACTTTAATTGTTAAAAAACGCAAAGATGCTGAAAAAAAGTTTGCCCGAGATCTTTCATTAGAAAGCTACTTAGAATATCAAAAAACATCTGCTGCGTGTAAAAGGATCCTACGACAAAAAAAAAAAGAAAGGCTGGCACTCTTTTTGTGAATCCCTTTCTCCACGCACTTCCGCTTCGTTGGTGTGGAAGAAAGTAAAAGCTTTTCGTAGATCCCAGATAGAAAACAACGTAAACAGCAATGACCCTTCTCCGTGGCTTTCTGATTTTATAAACAAGCTCTCTCCTCCTTTTGTTCCTCCTAACCCATGTCCCCCTATACATTACTCTCCCGCCTCACCCCCCGACCCTATGAACTCCTTGTTTTCCTTTGAGGAACTTCTTTGCGCCTTAGATCACCTTAAGGATTCTTCTCCGGGTATGGATGGTATCCCTTACTCATTCATCATCAAATCCTCTGAATCTTCAAAATACCTCCTTCTTTCTCTTTTAAACCACATATTTCTATCATGCTCAATACCAGACTCCTGGAAGCTCCAATGCATAGTTCCCATATTAAAACCAGGTAAAGATGCAAGAGAGTCTAACTCATATAGACCAATTGCTCTTTCCTCAGTTATAGCGAAAATCATGGAACATTTAATTAAAAATCGGTTGGAGTGGTTTGTCGAAAGCAGAGGTCTCCTATCTAAAAGTCAATTCGGGTTCAGAAGGGGTATGGGAACTATGGACAGTTTGAGCCTGCTTACGTCTGATATTCGTCTTGCTTTCTCCAGAAACGAACATGTCGTGGGGGTCTTCTTAGATATTACTGCTGCCTACGATAACGTAGATCTTCACATACTCAGGGAGAAGATGCTCCATCTGAGTATTCCCTTGAAGATCACTAATATCATACACTGTATGCTTATGGAGAGATCTATCTCTGTTCGTTTGATGGGAAAAGCTTTACCCCCTCGTCTGATTTGGAAAGGCCTCCCTCAAGGGTCAGTCCTTAGTCCCCTCCTCTACAATATTTATACTGCCGATATTGATTCCACAGTAAATTGTTTCTGTAAAATTCTACAATATGCCGATGATATTGCTCTCTATGCCACTTCTCGTTTTTTCTGTGATGCTTCTTCCCGCATTAACTCAGCATTATACCACTTAAACACATGGTTACTTGAGCACGGTTTGTCCTTATCCCCTCCAAAAAGCACGGCAGTGATTTTCTCCCGTAAAAGAATAATCCCAGACATTGACATACATGTATACAATCAACCCATCCAAATCTCTGATAATGTTAAATTTTTAGGACTGTTTTTAGACAGCAAACTTTCTGGTGTTATACACCTAAATTATATATGCCAGAAGGCAGAGAAAAACATAAATGTTATTAGAGCTCTGTCCGGTGTCAGATGGGGATCTCATCCATATTGCCAACAGCTTCTTTACAACGCAATTGTCAGAAGCCATTTAGACTACGGTTGCTTCTTATTGGAGCCTTGCAATAGGACAGCTCTATCTAAACTAGATAAAATCCAATCTAAATGTCTTAGAATTATTACAGGCACTATGAAATCTTCCCCCAACAAGGCTCTTCAGGTAGAGTGTGCTGAACCACCTCTTGCCTTACGTAGACAGCTTCTCTCTGATAGATTCCTCTGTAAAATAGTGGAGCTTTCAAATCATCCCCTCTTAGATATCCTTGACCAATTATCCCAACTAATCACTAACCCCTTCTGGAATCATAAATCCTTACCACCCCTTATTCACTCCTATAAAAAAATAGTTGACCTTCCAACTGGCATTTTTCAAAACTATATGTTACCTTTATTCCAAACTAATTTCACTAGTCTTGTTTCTTCTCCTAATGTTATAACTGACTTAGGTATTTCAAAAAATTCTGTTCAGGCTAATCAATATTTCTCTTCTATAGCCCAAGAACGTTGGCCAGATCACCTACAACTGTTCACAGATGCTTCAAAAACAACCCACAACGAACCTGTTGGTGCTGCAGTATGGATTCCCAAATATAAAATTGTTTTAAGTTTTAAAATCGATCCCTCTAGCTCTGTGTTTACAGGAGAAGCTGTTGCAATTCTGGAAGCCATACTTTACATTGAGGCCCACAACATCAGCAAATCTATCATTGCTTCGGATTCGCTCAGCTGCCTACAGGATATATTGAAACTCCCCTATCATTCTAAAAATAATTTTGATGTTACCCTCAAAATCAAAGAGTCTCTTCACCGCTGTCTCTCTTCCGGTCTTGACATAGTTCTCGCCTGGATCCCTGGCCACTCAGGAATACGGGGCAATGAGGTTGCCGACCTTTGCGCTAAGGAAGCTATCTATACAGGGATGGACAAATATAAGAAAAATTTCCCTCGAGACCTCCGATCCCTAGCCAGACCCCAAATGATCCAATCATGGGAAGTGTTGTGGCAAAATGCTCGTCAGACAGTGGGCAGACACTATGGCTGCCTCCAGCCTACTATTCCACCGAAACCTTGGTTTTTCACACACCGCAACTTACCTAAAAAGGTAATTTCATCGATTATCCGTCTTCGGCTTGGCCACTGCTCTTCACCGGTCTTTCTCGCCAAAATCAGAATCCGAGATCATTCCATATGTGAGTGTGGCTTAGCAGAGGGAACATTAGACCATATCTTTTTTGAATGTCCAAATATTGTTACTCCATTATATGATATCTTACCCAAAAAATTTCCCCGCCCTATAAATTTAAATTTCCTACTAACCCTGTTTAATCCTGATAATATATATATATTAAGCAAGTTTATAGCTATCAATAATATTTATTTATAGTTTATTTTATCTAACATTTATGTTTGTGTTGTCCACAGGTTTACAGAAAACATTTAAACATCAAAATTATTCTTTTTTAATAATATATAATTTTTGTACACCTGTCATTTTTAATTAAACTGTGACGTTGGCAAAATCAATGCCTAATGCGTTGGAGCCATTATACGCAAAAATAGAATAGAATAGAATCTGTCGCGACGGAACAGCATTAAAATTGATTGCTAAAACAATAACGCGAATGTGAATAATCTTAGATTTTAAGGCCCTAGGTTATATGAAAATACTTTTTATAGGCCCACAACGCGATACCGTTCACTTCTAAATATTGGTGCAATAAACGCTGATACTATATACATAAACAGCCATTATTAGATATTAATATTATTACTAGGATATACCCGCGAATTCGTCTATGTTTAACTTGAAATTCCCGCGGGATTCCCGGGATACAAATTATTACAGCATTTCAAAAAGAATATAATAGGGACGCGACATATTGTTCTATACGTACAATTGCTTATACAAATAGCATCCATTTTGAAGGCACACACATAAACATATATCTATCTCGTTCTTACTCAGCACTGTAACTCGCAGGAAAACAATATAACAGTATTTCAGTGCGTACATAAAGTGGAACATGAATATACGTAAATACCTAATGAGGCCGAAAATCCGCCATGTTTAGTGCACCAAATGTCATTATCAGTCAGTGCACCCGGTACTTGTCTTGTCAAAAAGTCGTGGTATAAATCAAAATAACTAATTATCTTTCAATATTTTGCTTGTGATTTAAAATAATTGAAGCCAAATATAAATAATTACGTCGCAGATATGTCCGTGTGCAGTGTAATAGGGTGCGGCATAAGAAAAACACCAAATCAGTCATCTTTAACCATACACAGGTACGCTGTAAATAACATTAAAAATATTGCTTATTGTTAATGTTTCCGGGAAAATAAAGGAAGATTTTCATTATAATTAGCAAGGTTCTTATGTGCAGTTATAGGTCATGAATGGATTTAACTTATTTAACTATATTTTTACGCTTAAATAATGTTAATTTATTAGCTGGGGTTGTACATTATTTATCGACTTTGATATCGATATAATATGATTGCTTATATAAAATTTCTTATTTTATCATGCTACCCCGCTTAAAACATACAAAAATAATAATTAAAACATATTTTATAGGATCCCAAGAAATGAGCGTATAAAGAAAAAGTGGCTGGAAGCCATTGGAATGGAAAATATAAAGCCAAATGCAAAATATATTTATATTTGCTCGCTACATTTTGATGATAAATGTTTCAACAAAACTCTGGATGTGACTCGACTACGAGATGATGCCGTGCCCTTCAAATTTGTAAGAGTAAGTTAATACTGTATATACTTTTATAGTTAGTATTGATATACTTTTTTTTAATTATATACATATTTTAATACATACATATTATTTTATAACAAAACGTGCTATAAAAGGATCAAAATTAATATACAAGTTTTGTATGGTGGGACGATGATCAGCAGGATAGTCGTTGGACTGTCGGCTTATTATATCATTCCTGCTCCGTCTTCGCAGTCGAAGGCCTAAATATGTCTTCTCGTGCCTCTCACCCTCATGGAGACTGCTCGTATAATTGAAATTTGTACTTTCACTTTTAGCCTTTGATATACTTGTTGCTGCTACCTTATTACTGACATGCTAGTTACTAGTTGTAGTCTATGTCATTCTCATTCTATATAACTATTTTAGAAAAACTTATGGGTTTTGTGGCTGTGATTCCATCCAAGAAATGTATTTGCCCAATTTGAATGATAATGTCATAATTTAAGCAAATTTTATGAAAAAAATACTGTGGACACAATTATTCTAAACTAATATTTCAATATTTTGCAGCGACATGCCAGCCAACATAAAACTGGCATATTAAAAGAAAACCAGTTGGAAACAATTCCTGTTTTGGCCGGTCCTGACACCTCTACCTTGGTATTAGCTGCACATTTAAGGACTCTGCTGTTCTTTAGCTTCAAGAGATGTTAGATTTTGTATATACAGACTCTTTATAGTGAAGCTATTGAACCTACTTAGATAAAAGTAATATGCTTTGACATCTTTAGAGGAATAAACCAAAACTGATGGTGTCACTTCTTTGAATTTTGTATTCCATGTAAAACATCTAAGGTACAAATAAAACTCATATTATAAACTTATGCCTTTATTAGTTTTACTTTAATAAAAACTATTGTAAATTCGTTAAATTTTTAATAATTAAGTGATTTTAGAGCGGAAGTCATAAGGAATGACGTTTGTAATTAAATAAATGTTCTGTAGGTGTTTTGTTTTTTTTTATCACGCGGCCCTTAATAAGTTTAAAATTTGAATCACTCTCACTTATGGTGCAGCGCACCTATCTTGAGGTGCGTTGCGGTAATGTGTTACGGACTTTAGAGACAGCAACACAATTAAAATAGATTGTAATAGAGAGGTAAGTAGTTTAGACTACTTACCTCTCTATTACAATCTAATTAATCTGTTTTGGATATCAAAATAACAGTACGTGTTTTTCATAGGAAAAACACGTACTCTTATTTTGATATCCAAAACAGCATAGCTAGCTAGCATGCTAACGTTTTATCGCCGACATAAAGCTTCCATCCCTTTCCGGCATATACGCAAGTGCGAGCGAGACGGCAACATACGAAACGACGATAAAATTTAGCATGCTAGAGATGGGCAGATGGCACTGTACTACGCCATATGTTTATGTTTTGTGGTCACTGTGTTGTCAAACGACAACTTTATCAAATCAGTGTAGCAACTTTTAAAAATCGTCATATCGTTTACTTGATAAATTTGAAACACGAACTTGTCTTAGATTTCACACATCTAAATCAAAGTATCTTTGCACATAACAATATACTTACTTCCTATTAAAGTATAAATTCTACAAATAATTAATACTCAATAATATTGAAAATAAAATGAGCCAAGGACGTTTATCGATAAAACCTAATAACATTAAAATCTTCTGGGCAGCACTAAAACCGCCATGTTTAGTGGCCAGATGACGTCACAGTGGCACGCATTTTTTATTGACGTTTCATTTCCATAGGTTTCCTACTTCATATTAGGTTTTATCGATAAACGTCCTTGGCTCATTTTATTTTCAATATTATTGAGTATTAATGGGGATTGTTCAAAAAAAATTACCCTCTGATTTTATATTTTTATTATGTAAAATAGGGTATTTTAAGATACTAATTTGAATATTTTTGTGTTTTAAGAGTTAGTTTTTTTTTAATTCGATTTTTAAAAAAAATATCCGATGACGTCATTGGGGACAACTTTACATTAATTCCTTTGCCTATAAAAAGAAAATAATCATATTAATCTGTGCTAATATTTAAATGTTACTGTCATTATTCATTATCACACATCGGGATCATTTTAGTGTGGCCAGCTTAGCAATTTTATCGGTAGATTTATTTTATATATTTTGGTGTTCAACATTTATTATTTTCTAAAGTTACCGTTAAGTTATTTAAAGTGACCTTTAGTGAAAAATCAATATAATATAACTTAAACTGAATAATGTACAGTTAGACTGAATACCATTAATTGATAATCAGGCATAAATTACCTATTAGACACCATTGCGATGTCATTACTTTTCTTAATTTGTAATAAAGTATTCTTTCGGCGATTACAACAGATAAAGCTCATTCGACTACTAAAATACTTAGATTTGGTATCACATTTGGATTATCATTTTAAATGTCTGATACCTAAACATAGTCTCATTATCCAATGATGTTGTCAATCCAGTTAAAATAAAAAGGTTGTATTGTCAGTTTCAATTGAGAGGGGGGGGGGGGGAGTATTATTAGTCAGACCTTTAAAAAAAATATCAGTCGTTAGGACTGCACTTCAGAGATAAAAACTTGGTATCTGAGCGTGACGGTCGTGCGAATTCAGTGTATTTTCCCCATCCTAGAAGTATCTACCGAAGTTTTCAATTTAAAAATCATGGCGATGTTCGATAAGGTCTTTTTTAAGTCAATATGTTGGGAGTTACTTTCCTACACACACGTGTGTACTTACAAGAATTACAAATTTTAGTAATTTCACTATTAGCAACCTGGCAACATTGGGTATTTAGGCTTTAGATCGGCGGTTAATGCAGCATTTCTAAATTCTAATATTATTCATTACAATTAATTTCGTCCTTAGAAAAATCTTCTAAAAGTCATCCGACAAAAAAGTGAATTGTTTTATTAATGAAAATGTATTAAATATTTTCTCTTTCTAAACATGGCCGAATCTTCAAATAGGAGTGTTAATTTTGTAAAGGCTGATACGCTAAACCTACCTAACATGTAATGTTATTAGAGTACATAGCTATACTCGTAGTACATATTGGAGAAATAAGAGGAGCTAAAATCCTGATGTAAGTAGTTTTGTGAAGGTTTCTAAATTCAACATGTTCGTCCATAGATCTTCCTTACTTCTTTCCTCTTAGAACCTGTGTAGTATATTACTATTCCTGTCTGTAAATTAAATCCATATAAGAAATCAGTAATATTAATTATTAGTTAATATATGATTGATGTAAGTATACTTTGTGTTGAAGTCAAAATTCATCTAAAATGTGCACCTATTTGTAGAAAAATAGCTACATGTCTCACTCATTCATTAGAAACTGATTAAAATAATATTAATTACTTATTTGATAATTTGGTACAATCCATAAATCAGCAACCTATATTACTTTCTTAATAATCTATAATACAAGTAAAGTATCTCATATAAATACATACAAATAAAGGAACAGACATTGCACCACTGCCCTGGCGGTTAGATAATGTGTTTGATTGCTAATGTATGTTATGGATCTGATCTTATACAACAAATTACCGGAAAATATGAAACTCTCCAGTAGTTTTAAATATATTCACTTGCCGGCTTAAAAGTGATTAATTAATTAAGCACATCTATAGCTTGAAGGATTTCATGGAATATGAAGATTTGTGATAAATACCTTAATGATTGTAAATCTCTTAATAATATGATTTTGATGTGTAACATAGTTACTAATATGAAAATTTATGTTTTAAATAAGGACTATGCGAGTAATTAAATGTGTCTATTTAATCTATCTTTTTTTTCCAGGTTCAGAAAAAGTTAACAGAAAAGTTTTCTGCATAAGCAAGGGTTATGCTTGATCATAGAATTTTATGACGTAACCACTGCAAGTTTACATGAAAACTTTATGTATAGAAAAAACCAAATGCTAGCCTGCAGAAAAAAGAAAAAGATAAAACTGAACATTTCTGAAAAGATTATATAATATGTCCTAAATTATTATTAATAAGTGTTTAAGTAAATAAACAAGTTTAACTGCTAAAAGTTATTTATTATTTCATCTTGCAAAATAATAAGTCAAAAGATATATTTTATTAATCAATTCATATAAATATATGGCACATACAAATTTATAACTCACAATAGTTTGCTTTCAGTATAGAAACCATCTTATTCTTATAACTCTTAATGTGAACTCTTAAGACATCAGTCAAAGTAAAGCAAAAATATTTTTGGAGGAATGTTAAATATTCATATATTGTTTACATGAATTATAACTAATAACATCTAGATTTATGTATATATAAAAATAAGTTATTTAAAATAGCCATCCTTGTTCTCAATTAATTAAGCTTTAAAGATATAGGCCATTCTTCTATGGTGGTACTAATCTTTTCAATCAGTTTCCATTTATTGATTTGGGCTCGCTTGAGATAAATTCAGGTTCTGGTGAACTTTTTGTATGCCATTAGCTCCAATGCAGTTCATAAAGAATACTCCAAAGAATTCAAGTCAGAACTCGACGAAGGCCAACCTATGCTCTGAACAAAGTCTGACAAATTGGCTTGCAACCAATGTTGGATTGAATTAGCTTCATGGGAGGGTACAGAGTCCCTGTTGGAAAATCCACTACTATCCAGCGAATAAAGTATCACTTAATGCTTAAATCATTGTTTCCAATATGTGATTTTGGACGTCCTTCTAACTTCTGGCGCAAGGTGTATTGTTTTGCCAGTTAAATTTTCTTCCACCGTGATGATCTTCTCATCAGTAAACAGGTTATTTTTTGGATCGCATCTCTTGAAAAGATTTCGACATCGTTCCAATCGCCATTTACGAAGACGCTCGTTTATATAATGCACTTTTCTTTGACTTTTAGTTAGAGACCATATGTAAATATTCTCTTTACAGATATTTAAGAAATATTGGTCTGAAGAAATAATATATACATAATTTTATTCTAGGTACGTCGAATAAAATGTTTGTTTATGTTGATGTTGTGTGACATAACAATGACATAAAAAGGAAAATGTCGGTCCTTTTGTATTTTGAAACTGAATGGCTACGGTATTCATATGCATTTCACCACACGTAAATGACGTCATAGGATTTAGTAAGGTCAAATAAAGGTCAAACGCATTTCTTTCAAAATACAAGGGGATTGTACGTTTTTTGGAATTTTAACTAGACAGAAATGATTAGGAACACTATTCCTCGAAATGGTTTTTCAAAAAGCTAAATTGAAAAAAAGTGAACAATCCCCATTGTCATGTCATATATATCTGTCAAGTGTATATAAAATAAACATGGCTGCAATCAAGCTGCTTTTCAATAATAGAATATAGAGAACATCCTACATCATCCGACCCACGACTCGGTTAAAACGCCACACGAAACTCTCCCATATCAAATTATGGTCTAATAAGTCTTGAATTTCTAAGTTGCATAAAATCGTTGCATTTGTTTCCAATGTTTCTATACCTGTTAAACGAAAGGGTCTCATTGGGTAGTTAACCTTGCGGATTGAAAGTGAATAACCTTTGCTAAACAACCTCTCAGATATGATTTCCTTTTTATTTTGGACTAGAGCATTCCCTGTGGCTTTGCTCGCGTAATGCTACATATATTGTTTTTCTTTATGCCTCTGCTGAAGCGCTTACTCTCAAACGTCTTTCGTTGCTCGTTTTCGTTTTAGAACTTTTTTTATTTGTTCTTGTTAACGAACTTTTAAAGTTCGTTACTCAATTTCTCCGTCAATTGTGAACCGATTTTCAAAATTTTTCTTTTAATCGACCTACTCACCTATCTGATGAGTGGATCGGATCCCAGGGATTTTTTTTTTATTTCAGGAGTTCAGCAGACAGGCAACGGCCCACTTGATAGAAAGTGGTTACCATCGCCTATGGACATTTGCAACACCAAAGGTGCTACAAATGCGCTGCTGCTCTCTTAAGGGAAACTGGAACTTGGTCACTAATGCCGGAACACAACTCAAGGTTGTTATGGCGACATACTTTAGACCAGGGGTGGTAGCCATCCAGTCGGGCAAATGCCCTACCACCTCGCTGTGGATTGTTTAGTCGCCTCTTACGACAGGCCGCCCCAACGCAGGAAATTGTATTCTTTCTCCGTTCCTGCACGGATATATCGAGAATAACTTTTATTAAAGAACGCCGTTCACCTAAATTCTTGGAACAATACTTGTATACGTGTATAAGTATTACATTTTGTGCAGGCACTTAATTTTTATATGAATTTTACGCAATTTCTCTGTCAATTGTGGATCGAGTTTGAATTTTTTTCTTTAATCGTAAATATGTGTACTCCCGAGGCGGTTTCACGATCACCAAGTTAGGGTCTGATGAGTGGATCCCAGAGATCCTTATTAAAAAACGCTGGAAGCCTAAATTAAAAAAAAAATCGTGTATACGCGTGCCAGTATTATATTTTTTTGTTGTTTGTTGGGCGTTTAATTTTTTTGTTGTTACGTTACTCGATTTCTCCGTTGAATTGTGGACCGATTTTCAAATTAACTCCCGAGATTGTCCCATAGTCACCAGGTCAGGATCTGATTTGAAGTTCGCAAGAGAATCGAGAGCAACCCTTATTGAAGAGCATATATATACCGAAGAGAGAGATGGCAAATTTGTATACGCGTGCCAGTTGTACAATTTCCACAGGCGCCTAATATTTTATTTCTAAAGCTATTAAAGTATTTGCGCAACTAAAAATTAAAAAAACGTTAACAAAACTATAATAAAATTATAAATAAAAAATAATAAAAATTACTATATTTTGTGAATTTGTTGTTGTTCTTTTATGTTTTACTTGGCATCGACTTCAAGATGTTGTAGAAAGAAGTCGGTTAAGTATTTATTTTTTGGTCTTTAGAGTGAAGTCAGTTTTGTATTAGTTAAAAAAAAAATGGAATATTTTTTTGTATTGAATTCAATATAGTTTACAGTAGGTCCTGTACAAATTTTATAGCTTGTACGTACAAACGCACATTGTCATAATATTATACATTATATTCTATTTATAGAAAGTAAAAATTTCGTTTTGTGGACCAGGGGGCCTCCAGGCTAGGTTGTCTAAGCAAAAATTCCTAAAATGTTATCCACAATCATTTATAGATTAATAGCATATTTGAGAATAACTGCTGGGCCAAAAGGAATGGCTATCAGATTTGTCTTTGTTGTCTATAGAGGCAGAAAATCTAGAAAATCGTCTTCAGCTATAGATGATTTGATAAATAAGCTTGCCGAAAAAAAGGCTAAGAAAGTGTATCTTTGATTTGAATTGTTTGTCTAACAAGTCTAACTTAGCTCCTAGGAGCAATAAGTATCTATACTAATATTATAAAGAGGTAGTTTGTGAGTTTGTGACGTTGTAGGGGGTAATCTCTGGATCTAGTAAACCGATTTAAAAATTCTATTACTGTTCGAAAGCTACGTTAACAGGGAGTGTCATAGGCTATATAACATGACGCTATATACCGCGGGAGCGGGACAGAGCGCGGGAACAGCGTCGGGCCGCTAGTAAGTAATAACTTATAATCAATATATACATACATACATAACTTCACGCCAGTTCCCTTGCGGGGTAGGCACGAATAACAGAGCGCCATTCAGGCTTATTCTTACACACCTCACTTGCTTCTTTGACATGCATAGCTCTTGTCATGCACGCTCGTCTGTTCTTAAGGCTCCTAACATCACCTTCTGCTAGTACACGATAAATTTGATCACGGAAGGTGTGTCGTGGCCTTCCACGACTTCTGCATCCATCCACTTTTGCATTGTATATCTGTTTAGTCATTCTTTCATCATGCATTCTTTCCACATGCACGAACCACCGGAGCATTCCTTTCCTTACCTTCACCCCGACACTCTCTTTCAGACCAACTCCCTTTCTTACTTCGGTATTACGAATCAATATATAATTGTTTTAATTCAATTCCAGCATTGTTGTGTCTTTTATAAAAAACATTTTTGATACAGGGCCCGTCTAAGGTAAGCTACGCCACTGTTGTGGGCCCCTATTTGCAACTCGTAGACCCCCAAATTTTGTTTTCGCTGACGTGGACCTTGCTCTAGTAGTTTGGTCTGTGTGTTGATATGTCAGTCAGTCAGGTCACGTATACTCGTATACAATACACCTTGGACAAACATGGCGGGTATGCTGTCCATTCCCCCTATAAATAAAAGGCCCGAGTCCAGCAGTGGGATGTTTACGGGCCGTTATTATACTCTCGAAAATTCATTAAACCTTGTTTCTTACCATTTATCAATTGCATTTCAACTTGATAAGTGATAAGTATTAATAGATAACAAAATCTTGATGACTTTTGTTATCTTTCCAATTCTATAGCAAGTGCACGATAAACAATGGTAAATTATCTTGAGTGTTATGTTTATAACATGTATATAACAATACTGGGAATCGTTATTGCCCAACAAATACCTAATTCTATAAAGCTGATAAGTATGATCATGAAAGAAGAATACTATTATATATATTTATATATATTTATATATATATATATATATATATATATATATATATATATATGTGTGTATATATATATATATACTAGCTGTCCCGGCAGACGTTGTTCTGCCCTGAAGAAATAAAATTTAGAGCCCGATTACAGCGCCACCTACCGGGTCCAAATGTAAGATATCCTATCTTTCAAGTCGGATCAAACTGCACACGGTGTGCAAATTTGATTAAAATCGGTCAAGTAGTTTAGGAGTCCATCGCGGACAAACAACGTGACACGTAATTTATATATATTAAGAAGATATATATAATAAAACGCTTGGACCGTGGGGTCCGGAGGCCATGAGCCTCTACCAAAATTTATCGAAACGACTCATTGACTCTTGAGGTGATCAGAGGGCTGGTGCTTACCTCGGCCAACGGATCAGTATGGCGATCCAGCGAGGAAACGTAGCCAGCCTTCTGGGCACCTTACCCATAGAAGACGGTGATCTAGGCTCAGTATTCTACTTATAGTCTTGAGGGACTATGAGTAGAATACAATACATATAAGTTAAGTTTTCTTGCATTGTATTCGATTATATGTAATTATTAAAAATATATAAATTTATTAAAAAATTAATAATAATAATAAGCCCGCCGCTTTGTGGCGAAGCCTTAGGTGAGTAGTGACACCTTGGACGTGACTCCGGGGGCCAAGGCAACGCCCCCGCCTCCGTGCTTGCCTTAACCAGCCGGCACTAAGTGGAGATCGCTAGAGCTAAGACTCAAGCTCCAGGGGTGAAAGTGATAAATGGCCTAACGTTGGAAGTAGCGTCGGTGAATTACAGCCCACCTCTCTACACCCCTTAGCCATTCACACCCATATTGCCCCTGTCTTCTATGGCATTTTTTGGGGCCCATGCAGGGAGTGGCGAGTCACCGTCTACCCATTTTTCCATGTTCCTTGAACATTGCGACGGACAGACGCCATTGTCCCCATAGTCCTAGATCCCTAGTTCCACTAGTACTTCATCCCATACCTACTACTAGTACTTTTAGTCCTCATATCCCACAATAATCCTACACTCCTTGAGCGCATTTTTATATGACGTAGACATGGATAATCGCCGGTAAATGTCACGTCATATTTACATTAAACTTGTTGAAGGGACCTCTACATTTTGGCGTTCCCATGGCTCCACGCAAGCCCTCCAAAAGTCCGGGACATTTTTCGGCCCGTAGACTTCAAAGACATATAAGAATTTTAAAAGAAATAACTTCTATACGCACGTACATATTGTAACGTTGGTATTCTTTTATTGCCAAACAAGCAAACAGGCATTTTTTTTTTATTGGACTTGACTTTATGTTGTTGGTCCGAAGACCTTACAACTTTACCGGGGTTTTTGGGGCGAGTGCCTTCGCGAAGCGAAGGCGCTTGAGCCCGGGGGGGCATCTCCCTCGAGGGAGCTCCCTAAGGAGTTTTACCTCGGCTGGACTGTTGCCATGAGAGGGGGATGAAGATGCCCACCATAGGGCGACACAAAGCATAATTAAGAACGGGCGACGGGTAATATAAAGCCCGAGGGGAAGGATCCCGGCGGGCCGGGACCGGCGGTTCGCCGGGCCTACGCTAACTTACTGCCGTTTCGTAACGTGTTATGGCTGGGCGAAAAGAAACGGCGAAAGAAACTTCCCAGCACCACGCCTAGTCTATCCTGTGGGGGGGGGGGGGGTTGTCTCCTAGCGTCCCCCGCAGGGACGTGGAGAGATCTCGATTGGCGGCGTCTGTGTCTGTCTGATAAGCAAACAGGCAAACGGTGCAGCTAAGGTATATAAGGAGCCACATCTATAAATTACGTTAAGGGTGTACAGGGGACAGGGGACAGGGGACAGGGGACAGGGGAGGGGCACTAAATTTCGTAACATCACATTTCAAAATCTAATATACATAAGTTTAAAACACGAACTATGAACTATTAACGAAAAGCTTCAAAATATTTCCAACTCTATGTATGAGCATAGTGTTTTTTATTATTATTATTATTGTTTGTCTTTCAAGACCACGGGCCATAAAAATGGCCCGGACTTTTGAAGGGCTTGCGTCCCCACGGATTGCCCCCCATGGGAAGGCCAACACGTAGAGGCCCCTTGACAAATTTAATGTAATTGTGGCGTGACACTGACCGGCGATTATCCCTGTCTACACTATATAGTAATGCACCCAAGGACAAGCCCCGGCCAGTGTAGGACTATTGTGGGATTGCTAACAAACAACACCGGCAAAAACGGCATCAAAAACGCGAAGCGTTGCTAAATTCACTCTGCGTTTTCGGGATATCAGGAAAAAAATATTACCCCATTTTTTATAATTAAATATTTTTTTATGTAAGTGAAAAGTTTAAATGATCGTTACGATTTAATCGCTTTATGTGATATAATTTAATATTACTCAGAGGTTTTAGTTTTTTTTTTAAATAAAGTATTAGCAACAAAAGTTGTGCGTCTTGGAACGAACCATAAAAAAATACATGCACAAATGAATTCATAACACATTTTAGCACATGTAGTAATTTTAATTCGCAATAAACTGCTTGTACAGATAATTAGTACATATTTATAAGTCTGTTAATTAGCAATACTAATGTAATAATTCTAAAAAAACTATATAATTATATATATATATATATATATATATATAATATATTAAATTATTTCTTTATTAGGAATTAATGGAGATGCAGCTAACAGAATATAGACAAAATTTAATATCTTAATTATGACAATAAAGAGTTATCTATAATATTACTAGCGGCCCGGAGCGGATTCACCCGCGGTCTGTCCCGTTCCCGTGGTATAAAGCGTCATGTTATATAGCCTATGACACTCCCTGTTAACGTAGCTTTCCAACAATAAAAGAATTTTTTAAATCGGTTTAGTAGATCCCGAGATTATCCCCTACAACGTCACAAACTTACAAACTTTACCTCTTTATAATATTAGTACAGATAACTCCGACCGAATCATCTGCTTTAAACGATATTCAGTTTTTTTTACATCCTCTTTGACGATATTTGCAGCACGCATTCTGTCAATTCTATGTCAAACGTCATAAGGTTACATTGAAAAGTTTATATTGTCCAAAGCGCTAAGGTTAGATTAGAAATAATTTTATATGATGGTTAAGTATTCTTAAATTTTCTAATTATCCTTCACACAACTTACATCTTATCGTTCACGATCATATATAATTATTTCAGGTACTTTATTTCAATACAACTGTGCCGTTGATAAGAAAATATAAAAAACATAGTGCAAAAATAATTCCGAAAATGATTCAAAATATTTTCTTTCAAAATCTATCTCTTTGTCCAAAAATATGCTACAATTGGATCCGTAGGAAGTCTAAAACGTAATATAAACTAGTTTAAGAAAACCGGATACACAAACATTACATGTCTGTTTTCTATAGATTTTTTCAATTATTCATATTTCATAAATAAAAAAAAATCGTAACAAAAGTCCCCAAATTTTGGAAAATAAGTCACACTTTTCACCTGACAACATCAATCAATTCGATAACCTTGAAAATGTCGAAATTAAATTTCACGTTTTTACAAAGAAATCATGAGAAAAGTGTTAAGTTTTCCGATTAAATGACATCTCATACTTATCCTTTCCCGTTTTAAAATAGTTCCGACACATTTTAATAGCGCAGGTCGGCATAATTATTTTTTTTAGTGCTCGATTCCGACACATACCTACCTACATGCCAGTATCATCAATAACGTCTGTTAAATTAGACAAAACATCGCGCTCATTTTTTTGTTCTAGTTCTTTAAAAAAATAGATTTTTCTTCCAAAATATTATATAATTGGTGCACCAACACAAAGGTCCTTGTGCGTTATTGTATCACCTTGAATGAAACAAAGTAGGCCTGTATATAGCATTGCTCTAGCTAGGGTACCTATAATATCTAAAAAAAAAATAAGGGCGCAGTTATAGAAGCTGGCATAGGGCGCATAAATGGCTATTTACGGCACTGATGGGGTCTTTAGTGGGTCAACGGAATTCTCACTTATCGCACAAAACACGATTAGCATAGGATAAGCTGTAATCGAGAAAATGGTTCCAGCATGGATCTACATTCAATACAAACATAATACCTGTTTCAGTCGATCTGACTGCTATGTTTTCTTCATTCTACATTATTTACTAGTTATTTGTATATAATTGCAATGTATGTGAAATTATCAATGCATAAATTGTTGCGGAGATAACCCGTGAAGTATATACAGGTTTTAGTGGTTAATGAATGTATTTAATGATTTTTTTTTTCAATTGTTAGCTTTGTAACAGACAAGCAAACTTCAAATCATTAAAAAATACTAGTGGTCGCCAAATGGTCGAAATTAAACCATAATTAATTTAAATTATAATTTAGAACATTATTTTTTTATGTTTATGGCTTGGCAATTAAGCCAGGCGCGATTGTATTGTAGGCTACAGTCGACGCCATATAACGGAGTTCTTGTGAAAACTCGAAAGGCCAAATATGACTATACAGTTCACATTTCTCATAAAACCACATAATTACTACTCAATAACTATCAATATCCTACAACTATTGCTCATTTTAGAGTAATTTTACACATTTTTAGAAAATAAAACTGCACAGCACAACGGCCCCTTTCAGTTCCCGCCAAAAACTCTTTGAACATTATTAAGGTTCTGTTGATAAAGTACTTCTATAATTTAACCAAGGCTACACTGTTAATTTGACTTGAACAATAAACAAAAGAGTATATAATATGCGTGTGTCAAATACATGGTAGAGTGTGTAATGTTTTTTTAATGATTTAATGTATTTTGTATACATACATACATACGTACATACATAGCTTCACGCCAGTTCCCTTGCGGGGTAGGCACGAACAACAGAGCGCCATTCAGGCTTATTCATACACACCTCACTCGCTTCTTTGACATTCACATATGACATGTATTTCGTATGCATAATTTAAAAAAAAAATAGCATTCGTCGCTTCCTCTCGATATAAACTATAAGTGTGTGAAATTTCATACTCTTCCGTCGGCGCAATTTTCATAAAAAGGGGTATGAGGTTTTTGCTTCACGTATTCATATAATATGATGATATACAAATAGTTATGTATAAAAAGAGTATACGACACAAGTATTGGAATAAAATTAATTTATCATTATAGAAACAGGAAATGTGATAAAATATAATTAAAAAACTAAGTAGTGCTCATTTATCAAAGTTCATTACAAACTATACATACATATACTTAGCTGCCGTCGCGTCGCATAGAGTTAAACATATTCGACGTAAGTATTATAAATGCGTCTTCATCGGCCCGTCGCAGCAGGTCGGTTTCCGGGCCGCGTCACGGGCATGCGGATAGTGCCGTTTTCACGGCTGCCGATATGCCCGGCTCGGTAGGGGATGCGTCGGCGGTGGTAGACCTCACCGCCGCCACGCATGAGGATAGGTGCGGCGCGATGGGACCGCCTCCGGTTCCCATGGCGCCTAGGGCCCCATCCGGGCGTGCCGCGCGCAGGAGCGCAGCACACCCGGAGATAGATAGGAACGTATTGCTTGCAGCGAACTCGGCCGTTTGCCTGGCCGTGAGCGCTGCAAGCACCATAGTTCAATATGCCTACATGGCGCCACCCACCTCTGCGCGAGCCTCACTCGTGCAAGGGAGCGGCGCCTACGTAGAGCATGATCACATCCCACCGTCCGGCAGCGTCCCAGACTCGCTGGAGCACGCGCTCTACGGTGCGATTCGCGACCATAGTTATTCCCGCCCTGAAGCGCCTGCCTGTAGTCCGGTATACACGGTGGCCGGTTCAGCGACGACAGGGGATGGGTGCCCTACGACGACGGTGTCGTATAGCGCACGGGCTTCACCTGTGCCTACGACATCGACTTGCAACCTTTCGGGCTGCAACGTCGAGAGCAGCCGTCCCACGACACCGGTTGTCGCGCGAGCCTCACTCGCGCCCTCGGCCGGGGTCGTGAATAGGGACCTCGTAGGCGCGGCAGCGGCGACCCCCTCGTCTTCCTTCCCTAATGGGATGGGAGCCGCTGTTGCGATGTCGGCGCCTGCGTCTTCGGCTGCGGCGGTGTCCACGTCCTCGTCTTCAGCGGCAGCGGCGGCGGGCACGACGACGTCGTCATGTTCGTTCACAGCCTCATCGTCTTTGGCATCGGGTTCGGCGGCGCCGTCAACGTCTTCAACGGCAACGGTGCCGATTTCGTGTGCCCCGATGCTCGTTCCCGGATCGAGGTCGCGCTTCTGGGACCGGTCCCAGAGCAGCGGCGCCGATTCGGACGGCACGTCGGGTGCTTCTTCCCCAGCGCGCGCGCGCTCGCCTCTGCGCCCCACGGGGGGCGCACCCGCGGCGACTACTAGCATTCTCGCGGGTGCGGAGGCCTACCTCCGCACCGAGGGGGGTGAAAAAGGGCGCAAGGCGCGCAAGGCAACCGCTGCCAAAGTGGCCGCGGCTAGCCAATGCGCCGCCCTCGTCGGGAATATATCGGCTCTCGGCCCTGGGGAGCTCCGCCTAGCGGCGTGCGCCCAGGTCGCCGAGATAATTCAAATTGCCCAAACGTCGGGCAATTTGAAGGGGGTTTACGTGCGCCGGCTGAAGGAGGCCGCGTCCAGGGTGTCGGACATCGTCGACACACTGGTCACGCGAAATCCGGAATCCGAGGCCTGGAAGCTCGGTAACGAGAACGCCAGGCTACGCATGGAGTTAAGCTCGCTGCGGGAGGAAAACCGCTCCTACCGCAGGGAGTTTGAAGACATGCGTAAGGCCCTAAAGGCCTCCGCTTCGGTTGCGGAGCCGGCGCCTGCTGTAATGGCGGCGCCGACCCCCGTACCCGTCAAGCGAAAGGCCCAAGCCGCCACGGCGGAGGCGGCGGCGGTACCGGAACCGCCCGCCGCACCCGCTGCGGTTAAAAAATCGCGTCCGGCCCGTGCTGCGGTAGCAGGGCCGACACCGGCTCCCGTCGTCGGGACGGAGCGAGCTCCGGCGGCCGCCAACGGGGTGGCGCCGACACCCGCTCCAACGGGGCCCGGCGGCATCGATCACGACGCGTTGTGCGGGCCGTGATCGACGTTGTCGCCCCCATACTCGATGCCCGGTTCGCCGGAATCGAGGACCGGCTGAATGCCGCGCCGACCCTCCGTCCACCGCTAGCGGCCGACCGAGGCAAGGCGCCGGCAATCAAACCGGCACCAAAAGTGGCCGTTAGGCCGAAAACGGCCACGGCTGCCGCCGCCGTCCGGCGGAATGCGGGGGAAGTAAGTACCCCGGTTCCGATGGAGGTGGTGGCGACCCCGGCTGTCGGGGTGACGGACTCCCCACCGTCACCGCCCCCCCCCCTAAAAAAAAGACGAATAGAGGGGGGGTGAAGTGGAGGCTGAAAATGCAGCGGAGAGCGGCACGCGATGCCGCCGTTGCATTAACGGCCCCCGCCACGGCACCCGTGCCTGTGGTGTCGGCTCCTAGGCCGGCCCCTAGGCAACGGACGGCGCCCGCGGCCGCGACATCGGTCGTCGCGGCGCCCGCCGTCCGCGCTCGCATCGCGCACGTCGCGCCGCCGCCGGCGCCCGTGGCCCCCGCCTCCGCCCCGAGGGGGGGGCGTGGACGACGGTCGTCAAGCGGAAAAAGGGTAAGGGGGCGAGGGCCGACGGGCCCCCTCCCCCCACCCAGGCGCAAGCTGCTCCCCTGCCGTCGGGGGGGGGCAGCAACAACGGAAACAGGCTGCGAAGCCTGCGGTAGTATTCCGTGAGCCGAAGTCGGCCGCAGTTAACATCAAACTACTGCCGGCAGCGGCCGCGAAGGGTGTCGGTTATCGCGAGGTCTTCGCGAAGGCCTCGACGGTGGTCGACATCGCGGCCATGGGCCTCCGCGAGGGGCTGAAGGTGGTGCGGACCGTCAGGGACGCGCGCCTACTCGAGTTCCAGCCGGGACCCGAGAGCGCGGCCAAGGCGGACCGCGTCGCCGAGGCTCTGCGCGGAGCCCTTGCAGGGATGGCCGAGGTCGTCCGCCCCGTAAAGCGTGGGGAGCTTTACGTCTCTGGGCTGGACGAATCGGTCACGGTCGATGGGCTGCGTGACGCGATCGCGCGCGCCGGCAAATGCCGGTGCGACGACGTGCGCACGAAGCACATCGGTGCAGGACCGGGCGGTTTGGGCGCATCATACGTGATGTGCCCCGTCGCTGCTGCCAAATTCATCGTCGAGATGGGCTACCTCGTGGTAGGTTTCACCTCGGCGAGGGTAGAGGCACTGGAAGCCAGACCGATACGTTGTTACCGGTGTTACAACGTCGGCCATGGCGCCCAGACCTGTCCGGACACGTGCCCGGACCGGACTAACTTGTGTCTCCGCTGCGGTAAGAGCGGACATAAGATGCCGGACTGCACGGCCCGGAACCCCCACTGCGCGGCGTGTGCGGCGGGGGGACTCAACGCTGCCCACCCCACGTTGGCGAGGTTCTGCCAGCCTCCCTACGTGAAGGGCAAATTCGTCCATCCGAGGACGAAACAACGCACGGGTGTTACGGGAGTACGCGCAATGGACACCTCCAATGCCTAGTACGCCCGTAACAATACTATTTCAGGCGAACGTAAACCACTCCCCCACCGCTCAGGATTTGTGCCTGCAGGCGATGGCGGAGTGGCAAGCGAACTTGGCCGTAATAAGCGAACCTTATTACGTGCCGCCTTGCGGCAATTGGGTGGGCGACCTCGACGACGTGGTAGCGGTGGTGGCCAGAGCCGGATCTGGCACACCGCTTATATGTCTCGAAAGAGGAAAGGGCTATGCGGTGGCGGAGAGCGGGAGTATCGTCGTCATAGGCGTTTACTTTTCGCGCAGCCGCCCCCTGGCGGAGTTCGAGCTTCACTTGGACGCCATCAGGGCTGCCATAGACAGATTGTCGCCTAAAACGATTCGTGATGGGCGACTTTAACGCAAAACACTGTTCCTGGGGAAATGCGTTCACGGAACCTAGGAGCCGGACGGTTGAGGAATGGGCTCTTCAATCCGGCCTGACGATATTGAACCAGGGATCGGTCCAGACCTGCGTGCGCGCGCGGGGTGGATCGGTCATCGACCTGTCATTCGCCACTCATGCGGCCGCCCGCAGAGTTGTCGGATGGAGGGTGCTGGAGGAGGTGGAGTCGCTCTCTGATCATCGGTACATCAGATTTGAGCTTACCCCCTCCTCCGGTCCGAGCCCTGTTCATCGCCCCCCTCTCTTCCCGCGTTGGGCCCTTACCAAGCTCGATCCGGAGCAGGCCGAGGAGTGGGCACTCACGGAAAGCTGGGCCTACCCAGTCGAATTCGAGAACCTGGAGTCGCAGGCAGAGCACATGCGCAAGACGCTGACGAGGGTTTGCGACGCGGCGATGCCTCGCGTCTCCAAGCGGCAGCCTCCGTGCAAGCAGGTCCACTGGTGGACCGAGGAGCTGGGCGAGAAGCGAAAGGCAGTTCGCATCATCAGCCACAGGCTCAAACGCTGCAGGGCGCGCCGTCCTCCGGACTACGTCGCGGAAAATGGACTCGTGGGAGAGTTTAGGGAGGCCAGAAAGGCCCTTTCGATTGCAATACTGCAAGCGAAAGCCCGGGCTCGGGCCGAGCTCCTCGAGACGCTCGATCGGGACCCTTGGGGGCGTCCGTACCGTGGGGCCCGCAACACGTTGCGGCCTTGCACATCCACGGTCACGGAAACGCTCGAACCCGAGGTGCTCCGGTCGGTTATCGACGGGCTCTTCCCGGATCCGGGAAACTTCACTCCCCCCAGTATGGGTCCACCCGTTCCCGACACTCCCACGGACGAGGAGCCTCACTCCATCTCCGAGGGGGAACTAGACGTTGCCCTGGACCGGCTCCGGGGCAGGAAGACGGCACCGGGACCCGACGGGGTTCCAGGTCGACTCCTATTCCTGGCCGCTAAACATCCACGCGGCCAGCTGCGGGAACTGTTCGAAGCCTGTATTCGCGCAGGTCGGCTCCCGTAGCAATGGAAGGAGGGTCGTTTGTGCCTGATTCCCAAGGGAGGTCGGCCTCCCAACGATCCGTCCGCCTTCAGGCCCATAGTGCTGCTGAACGAGGTCGCTAAGGTCTTCGAAAAGATCTTGGCGGAGCGGCTCGTGAAGCATCTCGACGCTGTGGAGCCGGGGCTTTCAGAAACGCAGTTCGGGTTTCGGCGGAGGCGCTCCACGATGGACGCCTTCGAGACGCTGCGAACGTCAACGGACGAAGCCGTCCAAGCGAAGGATGTCGTTCTTGCGGTGTCGCTAGACATAGCGAACGCCTTTAACAGCCTCCCTCATGAGACGATCAGGGACGGGCTCCGCGCGCATGGAGTCCCCCCGTACCTCACGAGGCTGTTGGGCGCGTACCTGCAGGATCGACATATCCTTTGGGAGGGCGGTGAGTCCGGCAATCCCGAGGTAGGTCGTCGACGCGTCGCGTGCGGCGTTCCACAGGGGTCGGTCCTCGGGCCGATTCTTTGGAACGTAGGTTATGACTGGATCCTTCGGGTTCCGGTCCTGCCCGGGGTAGGGCTGATCTGCTTTGCGGACGACACCCTACTCACGGCACGCGCTGCGTCATTTGCGGAATCCGTGGACGTCGCTAACGCCGGGTTGGCGATTGTCGTAGATCGAATAGCTAGGCTGGGCTTGAGGGTCTCCCCCGCGAAAACGGAGGCCATCATGTTCCATAGGAAATTTCGCAATCCCCCCGCGGACTTGACCGTTTCGGTCCAAGGGGTGGCCATTAGAGTAGGGCCCCAGATGAAATATCTGGGGCTAGTTCTCGATGGGAAATGGCTGTTCAAAGCGCACTTTGAGCAGCTAGTTCCCAAACTCGTCAAATCCGCGGGCGCACTCTCGAGGCTGCTTCCCAACGTAGGGGGCCCGGGAGGTGCGACGCGGAAACTTTACTCTGGCATCCTGAGGAGTATGGCGCTGTACGGTGCACCCGTCTGGTCCATTGCACTTCACCGCCACAACAGAACCCTGCTGCAACGGGCGCAGCAGGTTCTGGCCGTGAGGACCATACGGGGGTATCGCACAGTGTCGCGGACGGCGGCCACCCTCCTGGCAGGCGATCCGCCCTGGCATCTCCAGGCGGACGTCCTGACAGTGGTGCGCCGCACCCGGCAGGATGCCCTAGCTAGAGGCCTGACCTTCTGTCAGGTCGAAATCGAGGCGATCAGGAAGCGGGAAACCGCCTCCATGATCGCCGTCTGGTCTCAAGAGCTCGACAACCCTGCGGCCTATGGCGGCTACACGGTGGATGCAATCAGGCCACAGCTGACGGAATGGGTCAACCGTACCAGCGGCACCCTGACCTTCAGGACGACACAGATACTTACCGGACACGGATGTTTCGATAAGTATCTGTGTCGCATTGTGGGCTGCTTGCCTTCCCCGGACTGCCGCCAGTGCGGCGCGCTCGACACGGCGTTACACACGCTAGTCGAGTGCGCCGCATGGGCGCCGCAGCGTTTCGAACTTGAGACGCACGTAGGTCCAGTCGACTCGCTCTGCGACTTGGTCAAGGCCATGCTGCAGAGCAGCGACAATTGGGGGGCTGCGGTTACTTTTTGCGAGACAGTAATGTCACTCAAGGAGGCCGCAGAACGAGACAGGGAGAGAAGTCCTGCAGCGCGTGCCAATGCGTCTTCTCGAGGTCGCCGGCCTTCAGCTGGCACCCGGAGAGGCAGGTACGCGCATTACTTCCCTCCCTGAGTTAGGTTCCGTTTACCGCGGGGGGCCTTTAGCTTGCTAGGAAGAGCAAAGGACCTTCTACCCCCGCACAACGAAGTGGGGTGTGTTCTCCCAGGGCACACTCCAGGCACTTTATTGCGCTGGATCGGCTGGGCGTAACTATGTTCTAAATCTCAGCCTTTCCAACACATTCAAAGCGCAGGGTCGTCAGGGAGGAGGGGGTTTTTAGTGGGTATTGGGGTTGCTCGCCCGTGCAGCAACGCTCGGAGTCTTCCACACTATTCTGTGACGTCGATCGCGGACGGAGCGCTGCCAAGAGCATACTATTGCTGCAGTGTTATCGCCCCCGACCGACGCGTGTCGTTCCCCTAGCAACGACCCAGTTTGTGCGTAAATCGGTTAAGCATTTTCCCTCGCCTCAAAACCAAAAAAAAAAAAAGTATTATAAATGCGAAAGTAACTCTGTCTGTCTGCCTGTTCCGTTATCACAAAAAAACTACTTTACCGATTTGGCTGAAACTCGGTATATATATATATACTAGAGTTTACCCCGCGGCTCCGCCGCGCGTCAAACTCTAGTGCGTACCTCTTGTTTTAAGAGCAGGCGTTAATACAGGATATATTGAATTGTATTTTTATGTTGGTGCTATTTGCCCTCGGAAGATTTACTTCATTTTATATCGCAAACTATCCCATCTACCGGGAGGAATAGTATCTATTTCTATTTTCGGTATTCAGACAGACAGATCGAGTGAAAGTCGCATTTTTTTAAAGATTATGAATTTTTACATCTATAAACTTGATAAATGATTGGTCCCCCATGCAAACTTTAATACCCTATTTCAACCCGTTCTAGTTTTATTTATATAACTAAATATTGTGTAAACTACACAAACTATCAAACGTACTAAAACTGGCAAAACTACCAAATGTACCAACCAAAACTACCAAATCCACCAACCAAAACTACCTAAACTACGCCAATTACCAAATCTACCAATCAAAACTACCAAAACCACCACAACTAACAAAAATACCAAAACTACCACAACTACCAAAACTACCACAACTACTAAAACTACCAAAACCACCACAACTAACAAAACTACCAAAACTACCACAACTACCAAAACTACCACAACTACTAAAACTACCAAACTCCCACAACTATCAAAACTACCGCAACTACCAAAACAACCGAATATACCAAATCGACCAACCAAAACTACCACAACTACCAAAGCAACCGAAACTACCAAAACTACCACAATTACCAAATCTACCAATCAAAACTACCACAACTACCAAAACCACCACAACTAACAAAACTACCACAACTATCAAAACTACCACAACTACCAAAACTACCACAACTACCAAAACAACCGAAACTACCAAAACTAACACAATTACCAAATCTACCAATCAAAACTACCACAACTACCAATACTACCACTACTACCAAAACTACCACAACTGCCGAAACTACCGAAACTACCAAATCTACAAAACAAAACCACCAAAACTACTACAGCTACCAAAACTACCACAACTATCAAAACTACCACAACTACCATAACTACCACAACTACCAAAACAACCGAAACTACCAAAACTAACACAATTACCAAATCTACCAATCAAAACTACCACAACTACCAAAACCACCACAACTAACAAAACTACCACAACTACCACAACTACCAAAACTACCACAACTACCAAAATAACTGAATCTACCAAATCTACCAACCAAAACTACCATAACTACCAAATCTACAATCCAAAACTACCACAACTGCCGAAACTACCGAAACTACCAAATCTACAAAACAAAACCACCAAAACTACTACAGCTACCAAAACTACAACAACTATCAAAACTACCACAACTACCATAACTACCACAACTACCAAAACACCACAACTAACAAAACTACCACAACTACCAAAACTACCACAACTACCAAAACAACCGAAACTACCAAAACTACCAGCATAAATTACCGAAAATAGCAAACTACCAACCAAAACTACCACAACTACCAAAACTGCCAAACAAAACTACCAAAACTACCTAAACGACCAAATTGACCAAATTAACAAAATGACGAAAATGGCAAACCACAAATAAAAACCTATCCTAGTTTCCGGGATAAACTTTACATAAATCTATCCCAAAATCTATCACAGTATCCGGGATGAAAAGTATCCCTTGACCACCCTCGGTATTCAAATTACATATGTACCGAGTATCAGCCAAATCGGTCCAGTAGTCTTTCCATAAAAGGATAACAAACAGAGAGACAAATATACTTTTATCCCGGAAACTATCCTATTTTCCGGGATAAAAAGTATCCTATGTTTATTCTCGGCATCGAAAATATATATATACTGAGTTTCAGCCAAATCGGTCCAGTAGTTTTTACGTGAAAACGGAACAGACAGACAGACAGACAGACAGACAGACAGAGTTACTTTCGCATTTATAATATTAATAGGGATTTTCGATGCCTTGGATGAACGTAGGATAATTTTTATCCCGAAAAATGAGATATTTACCGAGATAAAAATATATTTGTCTGTTTGTTTGTTATGCTTTTATGGAAAAACTACTGGACCGATTTGGCTGATACTCGGTACATTTGTAATTTTGGCCAAGGGA
Source organism: Dendrolimus kikuchii (assembly GCA_019925095.2). NCBI lineage: Eukaryota > Metazoa > Arthropoda > Insecta > Lepidoptera > Lasiocampidae > Dendrolimus > Dendrolimus kikuchii. The sequence goes on along the minus strand of JAHHIN020000030.1, from coordinate 2,984,696 downwards.
GGGTGGCCAAGGGATACTTTTTATTCCGGATAATGGGATAGATTTATGTAAAGGTTGTCCCGGAAACTAGGATAGGTTTTATGATTTTGTCGATTTCGTCCACTTAGTACGCACTAGAGGTTGACTCGGTATCGAAAATATATATATACAGTATACTGAGTTTCAGCCAAACCGGTCCAGTAGTTTTTCCGTAAAAGCATAACAGACAGACAGACAGAGTTATTTTCGCATTTATAATATTAAATAGGAATTTACCAAATCATAAGGTATTTATTAATAATGAACGATAATCTATATATATTATATAAATCAGTTGCTGTTCGTTAGTCTCGCTAAAACTCGAGAATGGCTGAACTGATTTGGCTAATTTTGGATTTGAATTATTTGTGGAAGTCCAGGAAAGGTTTAAAAGGTCGATAAATATGAAAAAAATGCTTGGAATATAGTAAAAACAACAATTTCGCTTTCCCTTAGAAACTATTCCTATCTGTCAAATATTTGATGTTCGTTCCGTCGTTCAGAAATCAAATTAAATTTAAAAGTGAAGTTTTTTTTTGCATTTTTTTGGTTTTTAATGTCAAACATTTGATGTTCGTCCCGTCGTACAGAAATTAACGTTTTTTATTTATTGATTCTGATGCGGTACGAAGTTTGCCGGGTCATCTAGTTATTAATAATTTTCAATTAATCACATTTAGCATTAAATGAACATGCCGCGTGCGAGATTAATGTATTTGTTACAATAAGCACTCCCAGGTTTCCACTTTGTGTAGAACTAAGATATTCTCGTCCATAACAGTAAATTAAAATATTTAAATTTTGCTTTTTATTATGCAAGGCAAGTAACGGGTTATTCAAAATAGCGAATGTGTATAGACAGCCAAGTGCGCGGTTTGCATTTCACATACATACACTCAGGGCTTTTTTGCGGGGGCAGGCGGGGCACGCAGTGCCCTTGAAAGAAATTCTAATATATCGAAAAATGCCATAATAACTGAAAAAAAGTAAACAACAACAAATAAATTATAGACTTACAGTTTTCGAGAATTAGCGTGCCCCCAAAAATGAAGTCACAAAAAAAGGCCTGCATACACTTATGTACATATCTATAATTATGATAATGAATCATCAAACTAGGCATTACAATCACTAAAAATATCAGTTACGTCAGTCCAATTCCGTTCATGCATAATACAAGAAGAAAAACATTAGAACGAATGTTCTTTATTGCATACTAGCTGTACTCAGCAGACGTTGTCTTGCCCTTATAAAATAAAAAACACTAGAAACCGCTCTGTCGACACACAGTGTTGCTAGAAGAAAGCATAGTAAATATTTGCCTCTTTACACTATCTATGGTCTAAGACTTACCCATTTGTCCTTGGTTTTATACCTTTCTCTTTCACTCACCAGCATGACATCTCTTTCCTTGATATGATAGATGTCAGATAGCTGTCAAGTCATATGCATTGTAAAATTTTGCCGGTAAAACATTGCAAAATTTGTAAATTATTTCAAAGTGTTAAAACTATTCAATATTAATAGAATTTTGAAGTGTTGACAACACAGTGCCAAGAAAATAATATAGTACTTCATTATAACACTTACCATTCGTCTTTTAATTGTGTTATAATAAGTACAAACTACGACAAGTAAGTGTTCCAAGTGGAATGTGCAACATTCGAAATCTTTAAGCCTTTGGTGATTTCTGTTATTACGAGCACATCGAGTGAAACCAATTACGATAAATTATCTTCGTTTCTCAAGTTCGGACGAAGGGGGAAGTATTTTGCTTTATTCTACTGAACATGAGATGTAAGTACAATTACGAGTTTTCAAACAGGATTGAACTTGTTTTAGCACCTAACTGAAAATCTCAGTAGGGGAAATAAAACACCGAGGTTAGTAAACCGGTTGTTTACTTAAGCTAACCAAGAGTTAGTGTCAAAAATTAAATTGATTTTTAATTAATATGATTGAAAGGACATTTATCACAAACTTGTCTTGCTAATAGTGTTGTACTAAGACATAACATTTGTCATTTCACTGTAAAAGAAGACCACTTATCGGTGCAGAACCATTGTGGACAAATTTGTTTTTTATAATATTCTAGAACAATGACAATTTCTGAACAAAGGCTATAGCTGGATAAACATCCAGCTGCTGCTGGCTGAAGTTGAACAGCTTCTTTAATTCAGTGATAAAACACTGGGGTGTGTATAGATAGTCGGCCCATTTATTTATTATTTGAGATATAAAGATAACTTTGGGTGGTTATAGCCTTCTAACCTATATTAAAGAAAGTTTGGATCTGTTCATGGTACATAGATGTGCCATGTGACTATAACCCACCTGAACATTGGTCTTGTAAACGAGGGCTTGTAAATTAAGTCCTCACAGGAGGCACCACAACTGATTTTCACCAAAGCCTAGTAATTTTTACATTACTTATTGACAGGATTAATAAAGTCAGTGGGACCAATGTCCCATAATTAAATATTAGAGACTACATTGCAAATTATTTGTAGTCAAGACTATATTTTTGTCCTGATGTTGTACAACTTATTAAAACATTATTGAGTGGCTTACAAGGGTGATTAAAATTTAAAGACAAGTACGTACTTTAAGTTAAAAAGTAACACATCTAATGTCTTATATGACAAGTGATCTAAGCCTTACTAATTATACAGCCAAGCCTATAAATCTTAGTGTAAATTGTTTAGACTACTATATACACATAATGAGAAAAGAGATAGTTCACCTATTAAAAGTAGTGAATATAACAGACTCCATCCAAAGAGCTGCATTCAGATGGTTTTTGATAAAGAAGTCAGATGTTGATTTCTGCCCTCTTGGACCTCAGAGGTCTCAAATCATATGTAATATATTGTAAAACATTTTATATTACAAATAAAGAGATTAATTAAAGTTAAGACACATTGGTTAGTGACAACAAACATTCAACAGGCATATTTTCACTTACCAATAGCTAAACCTCATCCGGACATTCCTCCGAGTGGTTTATAGCAAGATTTTCAGCAAACATTTAGTTACACATTACAATAAGTAATTGTATTAATTACATATAAGAGAGCAGGGGTTAAAACAACAGCTTATCATCTTACTATTATAATAACATAAGAGATAGTTTGATTAATCTTAAGACAGCAAAGTAGTGGTCTATTTGTATACTAATTTTAAACCTTATTTATACAAACTTATAATATCATAAGTGTCTATGCTATGAGACTGTGACATTCTGTAAGATGATAAGAAGTATCTCAATTGATGTTTAAAGACTGGAAACTCCCCTCTTTATTGCTCTTGCTTTGTGGCTTAACATTTGGCACAAAAATATTTGCTATTATAGCAAATTGGATTGCAGAAATCCTATAGACACCATATCCAGTTACTCTAGAATCAGTCAGGACGGAAGGTCCTTGATTCTCAAGTTGCAGAAACTCTGAGAATGTTCGATATGAGGATGGCATATAAGTTATCAAAAAGTCTATCTTACAATTGCCATCATGTGAGCATTAAATCTCAGGTGTGATCAAATTATTTGCTCCAATGTCTAAGGTCTGTTTTCCTATTGTTATAACTGTCTGGGACACCAGGCGAGGCAGAGTGAAATTGTCCTAAAAACCATAACTAAAAATAACATTTCTGATTTCAAACATGTGGAATAGATATATTACTACTCCTAAAGGGGTTATGACTAAATTGAGATCTTGCATACTATGCAATTTTAAAGAATTGGCTTCACAATCACTATGCAAATGTTCCTAAAATTATTCAAACAGAGCAGGCCAAGAGGGAATATCTAACCCTACTGTTTAGCAAGACCTGAAATAAAGTTGATCAAAGGAGAGCAGGGCTCAGAACCAGTACTCAAATAGCTGTATTATTCAGTCTTTTGACCTCAAATTCAGGTTGAGGTGCTCAGCTAAACAGGATTTGCTCACTGATGGGAAAGTGGGCCTGTAACCAATTTCTTGAAGTTCAAAGAGGAACGAGATGTATACTATGTTTGTAAGAATAAATAGTCAGTGTATGACTCAAAGAGGTGCATATTGTACATACATGGTGAGAAAAGGACGTAATCCCTTTACCTAAAAAAGTAAATAAATAAAGATGCTTACCATATTGTTGAATCTCACAGAACAATGGAGCATAACTCTCTTTCTCTGCCACTTAGCTCTCGGGGAAGCTAAACTGAACGAGAAGCCAGATGCCAAATGGTCCTAAAGTTCTGAAGTGGCTTCTTCTGCTCCAGGCCATGAAGGCTATGTTCAAAATTTGGAGCGTCCAAGGCATGAACTTATTTTCATCAAAGTATGTGATGAATGGCCCCAGACAGGTGTGCTCATTTTTCTACAATGTATTCGGTAGAAATGAGACTTTCGGCTGGGCTTGGCAATTTTCCCCACCCAGCCTAATAGAATACTGTCTTACTTGAACCAGGTTAAAGGAAATTTCCTTTTATTAATACCAGAATAGACCAAGGGCTTTCGGAGGCCAAACTTGAAAGCAAAGATTATTAACAATTCTCATTTAAGACAGGAGGAAGATCTCAGTAGATGGACAGACAGACAGATTGCCCCTTTTTGCTTAAAAAGTTAGAGTTTGAATGATCAAGTCTCTTACTGAATCACAAATGGCAAGACTTATCAAAGTAGTTGGCAGACACCTACTTAATAATACTTACAACTACAATTACTATATATCTACAATAGACATTGCCAAAAATAAATTTTAAAAGGCTATCATATATTACTAGTTCTTAAGTTTTTTGAAATGGTGTAAATTAAAGTGTTTTCTATCTATCATATAATAACATTATCAGAGATGTAAGATGATCATCAAATACTTAAGACCATTTCACTTGTCAAACCAGAAATTTAAAATGCTATTTGTCTAGAATATTAGCATTTCTATTTGACAAAATTAAAATAAATAAATAAAATTATATATATATAAGTATATATAATTTCATATTAGTAGCTGGATAGTCACTACTATTACTTGCCTCAGGCTGTAGAATCTATGATCTGTTGACACCAGGGCATCCCCAGACAATCAAAACAATCGGCTGGTAGCCACAACTTTGTGTAATAACAAGATTATAAATAAAATAATAAGCAGTCTAGCTGGATGTTACGGAAACACCGAAATTATTGTTTTGTCCTGTAACACACATTAAACATTTTATAACAGTATCTGAGAGGTCAAAAAGCCTAGATAGAGAATGAGTACAAGTTTATACATTTCTATCATTATCTTGAAAGATAAAAATTGCTTAAAGAACCATAATTACTGTTTTCAGAGACATTGTATATAATATTTTTTGTAAATATACAATATAGTACTCTATAAAAAAAAAGGGGGGGGGGGGGGAGAGAGATTAATACTACTCTACATATATATCTATTAGCTAGATGTTGATACAAGATGTTAGTTATAAAATGACCAGTACAAGAAATATTAGAGGAATCTTATAAGTATTGAAACATACAGATGTTTCTATTAATGATATCAGACCTAGTCAAGATTAGCTATAAACTAATTTTAGTTATTATTAAGGCTCTTTAGTTATGTTTACCTTTAGGTTTTCCATTTTTAATGGAAGATTCATAAGATAAGTTCTTTACCAAGGAACCTTGAGATCTTATCATCTAATCAACATTTTCTTTAAAATAATAATTGATTTCAGATAGGAGGATTATTATTTTTTCTTTCTTTATTGTACACAAAGTAGTTACATATAAAACTACAGAGAGTGGTGATGTACCAAAACAAGATTAACAACTCCAAAGAGAGTTTTCTTCCAGCAAACCTAGGGAGACAGGGAGAGACTATTATCCATATAATAATATAAATCAATATTGTTGGAAATTGATAAATTGTGAGGTTATTAGTATTAATTTTTTTTATTTTTCTTCACAGACAAATTAAAATTCTTAAAGTAAATCGGATATACTTTGAGAAATATTTTAAATCTCTAATCATCATATGCATTGTATTACTTGTGTTTTCACCAGCAGATAACAAACAGGTCTTCTAGCAACACTGTGTGTCGACAGAGACACATAATATAACTGTTTTGCATTCCAACAAAACAGGTATTATGTGTTGACTGAGACACACAGTGTTGCAGCAAGTTTCTTGCTGGTGTGTGGAAGACTATATGACTTGACAGCTATCTGACATCTATCATATCAAGGAAAGAGATGTCATGCTGGTGAGTGAAAGAGAAAGGTATAAAACCAAGGACAAATGGGTAAGTCTTAGACCATAGATAGTGTAAAGAGGCAAATATTTACTATGCTTTCTTCTAGCAACACTGTGTGTCTATACTTTATTCGCTGGATAGCAGTGGATTTTCCAACAGGGCTCTGTACCCTCCCATGAAGCTAATTCAATCCAACATTGGTTGCAAGCCAATTTGTCAGACTTTGTTCAGAGCATAGGTTGGCCTTCGTCGAGTTCTGACTTGAATTCTTTGGAGTATTCTTTATGAACTGCATTGGAGCTAATGGCATACAAAAAGTTCACCAGAACCTGAATTTATCTCAAGCGAGCCCAAATCAATAAATGGAAACTGATTGAAAAGATTAGTACCACCATAGAAGAATGGCCTATATCTTTAAAGCTTAATTAATTGAAAACAAGGATGGCTATTTTAAATAACTTATTTTTATATATACATAAATCTAGATGTTATTAGTTATAATTCATGTAAACAATATATGAATATTTAACATTCCTCCAAAAATATTTTAGCTTTACTTTGACTGATGTCTTAAGAGTTCACATTACGAGTTATAAGAATAAGATGGTTTCTATACTGAAAGCAAACTATTGTGAGTTATAAATTTGTATATGCCATATATTTATATGAATTGATTAATAAAATATATCTTTTGACTTATTATTTTGCAAGATGAAATAATAAATAACTTTTAGCAGTTAAACTTGTTTATTTACTTAAACACTTATTAATAATAATTTAGGACATATTATATAAGCTTTTCAGAAATGTTCAGTTTTATCTTTTTCTTTTTTCTGCAGGCTAGCATTTGGTTTTTTCTATACATAAAGTTTTCATGTAAACTGCAGTGGATAAGTCATAAAATTCTATGATCAAGCATAACCCTTGCTTATGCAGAAAAGTTGTTGCAAATTTTTTCTGAACCTGAAAAAAAGATATAAAGTGTCTATTTAATTACTTGCATAGTCCTTATTTAAGTCATAATTTTTCATATTAGTAACTATATTACACATCAAAATCATATTATTAAGAGATTTACAATCATTAAGGTATTTGTCACAAATCTTCATATTCCATGAAATCCTTCAAGCCATAGATGTGCTTAATTAATCACTTTTAAGCCGGCAAGTGAATATATTTAAAACTACTGGAGAGTTTCATATTTTCCGGTAATTTGTTGTATAAGATCAGATCCATAACATACATTAGTAATCAAACACACTATCTAACCGCCAGGGCAGTGGTGCAATGTCTGTTCCTTTATTTGTATGTATTTATATGAGATACTTTACTTGTATTATAGATCATTAAGAAAGTAATATAGGTTGCTGATTTATTGATTGTACCAAATTATCAAATAAGTAATTAATATTATTTTAATCAGTTTCTAATGAATGAGTGAGACATGTAGCTATTTTTCTATAAATAGGTGCACATTTTAGATGAATTTTGACTTCAACACAAAGTATACTTACATCAATCATATATTAACTAATAATTAACATTACTGGTTTCTTATATGGATGAAATTTACAGACAGGAATAGTAATATACTACACAGGTTATAAAAGGAAAGAAGGAAGGAAGATCTATGGACGAACATGTTGAATTTAGAAACCTTCACAAAACTACTTACATCAGGATTTTAGCTCCTCTTATTTCTCCAATATGTACTACGAGTATAGCTATGTACTCTAATAACATTACATGTTAGGTAGGTTTAGCGTATCAGCCTTTACAAAATTAACACTCCTATTTGAAGATCCGGCCATGTTTAGAAAGAGAAAATATTTAATACATTTTCATTAATAAAACAGTTCACTTTTTTGTCGGATGACTTTAGAAGATTTTTCTAAGGACGAAATTAATTGTAATGAATAATATTAGAATTTAGAAATGCTGCATTAACCGCCGATCTAAAGCCTAAATACCCAATGTTGCCAGGTTGATAATAGTGAAATTACTAAAGTTTGTAATTCTTGTAGGTACACACGTGTGTGTAGGAAAGTAACTCCCAACATACTGACTTAAAAAAGACCTTATCGAACATCGCCATGATTTTTAAATTGAAAACTTCGGTAGATACTTCTAGGATGGGGAAAATGCACTGAATTCGCACGACCGTCACGCTCAGATACCAAGTTTTTATCTCTGAAGTGCAGTCCTAACGACTGATATTTTTTTTAAAGGTCTGACTAATAATACTCTCCCCCCCCCCCCCCCCCCAATTGAAACTGACAATACAACCTTTTTATTTTAACTGGATTGACAACATCATTGGATAATGAGACTATGTCTAAGTATCAGACATTATAAAATGATAACCCAAATGTGATACCAAATCAAAGTATTTTAGTGGTCGAATGAGCTTTATCTGTTGCAATCGCCGAAAGAATACTTTATTACAAATTAAAAAAAGTAATAATATCGCAATGGTGTCTAATAGGTAATTTATGCCTGATTATCAATTAATGGTATTCAGTCTAACTGTACATTATTCAGTTTAAGTTATATTATATTGATTTTTCACTAAAGGTCACTTTAAATAACTTAACGGTAACTTTAGAAAATAATAAATGTTGAACACCAAAATATATAAAATAAATCTACCGATAAAATTGCTAAGCTGGCCACACTAAAATGATTACGATGTGTCATAATGAATAATGACAGTAACATTTAAATAGTAGCACAGATTAATATGATTATTTTCTTTTTATAGGCAAAGGAATTAATGTAAAGTTGTCCCCAATGACGTCATCGGATAATTTGTTTAAAAATCGAATTAAAAAAAAACTACCTCTTAAAACACAAAAATATGCGTTTAGAGCAAGCCGTACCTTCTCAAGAATGGTATCTTGATACACTTGTGCCGATGTGTTGATACCTTTTTCACAAAAATATGGCTCAGTCACTCCTTCATAGCTAATACCCCACCAAACCATCACTGAAGGCGGATAATGTCCACGTTGGACTCTGTCGACTAATTGAGAAGCTTCCTTAGAGCTTTGAGCATAAATGCGGTCATTTTGTTTGTTAAAATGTTGCTCAATTATAAAAAAAATTCTCATCCGTAATTTTTTTTTCTGTGACCTCCCTTTGCGTACCGCTTCAGTAGTTGTCTCGATTTTACCACCCTGTTCTTTTTTAAATTATGAGTTAAGAAATGACCAGTGCGTCTCTTGTAGGCTGCAAGTCCTAAGTCATCTTTTAAAATACGCGACATGGTTCTAGGTGATATCTTCATCTCCCGAGATAAAATCTTTTGCTTTCGGACAGGATTTCTTCGAATTCTTTCCCTTACTGACTTGACCACCTTTTTCGTACGAACACTACGTGGACGGCCAGATCTTTTTCTGTCACAAACAGAGGAGGTCTCATTGTACCTATTAATAACCCGGCACACAAACATTTGACGAATACCAAGCGTATGGAAAGTTTTAAAAATTGCATTTGGCTCCATACCTACTTTGTGCAATGCAATCACAGCGATTCGGTTCTCTTTATCACCCCACTCCATTTTAATATCGCAAAATATTGTACAATGTATTGGCGCCAAAATGAGAAAACACAATGAACAATCATATAAAAATGACAGATTCCAAATTCAAATATAATATTTTGTTTCTCACACCAACGCGCACTACCACCGCATTGCATTATACGCACACTTCACAAACAAACCAAGACATACAAAGAGCCTAAAAATTAATAACCTAGGCACAGAAAGGAAAAACAACACACATGGCACTAGTTAAAATAATATATATAGGTATAGACATAAGGCACACGCTGCACATGCACTTCCTCTCAACACCAGCATGTAACAGATACACTCTACATTAGTATAAGTTTAGTATTAAAATTAGAATAAATTAATATAATAAGTTATTCTTAAGGTACATCACAACACAAACATTCATTCATTAAATGTCACACACAATAACAAAGTAACAAATAAGCGTGTACAACTTCTTAAATTTAATTGTAAAAAAGGGTACGGAACTAGAGGCCGTAGTTGTTATAAATAAAAAAAAATGTTTCTTTTTAATTGTAACAGTATTTATGGCCATACTAAGTATATATGGTGCAGAATTTCATCCGTGCAGGAACGGAGAAAGAATACAATTTCCTGCGGCCGGGCGTCCTGTCGTAAGAGGCAACAACCCACAGCCAGGTGGTAGGGTTTTGACACGACTGGATGGCTACCACCCCTGATCTAGGGTATGCCGCCATAACATCTTTGACTTGTTTTTCGGCATTATTGACCAGGTTCTAGTCTCCCTTAAGAGAGCAGCGGCGCATTTGTAGCATCTTTGGTGTTGCAAGTGTAACCGCTTTCCATCAACTGTCAGCCTCTCTGCTGAACTCCTGCAATAAAAAAAGGATGAGATACGGATAGGACGGACAGACATACATACATACATATACATATATCCTTTATCAAATCTCATCTGTCCTATCCCTACCTCATTCTAAAGACTAGTAAGCACCATAGATAATACACTATAAGAACAACGGCGCCAAAGCGTGAAAAGCGCCGCCAAGTTAAATCCGCCGCCATTTTTTTAAACTTTATTACAACAAATTTACATACACCCAAAGATTATTTCTTCAAATCGTGTAAAAAGTCAAAGGGCTAACGAAGATACATATTTAACGTAATCATACTTTGGGCCTTCAGTATTTCGCACGACGGCGCCAGAAGATGCTTAGCGTGTCAGTGCTAGTAACGCATGGGCTTCGCCTCTGGTGGCGCAAGAGTCCGGAGACAGAAATTAACCACTTTCCAGTAGGTACAATAGGCACCAAGGGCGGCCTGCTTGTCAGCTTTACAATCACAAACTACTATGGATACTACGTATTTTACAATGACTAAAAACATCTAATTATATAAACGTTGTAATTCAACAAGACAACGTCTCTAGTCTTTTGGGAACATTCCTTTCTTACAGTACGTGGGGGATATCTCCAGTAATATTTATTTTATTAGTATCTATAGTAAGTAATATACCATGACAAAGGCTTTAAATATTTAGGTATATAAAATGTCTAAGCGCGCCAACTAAGTTTATTTCAAAGTGAAATATTATTACATTCACTTGCAACCTTGAGATTCCTGTTATGATATTAAGCTTAGTACATAATGTTGAATCAAATCTACATTTCTTGTTAATCAAAATATAGGCAGGGTCTTTGATTTGGGTAAAATAAATTTGGTTTATCAGCTGAACAGTCGGAAGCCATTAACAGAGAATAAATGAGGATACTCATTTATTAACCGTTATCATTAAAAAATGATAACAACTGCCCATAAATATCTCACTGCTGGGCTCGGGCATCTCACTACAGGTGTATATATTACATTAAATTAATTAAGTACATTTCATTATGGATTATGAGTCTCGCTTAATAATTATTCACCCTAGAACGCTACTACGACATGTGCACCGGACCAAAGCCAAAGTGAGACTCTGTATCCGACCGAAGTTGAAGTCAAGACTATCTCGTTACTCCGACTGAAACACACTAATATTCGAGTAATAACGGAACGAAGCGAGCAGTAAGGTAATCGACACAAATACTTGTAATAAAATCTAATATTATCTACTCAATAATACAACTCATTATAAATGTACAATAATCTAACAGATGTAAGTAAAAAAATTGTCTTTGGAGTGTTAAAATTTGAGCCAAGGACTAAAATAAGTCTAACAATAACTACCACAGTTTTAAAGGTTATGTTATTTCTTGCATAATAAATTCATCAAATTGGGGGAACTTTCAACATTTAATCTAGAGACCTTGATCGTAGTTCAATGTTGAACGTAAATCTCGCTTAATTTGCGTCATATATCTCGGTTCTCTGCCTTCCTCATCCATCCTACCAGCAATCTTCTACAGCAACGGGCTAGACCTAGAGAGCCTTTTAAGCTGCGCTTGCCATCACAGGTATGTACTCTAGGATTCGCCTGTAAATGTAGACTGATAACAAAACACACCGCACTCGAGTGAAGTTTTGTTTTGCGTTAATAAGACAAGTGCATACGTGTTCAATTTTGATATTTTGTTCTCCCTGATACCCGGATCGCGCGCATTATCCATATTTATTTTTTCTAATTAGAGTTCAGCCTGCATAGAGGCCCTCCGCTTCCAGTGCCTTGTTTCTGGATATGCTTTGAGTGGCCATGTTAGTGTGAAAAACAGTACAAATAATAGTTCATAGTTCTTATGATACCTTACTGTAAGGTAGATAACTCTCTAATTTGAATTAATAAGGATAAAATTTCATGTTTAGTAAATTGCCTATACTAAGAAGTAAGTTACGTCGTTTCTACTCGATAAACGGATAATAAAACGTTAATCGAAAAGTAGAAAAACCCAATAGGTTTGTCGACACTTTAGGAATCTTGTCTAATTTAAGAAGGCGAATGAGATTTGGTCCACTGTTTCCAGACTAATGGAACTACAGGTATATTCTAAACGATATGTAGTCCTAAACCAAGCTTAAAAATTTGCATTTTTCAAGGAGAAGCTTTACAAAGTTTGTTTGATGAAACGTTATGTATAAAGTTTTATAATTTATTTATTTTTTCAGATATATACCGAGCCTTACTTTCGCTTTTATCTTACGTAAATCGCGTTAATTAATTTATTTGTAGTAATTGTGTGCATTTTAAAGTAATTAAATTTAAAAAACTGCCCGTGTAAAACAAATTTTGTGTAGTGCCGCCATCTATTATTTATAATGAAAACTATATTTATATAAACTTAATACTTATAGCAAACTTCAAAAATACATAACTAAATAAAATGTTAGTTCATTATAATAAAAATATAGAATATTTTATAAAACGTTATACAAAAAATCCTGTTTGTTTGTATTTGCAAGTCTAAAAATAGTCGCATTGAAAGCGTTCAATAAACTCCTGAACACACGCGCCATCTATTGTATGCTATAAACGCGTGATTTTGAAATAACACAGGTTTGTAGAAATTTACTCCTCATTTATTAGCTTTTCAATTCCATCGGCTAATATTGGTATAGAGGTTTTGTCTCTGTCTAACATGTGACGATTTACAGTCTCTTCTCTTTCTCAAACAAAAAAATGATAAATGGCCATATTTCTAAGTGACGTTTCGCGTAAAACAAAAAAATGTTAAATTCGCATTTTCGATTATTTCTATTTACAATTAAGTAAATAAAACACAATGTTTAGTGCAAAAATGGTTGATTGTGTGGATATTTGCAAAAATACTGTGTTGTTTCAGTTATAAAAAAAACTTTTATAGTCGTCTAGTCAAATGTACCAAATATATGCATTTTCAAAGTTAAATCTGTATTAAAATGTGTTAATTTAATCGACAATTCTATCTAAACAACTCAATTGATCTTTAAGTCTAGGGGTATTAAACAAAAATATACAATTTAACATTTCTAAGAGCTTTTAAAATTTATCAGAAACTTGACATCTATGTAAATATTTCTTATGACAAACAATTATAAAATATATAAATTATCCTCCTCATAATTATCCTTCCACTTCCTTGTCATAACCTAAATTTATTTGTGTCCTATGAGCAATGCTTAAGTAATTTGTGGTTAGCGTAAGTTTTTGTGGTGGTGTTAAAGTGCATAAAGGCTTTTTATTCATTCCTTTCCTTTATGCTTTAGTATCTTAGCCAGATTGAATTTAAATATAAATGAATGTGCGCTTGCCTGCAGTTTCTAATTAATTTGGTGAAGAAATGAATGATTGATTTTTTTAAATGCTTGTGTGATTTTTTTTTATTAAAATGGTTACGATGAACTCTTCGGAACAGGCTGCACAAAAGGCTTGTCAGCAGGGTCCATCCAGGTATGCATTAACTCCTCTGATTAAAAACTATAGCTATAGAAATAATTTTTAAATATCTACCAAATACATGCAACTTGATAATGTCTACTTAACATTCACAAAGTCATAAATACTATACATAAAATACACTATGTGGTAACTCTAGTAGAATAGAATAGAATATTCTTTATTGTACACAAGAAAATAATACACATGAGTTAACAATCATTTAGCAAGTACAATAGGCTGTCTTATCGCTAACAGCGATTTCTTTCGAACAAACCTTCTGGAGATAATTTCACATTTCTAATAATGTGTTGGTCCTCAGTGCTCATAGTTTAAAATATATAAAATTATCAGTTAATAAAAATACATATATACAAACTAGCCATCCCGGCAGATGTTGTCCTGCCCTGTAAAAATAAAAATCTAGGGCCCCATTCTATTGCATCCTGCTGGTTCCAATTTTGACTCTAAACCATCCGGGGACCCACTCAAATGCACACAAAAAAATCATCAAAATCAGCAAAGCTGGTCTCAAGTTGTGCATGTACATACATTTCTACGATTAATTTTTATATATATAGATATATGTAGTATTCTAGTACTACATACTGAAACTACACTTATGCCCGGTTTCTGAGGTACTTTTAACTGTAGTTTTCTGTTTGTTAGGGCTATCCGTTCAATAACTTATAAAATTGTGTTTTTTAACACACCATCATACAATAGTTAAACTAGATTCAACTTAACTGACCGATATTAGACGTTTATCTATTCCATATCTTTTGTTTGACGTTTTGTCGTTGATGTTTTTGTTTGATTTAAATAAATATTAAGATATTCCTTCTTGAATAGATCCATCTAGTGTCAAGTTTTGGTACTAGTTGTTACAGTTAACCTAAGTTTATCTATTACATAACTTTATGGAATCAACTGTTATTGAACTCATAATTGGCAACGTCTGAAACAGGGCATTTTTGTGTAGTAGTTGTAGTTCATGTAGATCTTTTTTTATGTTGTTGAGGGAATGCATTTACACATCGCCTTGGACTCGAGGGAAGTCTATAAGGGGTATGTGGAGCTCCCAAGGGCTGGCTCTGCACAAAACTTCACTAGGAAAGAGGTTGATAGGACTGGCCACTGGACTACCTACTAAACCTACTAGCACACCCTCCATGTCTTCGTGCTGTGCCATGCGGTCTGACTGGGCAGTTTGCTGTGACACTTCAACACAAACTTGCTAAACTGGGCTGAGTCCAGAGCACATTATATTCCTAGGCATGGTTTGTGAGGGAAAGTCACCTGACCGACTACTTCTGCTTCCACTGTAGATGGTGTTGATCTTTTATTTTGTTAATGCCGAGGGAATCTCTTTGGACATATCCTCAGGCCGAGGGAACTTTCTTATTGCATGCACAGAAGTATGCCTAGGAATATGTGAGACTCTCAGCAGCCGGTTCTCCACATTCACTTAACCTAGGCAGAAGTAGTCGTTAAACCCCTTTACCTGCCCTTTTACAGGGTGCCACAGGATCTAGAACAGAGTTACTGCACCTGGCCCACTTCATCGAGCGAGGGGGGAATCTGCTGTTACCCCTGTATCCAGCGGCACTTGATACAGACTATATTAATTGTGTCATGTAGGTAGTTAAAAAATAAACAGTTACATCGCTGATTCGGTCTTGTTTTATTGTTCGCCTACGATAAAACCTTTAAATATCCTACTGGCGACGAGGATTAACGCGAAATAGTGTTATATTTTATAGTTTAGTTCCGTTAATTAGTTAAAACATAAATAATAACATGCCAATCGGAAAAGTTGAACAATTTGACCTTTCAAGCAAAAAGTGGGCAGCTTATGTTCGCCGGGTCGAACAGTTCATAACTTTAAACGAAATTAAACCCAGTTTACAAGTTGCTACGTTAGTGACATTGGTTGGCGAGGCCACCTATGATCTTATGTGTGATCTGTGTGCACCTAACCATCCGGAGGCGAAAAACTTTAATGAATTAGTGAAGATAGTCGGCGATCATCTCGAACCACAGCGTTCTGAAATTGCAGAACGACATGTTTTCCGTCAAAGAAGACAAGGGTTGAATGAAAATTTAAGTGAATACTTACAGGTTTTAAAACATTTGGCAAGTACATGTAATTTTAACTCAACATTGGAAGAAAATTTACGTGACCAATTTGTGTCTGGTTTGGCGAGCGATGACATGAGGTCTCGTTTATTTGCTGAACCGACCTTGACGTACAAGAGAGCAGTGGAGTTGGCCCTGGCATTGGAGGCCGCGGAGCGGCATGCGCAGACCAGCGGGGCATCGTGTGCGCAATACGGCGGCGCGGCCGGCGGGTCCGGCGCGTGCGAGCCTATACATCGGGTTACAGCGAGGCCGAGGAGCGCCCAAACGCCACCGGCCGGGCGTGCATCGGCCTATAACAGCAGCTCATCGGCGGAGGCGTCGTTTAATACGCGATTTTTTCGTTCTTGTTGGCGTTGCGGCCGTGAACATAAGCCCGATGTTTGCCGTTTCAAAAATTACTCTTGTGACGTGTGTGGTCAAAAAGGGCATATTAAAGTTATGTGTAGGAAAAACGGTGATAAAAATAAGAAATTGCAACCGGCACGTTATCGTAAACAAAACTATATCGAGGATAGTGATAGCAGTGATGAACATCAAAGTGAAAATATTATTTTTAACCTGAGTACATACAGTCAAAAAGGGAAACCATACTTGGTTTCAGCTATTGTTAACGATAAAAAAATTACTCTTGAGCTTGATACGGGCAGTAAACTATCTGTAATTAGTTGGAAATTTTATAAAGAACACTTTAAGAACGTGTCTTTACTTCCTAATAATTTGTCATTATACTCTTATGTAGGAACGGTAATTGAACCTGTTGGATATATATATGTAAATGTTGTTATTGGAAAACATAAGGCTCAAAATTTAAAATTGTTTGTGATTAAAAAAGGAGGAGCACCTTTGCTTGGTAGGTCCTGGTTAAAAAAATTAAATATAAATAATATAAATGTAAATAATTTGTTGTATAATATCAGAGATTTAGACAACTTTGTGGAGAATCTGAAAAATGAATTTCCAACTGTATTTTCCCCTGGCTTAGGAACTTGCACTAAGAAAATTTCATTAAAATTAATAGATTCGAATCCTGTGTTTATTAAAGCCAGACCTTTGCCTTTAGCACTTAGAGAACCTGTTGCGTTAGAATTAAAACGTCTTGAGGCAGAAGGTACCATCCGCAAGGTAGATTATTCTGATTACGGGTCACCTATTGTTCCTGTGATTAAAAAAAATGGTGATATTCGCATTTGCGGCGATTATAAAGTAACTATAAATCCTAAATTGATGCGCGAACCGTACTCTCTACCTCGAATTGAAGAATTATTTGCCGCATTAAGTGGTGGTGAACAGTTTTCGAAAATCGATCTCACCAATGCTTATCAACAACTCTGGCTCGAGGAGGACTCGCAGCCATGTACTGCCATTACTACTCACGTAGGCACTTATGTTTATAGACGTACACCATTTGGCCTTACATGTATACCAGAGAAATTCCAAAAATTTATGGAAGAAACATTAAAGGGTTTAAAAGGGGTTGCTGTTTTCATGGATGACATTGCAGTGAGTGGTCCTGACAAATTCACGCATCTTTCTAACCTAAAAGCACTGTTTGCACGGTTGAGTGAGGTCGGTTTGAGAATCAAGTTAGAAAAATGCAAATTTATGCAAGATAGTATTAGTTATTTGGGTTTCATTATTGATAAAAATGGCTTACATCCGGATCCAAATAAGGTTAAAGCAATAGTTGAAGCTCCTGCACCAAGTGATATAACACAATTAAGATCATTTTTAGGCTTTATAAATTATTATGCCAAATTTATTCCAAATTTAAGTACTTTACTTCATCCATTACATAAGTTGTTAAAAAAAAATAAGATTTGGGTCTGGTCTCAAGAATGTGATAAAGCCTTTCAGTCAGTTAAAAATTCTATTGCTAACACTAATGTATTGGTACATTATAAACCGGATTTGCCTCTTGTTTTAGCAGTTGATAGCAGTTCGTATGGCATTGGAAGTGTCTTGTCTCATAGATATCCTAATGGTGAGGACCGACCGATTTGTTTCGCGTCGCGAACTCTTAATACTGCAGAACGTGCATATAGCCAAATTGATAAAGAGGCTCTTGCTATAATTAATGGTGTAATGAAACACCACCAGTATTTGTATGGTCGTCACTTTATCATTAAGACTGATCATAAGCCTTTAACATTCATTTTTGGTCCAAAATTTGGATTACCACAAGTGGCTTCTAGTCGCTTACAAAGGTATGCAACCAGATTAGCAGCGTACGATTTTGACGTTGAATTTGTTAAATCCAACTCAAATGGCAATGCGGACGCACTATCACGCCTTCCCTTACCATACGAACCAAAGAATGAATCTGGGTTGAATTTGGTGTCTTACATAAATTATGTCGAAGATTCATTTCCGATTAGTGCACGCGAAGTTGCGTTAAAGACCCAAACCGATGAAGTGTTAAGTAAAATTTATAAATATATAATGAATGGTTGGCCCTCACTCGTGAATGATAATGAAAAGCCGTATTACAATAGGAAAGAATATCTTTCAATAGAGCAAGGATGTATTTTGTATAATCACAGGGTTATTATTCCGGTTCTTTTAAGAAAACAAGTTCTAAGGGAGCTACATGAAGGGCATTTAGGAGTAGTGAAAATGAAAAATTTATCTCGCAATTATGTATATTGGCCTAATTTAGATAATGAAATTGAAGTTTTATGTCGTGACTGCACTGCCTGTAGACAGCAAAGAGATGCTCCACCACAGTCTTTGTTACATCCTTGGGTTTTTCCTGCTCGTCCCTGGCAGCGGTTACATATTGATTTTGCAGAGTTTCAAGGGAAACATTATCTTGTTACAGTAGATGCACATAGCAAGTGGATTGAGGTTCAAAAGATGACCAATACTACAGCTAGTACAACCATAAATAAATTACGGGAACTTTTTGCTCGGTTTGGATTGCCATCACAGGTTGTAAGCGATGGCGGTCCACCATTTGGATCACGCGAATTTGGTGATTATATGAACAAAAATTTAATAACACACACAATTACCAGTCCTTATAGACCTGCAGGAAATGGAGCTGCTGAAAATGCGGTAAAATCGGTTAAGCGAGCTATGAAAAAATCTGTGCACGAAGGCGTTGATCTTGAAACCGCAATTGCACAGTTTTTATTTCAATACCGTAATTGTGACCATGCTACTACTGGTGTGGCACCTGCAGTAGCTATTTTAGGCAGACGTTTACGTGGAAGATTAGATATTCTCAAACCAAGTACGGAGCGTAATGTAGAAAAAATATGCGAACGCGTAGGTCGTGCATGTCCTGGTGCTGAACGTTATGTTAATGTTGGAGATCCAGTACTTGCACGAGACTATCGCGCTCGCACTGATAAGTGGGCACCGGCAAATGTAGTAGCTAGAGAGGCCCCGCTGTCTTATAGAGTTAGACTATCAGACGGGCATGAGTGGAAGCGTCATATTGATCAAATTATTCCAAATAAAACTACACGGTTGAGCGTTAGCCATTCATTGATAAATAACGAAGCAGATAACTCTGATAAATCAAAAACAATTGAAGCACCGTCACATATTATACCAGATTCTGCTGATGAAGTTATAGAACATGACATAGATAGAGCTAATAGTCCAAAGTCAACCTCAAACGATAAAAACGTTATTGAGGATGAATTGCTGCCGAAACGTCTCAGACGTAAATGTATTTACCGTGGCAAATATGTATATTAATTTTGTAGTACCTAAGCTTTTCTTTCTTAACTAATTTCTTTGATTTCTTACGTTTTATATGTTTCTTTTTATTTCTATATCAAAATACTATTATATGTTCTAAGGACCTTATCATATTTATTTTATCTTCTTTCTAACAGAAACCCTTTCATATTTTTTTTAAAATTAATTGGTTTAAGAGTCTATCATGCCCATTTTGTGTTATCTTTATAAATTATGTTTATAATGTCAAGCAAGTAACAGTCAAGCACAGTTCTTGTGAAAATTAAATAAAATGATAAGGTCACTATTTCTTTTTGCATTTTTTTTTTGTTTGCTGTTGTCTTAAAGGGGGAGGTGTGGTGTTCTATATTAATTGTGTCATGTAGGTAGTTAGAAAATAAACAGTTACATCGCTGATTCGGTCTTGTTTTATTGTTCGCCTACGATAAAACTTTTTTTGTTTTGAGGCGAGGGAAAATGCTTAACCGATTTACGCACAAACTGGGTCGTTGCTAGGGGAACGACACGCGTCGGTCGGGGGCGATAACACTGCAGCAATAGTATGCTCTTGGCAGCGCTCCGTCAATGGAAGACAAGCTAAACCAACCAAAGCCAAGTGATTTTGATGCTTGAGGCAGTTTGTCGTTAAATGAAGTGACGTTACATGGAGTTTATACTGTACAATGTACATAATAATATTGAAGTAAAGAGACTCGTATCTTGCTGGGGAGTTTGTTGAGCACTTTCTTCCCTTTTAACAGCAAATAAAATTATTCTGGAAATGGTGGTAGACTCATGAATTTCAATATGTAATCTGTAAGATCCCATTTGGAAATAAATAAAAAAGAAAAAGATTGATTCAATATTGAGCTGAGCTAGTTTAAAAACCATCAAAACCGTTAAAAGTTGATTCCAATTAAATTCAATTGCCAATTTGAGTTACAGATTGAAGAAAATGAAGCAATATTTTCATTATTTATTTTTATAAAAAACCTGTTGACTGTGTCCACTTTGCTGGGCACTACTCGAGATAAGCCAACATATAATTGCGCATGGGAAAAACACTCCTTCCCATGCCCACTTTGCTGAGTATCAAACCAACATGCAATTACCCATGGGACAAACACTCGTTTCTCAAGTCAATGCCCACCAGAGGAAAAGTTTGACCCTGGGACTTATTTATTGTTTAGTCAGTGCACACCCATAAATCAACGCAACAGCCCATTTTTTTTTAATTAACAAAATATTAATTAATCATAATTAAATATAGCCTGTCACTCAGAAATAGTGTAGCTTTTAACTGGTGAGAGAATTTTCAAGATCAGTTCTGTAGTTCAAGAAATTACTTCCTGCAAAGAAACTTACAACTTTACCTCTTTATAATATTAGTATAGATGATTAAAAGTTTAATCCAATGTGGAAATACAGCCAGTGATTTGGCAATGTTTAAATTGTGTATAATATTTTATGTTCGTGTACTCAGTATAATCTAACACCATTCCCTTATTCCTTGTCTGAGGTAGGCACCAGCCTATTGGTATTTTGAAGAGTTTTAGTGCTTTGACAGTTCTTTGTAGATACTCATGGCTATACGAAGATACACATACTTTTTCAGATGGAAGCAATAATTGACAAGATGCAAGATGAAAACTCCGGAGTGCCGGTCAGGACTGTCAAGAGCTTTATGAGCAAGATACCATCGGTAATGCTCATCAAATTACTTAACTTTTTAACATTACAAGTAAAATTTAAACTTAATCTATTTGTAAATTTCACACACACGCACACACACACGCGCGCGCACGCACATACACGCACACACACGCACACACACGCACACATACACACATACACGCACGCACGCACGCACGCACGCACGCACGCGCACACACACACACACACACACACACACACACACACACACACACACACACACACACACACACAGAGAGAGACACGCACACATGCCTTGACAGACTTGCCTATTTATTTCTGTCCATGGCTACCTGGCAGGTATAAACAAGTAAGTCAATATAGAATAGAAAAAACTTTATTGTGCTATAAAATTAATGAAATAATATACAAAAATAGCTTAGAATTAGGTACAAATGGCGGTCTTCTCGCTGACAGCGATCTCTTTCAGACAATATACGTGGCACGTGTCTGGAGACTGTATCGAGTGAAGTGCAAGAAAGGGACCACGAAACATCGGTTTTTCTTTTATTTTATTTTTTTATTGCAAGAGTTCAGCAGACAGGCAGCAAAGTAAAGCAAAGGCAAAGTCAGGTTGTAGAGTCTTCAGTATATATATTTGAACGTGTACTACATAGGCGTGAGGCATAGTTATGCTAACTTTGTGTGTACATAGAGATAAAAATCTAACACTGAAAGCGCTAAGTTGGCAACAGTAGGTATGCACCGCAAGCTGCGGAATGGAACTTGGATTCCAATAACAAGTAAATAACAATATGTTATTTAATAACAGATAATCAATGCTGTTATTTTTGGATAACAGTATGTAACAGAAGTAACATATTTAAATTGACCTGTTATAACTCATCTCTAGTACTACACCGGAGGCTTGCACCGTGCTTACTAAGGTACTATTAAAAAGCAGACGCTTAGCAGGTAACCGAGCGAGCTACATATTCGCGGTAGGGTATGGCATTTCCGGGGGAGAGGTCAGGGGGGTGATTCATGTAGTTTTTGTAATATGATTTAGTATTCTAAAATTTCTTCTACCTATACTGAGAAATTCGTCATAATCCCCTCTTTTTATGGATTTTAATATATCTCTTTTAAGAACAGTGTCCCCGTGTCCAGGTGTTCACCGGGTCGGATCTGGTCGCCTGGTTGACGCGCCACTTCCGCCTCGAGGAGACTTGGGAGGCCCTGCATTTGGCACACCTGCTGGCGGCGCACGGCTACCTGTTCCCCATAGACGACCACTGTTTGACAGTCAAGAACGACAACACGTACTATAGGTGAGTCGGTTTCAAATGTATACTAAATGTATATTATTACCCGCAATTTTAATCAAAATGATGGTGTAGTGGTAATGATGAAAAATAGCCTAAACTTTTCTGTGGAAGAGTACGAGTTGCAGGATGCAAACTGTTTGCTCATTAAACTTGGGTCTGATTTCGCTATAATAGCAATATATCGTCCACCATCCTTTATTGTAATTGATAACTTTCTAACATCTTTACAACAGCTCCTGTCGTCACTAAAGTGTTATGAAAATATAATTTTACTAGGTGACATAAATATTAACATTGTAGAGACCAACATTATATCTTCCAATTATCTTGACATGTTGTCCATAAATGGTTTACTTCCAGCGCACTACTCCTCAACGAGAGTTGACAGCTGTCTTGATCACGTAATTATTAAAACTAAATGTATCACGCAAACCTTTATCTTACATTCTGATATCACTGATCATGATGCAGTACTGTGTAGTATTTATAACAAGGATACTAAAATATTCAATAAACCTACCATTAAAACTAAAATTAACTTTGACACCCTAGAAGAATCTGACAAACTTATAGATTTTAATAGTATATGTGATATAGAAGACTTAAATGAAACTTTGCATGCCTTTCAAAGAAATATACAAGAATTAGTGCACAAAAACTCTAACAATTATAAAGTATCAAGAAACAAAGTTATATATAAACCATGGATCACTGCCGGTCTACTTAAATGTCTGCGAAACAGAGATAAAATGCATTATAAATTAAAAAAAGATCCCACAAATGAAATTTTAAAAATTACATACAAACACTACCGAAACTTTCTAAAAAATATTACTAAAAAGGCAAAACAAGATTATGAAAAACAAGAAATACAAAATTCAAAGAAAGACACTAAAAAACTGTGGAATACTATCAAATCTATAGCTAATCTAAACACTATAAATAAGCACCCCCAAGAGCTTTTATGTATTGCTGACACTGTTCAAGCTTCTGTGGATACGGTTAATGAATTTTTCGCAAATGTGGGCCCTAAATTAGCTTATAACATCCGACCAACCATTCCATCAAGTTTATCGATCAATGCTAACCAACATGACATTGGAGAATCTTTTGTAATTTTAGAAACTGACAATGAAGAAATAGATTCCTTAATTTTAAATTTAAAATCAAATTGTGCTATAGGATGTGACGGTATCTCCTCTCGGGTTTTGAAATGTGTTAGAAAATATATTGTGCCAACCTTGACACTCCTTTTCAATCGGTGTTTGAATGAAGGACTTTTTCCTAATTGTTTAAAGAAAGCTATTGTGATTCCTATACATAAAGCCGGGAAAAGAGACTGTGTCGACATTTATAGACCAATTTCTATTCTCACTGCTCTTTCGAAAATTCTAGAAAAAATTATTAATTAAAGATTATTGAATTACCTAGAAGCAAAACATTTGATATCGGGCAATCAATTTGGCTTTAGAAAAGGTAGATCGACTGATGATGCGGTCAATCATTATATTAACTTTTTAGTAGATTTGCTTGATAATAAAAAAAAATGTTTAACAATCTTTCTGGATTTGGCTAAGGCATTCAACACAGTCTCGTTTTCCAGTTTATGTAATAAGCTTGAACGTATGGGTATCAGAGGAATTCAATTGAATCTTTTTAAAAATTATATTTCAGATCGCACGCAAATGGTTAAAATTAATGACTCCATTAGTCGAGAATGCTTGCTTACTTTTGGGGTACCGCAAGGCAGTGTTTTAGGGCCATCTCTTTTTCTTTGTTACATTAATGAATTATGCAATATGCAACTACCAAATTGTAAAATATTGTCGTATGCGGATGATACTACTTTAACGTTTTTTGGTGATACTTGGGATGACGTATTTAATGACGCACAAAGAGGGTTTGATTACGTATGTCAGTGGTTATCTGCAAATTCCCTAACCCTGAATTCTAGTAAAATAAAATATATTCCTTTTATGATACGAGGCTCTTCAGACGATAACATTAACGAACACAATATTATAGCACATACCTGTGACTCCATTAACTGTACTTGTTCTCCACTAGTTATGACAAATAACATTAAATATTTAGGTATAATCATTGATAAAAATTTAAATTTTCGGGACCACGTAAATAGCCTGACAAAAAAAGTAAGAAAACTAACATACGTATTTAAACGACTTAGAAATGTCGTAGATAAAGAGCTTATAAGGACTGTCTACCTTGCTTTATGCCAATCAATTTTGTCTTACTGCATATCCTCTTGGGGTGGTACTGCAAAGACCAATCTGATACAACTTGGAAGAGCCCAAAGACTTATTCTAAAAATCAGCTACAATAAACCTCATTTATTTTCAACTTTTTTTTTTATTTTTTTTTTATTGCAGGAGTTCAGCAGACAGGCAGACGGCCCACTTAATGGAAAGCGGTTACCATCGCCTATGGACATTTTGCAACACCATAGGTGCTACAAATGCGCTGCTACTCTCTTAAGGGTCACTGGAACCTGGTCACTAATGCCGGAACACAACTCAAGGTTGTTATGGCGACATGCTTTAGACCAGGGGTGGTAGCCATCCAGTCGGGCAAATGCCCTACCACCTGGCTGTGGGTTGTTTAGTCGCCTCTTACGACAGGCCGCCCGGCCGCAGGAAATTGTATTCTTTCTCCGTTCCTGCACGGATAATACGGATAACTGATGCTCTGTGTAAAGAAACTAAGGTTTTAACTGTCAGGAAGCTCTTTCTCTTAGAGATTATAGTTAGAAAACATTTCCTCGTGCCACAAAATAAAGACCATTATAAGGAGGACATACGTAGAAGCTACATGGTTTGCCAGCAGCCATCGGTAAAGACATCGTTTGCACAACATTTTTTTGAATTTCTGAGTAGTACTTTATAGAATAAAATTAACAACACTTTAAAAATACATTCTATGCGCAAAACAGATTGTAGGAAAGTTTTAACGACTTGGTTACTGACACTCGGTTATGAAGAGACTGAAAATTTAACTAAACAGCATATATTATAACATAATAAATAATCAGCATTTAATATACCCGTATTTAGTTCATATACACAATCACACACTCATACTCACACACACAGACACTTAGACACACATCCTCTTTAACGCGCGCGCGTACTTACACATGCTTTCGCTCATTCATCTAAGCATAATAATGCACACTTTATATTTTTAATATTTACATTTTCTTTAGTTTAGATCTCTTAAGAAAACTATGTATTGTACGAGAGGCGGAGGCCAGGAGTTTCCATAGGACGGGGCTTTCTCAGTTTGGACTCCTATCTCCCTCTGCTCCATTTTAGATTAAATTTTTGTGTATTGTATGATTAAGACTTATGTATAACAACATTATTTAACTAGGACTTGTATTTTTGGGAGAAAATAAAGATTATTATTATTATTATATTATAAAGAGGAAAGATTAGTATTTTTGTATGTTTGTTTCGAATAAACTTGAAAACTACCGGACAGATTACAAAAATTCTTTCCCATTTAAATGTTACATTGTCCCTGAGTAATATAGCCTGTATTTAATTTAAATAATCGGTATTTTTTTTTAAATCCAGGACGGCTCCGGGGTCCGCCAGTATACTATAAACAAAAACAAAAATAATTCAAAATGTCTTACAAACGTTTCCACATGATGGAAAGCGGTTACCATCGCCTATGGGTATTTGCAACACCAAAAGTGCTATCAATGTTCTCCGCTCTCTAAAGGTAGATTGGAGCCTGACCACTGATGCCGGAACACATATCAAGGTTGTTATGGCGGCATACTCTAGACTGTAATTGGTAGCTATCCAGACGGGCAAATGCCCTACCATCTGGCTGTGGGTTGTTTTGTCGCCTTTTAAGAGAGGCCATCTAGCACTAGGTAATTGTATTCTTTCTCTGTTTTTACAAAACATTGTAATAATACGTAAAGCACGTAATACAGTGTAAACTTCTATATAACGACACTTAAGGGACTGTGCATTTTATGGCGTTACACAGAGTTGTCGTTACCGGGCACGTTTGCTTTGGTAAGTATCTGCACTAAATAGTTGGGCGGGAACCTTCCCCGTCTTGCCACGAGTGCGGCGCACTCCAAGACACGGCGTTTCACACGCTCGTGGAGTGCGCCGCTTGGGGACCCCAAAGGGCCCTCCTAGAGAACGTCGTTGGCCCTGTGAGCTCGCTTCGTAGCATGGTCGAAGCGATGCTCCAGGGTCAACAATCTTGGCTTGCGGTCTCCTCCTTCTGCGAATCCGTCATGTCGCAGAAGGAGGCCGCTGAAAGAGCGAGGGAGGAGGACGCGTACGCGGACCCCATCCGCAGGAGGCGGACCGGCGGTCGCAGGCGCCGCTACGCGCATCTTCTCCTCCCATAATTACCGTCACAGGGGGCCGCTGTCACGGGGGCGACAGCGGACTTCCCCCCCCTGCTGTACGAAGTGGGTCACTCTGCTCCCCGGGGTGACCCAGTTACAGGGTGTAGGGGCGTCATGGTGCAGTTACTCTGTACAAGATCCCATGACGCCCCGTAAAAGCGCTATAAATGGGGCGCAGGTTTAGGTTTAGTGGGTAGTTTGGCGGCCGTTTCTCGCGACAACTTCGTTTTAGAAGCCAGCGTGGAGGACCGGTCGCTGAGAGTCCCACACACCCTCGATGCAGGCCTTATGCCTGCATTTTGGCCCTTCCCCCGAAGGACCCGAGGATGGTGTCCAAAGACATTCCCCCTGCGTTATCAAAAAAAAAAAAAAAAAGAGTTGTCGTTAAACGGAGAGATATTTTATTTTTGTCTGACGTTTTTTGCTACACTAGTAATTTTGTTGTATTGTTTTAGTTATTTTATTCATATCTTGAGACATATTAAGGCATCTTGGTGATAAAGGAAGTACTTAGAAATTTCGGAATTTCTCAGCAATTTCGGTATGCATGATGCCGACAGTCGAGTTGATTACGGGATAGGTTAATAAAGCGATAAAAGAACGTACACAGCTGCGCAGTTTTTACTAATTTTGTAAACTTAAAAGGTACTCCTTATTACTTAATTATTGTCGTTATTGAGTGTGGTTGTAATGCTATATAGAGTGTTTCATTGTATGAAAGACAAACTTGTGGTGCCACAAAATCGCTTTGTCGGCATTTTTCGAGTTTATGCAAATACGACGCGCGTTCGTCAGTCTTACGGCCTTTCCACGGGGATCGGCGGTGCGAACGACGAAGCGGCGGGCGAGGCGACCATTCGCGCGGCGCCTTTTACAGACACGGGCAGTCACGTTCGCCGCCGCGACTAGTAAGGAAATCCGAAAACAAAATGTCTCTATTTTCTCGATTATCTCGATATTGCTTAGAAAGTAATCGTTTTTCTGGTTCAAGACCTAATATTTGGAAGAGATTGTGGACTAGTTATTTCTTCCCACAATCTCTTCACTATATGTTTAAATTTATGCTGTGGGTGGCTAGACTTCCAAATAGCTGGTCTAGCTAGTATTTGAGCAATAAAAACTCCCGGTGTTCATTTTTCGCGGCGAAGACAACTAAACTCATTTGATCAATGCACTATTCGCCGCGATTACCGCTCGACTCCGTGGCTCGCGCCGTACAGATGCCTTTGTTTTGATCGTCCGCGGCGCCGCAAGTCGCCCGTGCGATTCGCTTGGTACATTTCGCCGGTCGCCGTTGCGCGTGACTTGATAAGTACATTGCTATGCGTTTATTTCAGTCGCTAGACGTTTCGCCGTTCGCACCGCGCGAATATTCGCATCAGCGAATGTCCCGTGGGCAGGCTGTTACCCGTGTATCGCGACAGGTTGGTTTTGTTACACGTACACATCCACCCATATGTTGTGACTTAACGTGTGTGATATATATACATTTATGTGTGTGAATAATGTAACCGTGAACTAGTGAAAAATCTAAAACCTGGTTTAATTTCTCTCACACCTCAATAACACCTTCTGATAAGCAACCTTCTGATTACTGAAACCGCAACTCAATACCACGGTAGTAAATCTATATAGGAAACCTCTGCTTATCCCCCACAAGCTAAACCAACCAAAGCCAAGTGATTTCGACGCTTAAGGGAGTTTGTCGTTAAATCGAGTGACGTTATATGGAGTTTGCACTGTATTTATTTTGTGTTTGTATATCCTTGTAATAGTTTTTTTTTTATATTTTTCCACAGATTCCAAACACCGTACTTTTGGCCTTCAAATCAATGGGAACCTGAGAACACTGACTATGGTGAGTTACACCAGCATACAAAACGAAAAAGCGGTCCGGAAATTTAACCAGACCCACCTATTTGTATTTCGACTTGCTGAATCCGAACATGAGATCCGTTTCGCTCATACATCCTCAAATATTAAGATATTTTGCGTAAAACCGTTAAAATGGTTCAAATTAAATAAATACTTAATATAATAAAACTACGTTTTAACGGTTTTAAGCGCGGTAATTTTATTTGATTTTGGTTTTTCCGAAGTTTCGGCCACTTTTCAGTGGCCGTGATCACGGAAGACAAAGATGTCAAGTGTCAACGAGTATTGTTAAAGTTTTATTTAGCCTACCGCCAACTTATTAATTTTAATTATTTTATTTTTAATTTTGTTTATGGTTATTATTTAATCTATGGGAGCCTAATCTAATTTACTACCGCTTCGCAACATGTTATGGCTTGAAGACAAGCTTGATTGTGAGTGTGGATTGTCATACATTGGGCAAACAAAGAGGAGCATAAAAACACGAGTAAAAGAACACATTGCTGACATGAAACACACAAGGTCTACGAAGTCTGCGATCAGTGAACACAAGCTGGATAAACCCAACCACTACATCAGATTCGATAACCCACAAATCCTCGCGAAAGAGAATCGTTTCATACCTAGAATGATGCGTGAGGCTATTGAAATCAAAAAACACCCAAATTTCAATAGAGAAGATGGTTGGCAAGTACCACCTGTTTGGGATCCAATTATCAAAACTATTAAGACCCAAACCCAGCAAAAACCAGCTGCCAGACCTCAAGACACTGTGAGCTCTTTCTGCGTACAACGGAACACAAACCAACTTGACTGATAATTACTTTTATTTTTCCTTCCACCCATTTTAATATTATATAAAATTATTAGAGCTAGGCATGTTTGCTGAAGAGTTTCTTGCGCCGCTTTCTCTCTTCAAGCCATAACATGTTGCGAAGCGGTAGTAAATTAGATTAGGTTCCCATAGATTAAATAATAACCATAAACAAAATTAAAAATTAAATAATTAAAATTAATAAGTTGGCGGTAGGCTAAATAAAACTTTAACAATACTCGTTGACACTTGACATCTTTGTCTTCCGTGATCACGGCCACTGAAAAGTGGCCGAAACGTCGGAAAAACCAAAATCAAATAAAATTACCGCGCTTAAAACCGTTAAAACGTAGTTTTATTATGTATACAAGTCGCGAAAACTTAAGAAAATATTATAAATACTTAATTTTTAAAAACTAAAGTCTTTGGGACACCTGATTGAAACGAAGTTTCTAAATTATCGAAGACAATCCAAGGCCATCGGAGACCATCCAAGGCCATCAGAGACTCAAAGGCCATTGGAGACCATACAAGGCCATCAAAAGCCATCGGAAACCATCATCCATGTGAAAAATTTAGACCATCCAAGGCCATCAAGATTAATTGATCATAAGATGTTAAGATCATATAGATTTTTTGTTCTTGTCAATTTTGTAATAATAATTGTGATAATGTGTTTTATCAAAAACACATCTTAAAGAAAATTTGCACGCCTCATAGGCAAAACATGTGAATCTAGTATTCTTATGTCATCTCAAATTTATGTACCATTTTTTAAGCAAATAAATGAATTTGAATCAAAAGCCATCGTAAACCATTATTCATCTGAAAAATGTAATAGTATTAAGGACAATCACTAACACCTTTATTTCCAAAACAGCATATATTACACTAATGGCTATTAGTTTATATCTTACTTCATTGCATTAAAGTTCGAATTTGTATCCACAGTGCGTTACTGGCTTTGTTTCACAATCACGGTGATTCTCCACTCATATTAATTTAATTGCAATAAAAATAATTAGCAGACATGTACAAGTTACCTTATACAAAGTATCTGAATACAAAATACCAGATACTATTTTAATAAGTCAGATACCAGATACAAGATACTATTGAAAATGGTATTTGAAATACTAGATACAAAATACGTAGATACGTCTAGATACTTTTTAAAGATAAGATTTACTTTTTGAAGGAAATCACAATTTTATTGAATTTAAGTTTATTATATGAATTATGAATGGATTGCGCAAATGTGATAAAATATTATTATTGTTACGAGTTGCAGGGTCGAATTAAAATGCCGTTGGAATTACTATAGAATTTATTAGAACTATACAAACACGTATAACACAGGTACAAATGTAATTGAACACAATCAGTCCAAACGTAATGCACGATTCAATAACACGCGCAAAGTCCGTCACTAAATAGATCACCGAATGTACACAAGTCTCTCCTTGATCGTGGTTCTCGCTCGACTGCCTCACCCCTCCATTGGGGCATTGCTTTATACTGTACAAATACAATATGTCTGCTTGACCGCGTGGACTGAGTTTTCCAAGAATCACACCTGGCTTATGACTACTATAAAGATTACAGATACAATACACAATGGGCTGTTTTTCTAATTACAAATTTTAAACACAAAGTAAACAAAAGAAGACAGTCATAAATAGTTTCAATGTTATTAGCTTAAACGCCGGCGGGTAATAAATGTGGTTTGTTTACAGATATGCAGGTAGCCCAAATGGGGATTGTTCAAAAAAAATTACCCTATGATTTTATATTTTTATTATGTAAAATAGGGTATTTTAAGATACTAATTTGAATATTTTTGTGTTTTAAGAGTTAGTTTTTTTTTAATTCGATATTTAAAAAAAATATCCGATGACGTCATTGGGGACAACTTTACACTAATTCCTTTGCCTATAAAAAGAAAATAATCATATTAATCTGTGCTACTATTTAAATGTTACTGTCATTATTCATTATGACACATCGTGATCATTTTAGTGTGGCCAGCTTAGCAATTTTATCGGTAGATTTATTTTATATATTTTGGTGTTCAACATTTATTATTTTCTAAAGTTACCGTTAAGTTATTTAAAATGACCTTTAGTGAAAAATCAATATAATATAACTTAAACTGAATAATGTACAGTTAGACTGAATACCATTAATTGATAATCAGGCATAAATTACCTATTAGACACCATTGCGATGTCATTCCTTTTCTTAATTTGTAATAAAGTATTCTTTCGGCGATTACTACAGATAAAGCTCATTCGACCACTAAAATACTTTGATTTGGTATCACATTTGGGTTATAATTTTTAATGTCTGATACCTAGACATAGTCTCATTATCCAATGATGTTGTCAATCCAGTTAAAATAAAAAGGTTGTATTGTCAGTTTCGATTGAGGGGGGGGGGGGAGTATTATTAGTCAGACCTTTAAAAAAAATATCAGTCGTTAGGACTGCACTTCAGAGATAAAAACTTGGTATCTGAGCGTGACGGTCGTGCGAATTCAGTGCATTTTCCCCGTCCTAGAAGTATCTACCGAAGTTTTCAATTTAAAAATCATGGCGATGTTCGATAAGGTCTTTTTTAAGTCAATATGTTGAGAGTTACTTTCCTACACACACGTGTGTACCTACAAGAATTACAAATTTTAGTAATTTCACTATTAGCAACCTGGCAACATTGGGTATTAGGCTTTAGATCATTTCTAAATTCTAATATTATTCATTACAATTAATTTTGTCCTTAGAAAAATCTTCTAAAGTCATCCGACAAAAAAGTGAACTGTTTTATTAATGAAAATGTATTAAATATTTTCTCTTTCTAAACATGGCCGGATCTTCAAATAGGAGTGTTAATTTTGTAAAGGCTGATACGCTAAACCTACCTAACATGTAATGTTATTAGAGTACATAGCTATACTCGTAGTACATATTGGAGAAATAAGAGGAGCTAAAATCCTGATGTAAGTAGTTTTCTGAAGGTTTCTAAATGCAACATGTTCGTCCATAGATCTTCCTTCTTTCCTTTTAGAACCTGTGTAGTATATTACTATTCCTGTCTGTAAATTTCATCCATATAAGAAATCAGTAATGTTAATTATTAGTTAATATATGATTGATGTAAGTATACTTTGTGTTGAAGTCAAAATTCATCTAAAATGTGCACCATATTTATAGAAAAATAGCTACATGTCTCACTCATTCATTAGAAACTGATTAAAATAATATTAATTACTTATTTGATAATTTGGTACAATCAATAAATCAGCAACCTATATTACTTTCTTAATAATCTATAATACAAGTAAAGTATCTCATATAAATACATACAAATAAAGGAACAGACATTGCACCACTGCCCTGGCGGTTAGATAGTGTGTTTGATTGCTAATGTATGTTATGGATCTGATCTTTTACAACAAATTACCGGAAAATATGAAACTCTCCAGTAGTTTTAAATATATTCACTTGCCGGCTTAAAAGTGATTAATTAAGCACATCTATGGCTTGAAGGATTTCATGGAATATGAAGATTTGTGACAAATATGTTAATGATTGTAAATCTCTTAATAATATGATTTTGATGTGTAACATAGTTACTAATATGAAACATTATGAGTTAAATAAGGACTATGCAAGTAATTAAATAGACACTTTATATCTTTTTTTTTCAGGTTCAGAAAAAATTAGCAACAACTTTTCTGCATAAGCAAGGGTTATGCTTGATCATAGAATTTTATGACTTATCTACTGCAGTTTACATGAAAACTTTATGTATAGAAAAAACCAAATGCTAGCCTGCAGAAAAAAGAAAAAGATAAAACTGAACATTTTTGAAAAGATTATAATTATAATATGTCCTAAATTATTATTAATAAGTGTTTAAGTAAATAAACAAGTTTACCTGCTAAAAGTTATTTATTATTTCATCTTGCAAAATAATAAGTCAAAAGATATATTTTATTAATCAATTCATATAAATATATGGCACATACAAATTTATAACTCACAATAGTTTGCTTTCAGTATAGAAACCATCTTATTCTTATAACTCGTAATGTGAACTCTTAAGACATCAGTCAAAGTAAAGCTAAAATATTTTTGGAGGAATGTTAAATATTCATATATTGTTTACATAAATTATAACTAATAACATCTAGATTTATGTATATATAAAAATAAGTTATTTAAAATAGCCATCCTTGTTTTCAATTAATTAAGCTTTAAAGATATAGGCCATTCTTCTATGGTGGTACTAATCTTTTCAATCAGTTTCCATTTATTGATTTGGGCGCGCTTGAGATAAATTCAGGTTCTGGTGAACTTTTTGTATGCCATTAGCTCCAATGCAGTTCATAAAGAATACTCCAAAGAATTCAAGTCAGAACTCGACGAAGGCCAACCTATGCTCTGAACAAAGTCTGACAAATTGGCTTGCAACCAATGTTGGATTGAATTAGCTTCATGGGAGGGTACAGAGTCCTGTTGGAAAATCCACTGTTATTCAGCGAATAAAGTATCACTTAATGCTTAAATCATTGTTTCTAATATGTGATTTTGGACGTCCTTCTAACTTCTGGCGTAAGGAGTTGTATTGTTTTGCCAGTTAAATTTTCTTCCACCGTGATGATCTTCTCATCAGTAAACAGGTTATTTTTTGGATCGTATCTCTTGAAAAGGTTTCGACATCGTTCCAATCGCCATTTACGAAGACGCTCGTTTATATAATGCACTTTTCTTTGACTTTTAGTTAGAGACCATATGTAAGTATTCTCTTTACAGATATTTAAGAAATATTGGTCTGAAGAGATAATATATACATAATTTTATTCTGGAGTAATTTTATTCTGGAGTACGTCGAATAAAATGTTTGTTTATGTTGATGTTGTATGACATAACAATGACATAAAAAGGAAAATGTCGGTCCTTTTGTATTTTGAAACTGAATGGCTACGGTATTCATATGCATTTCACCAGACGTAAAACAACAAATCTAAATCGTATCTCAACTACCTTTGTCTTAACGCGTCGGCCTTATGTATTCCCAAAATAGATATTGACAAACAACATACACACCATGCATTGTAATTCTCAAAATGGTCAGGTTTAATAGTGAAAAATTAAAGTTTTCTAGCTAAAATAGAAAACGACTCGAATAGTAACGAAAAAGCAAAAAATTGTGTGTGTAAAGTTTACACGCAGTAGAAGTGAAACAAAGTGTGACAAGGACATCACATTTCATATATTATATCGTTATAAAATATTTAAGCTTTGAAACATGAAATTCGAAATATTAATGAAAAGCTTTAAAACATTTCATTTCCAACTCTATCTGAGCAATTGAGTATACTGTTTAAATGATTAACTCTTCACCCTTTTATCGATATTACCAACATCCACAAGACTAACACTATCATTATCTCGTAATATACCAAGAAAATATATCCATTTCATACAACTCCTATATAAACAGAGTGAGACAACAACACAATTAACGATCACGTGCACAAACGCGACCTGCACTCTCATCGCGGACACATATGTGCTACTAGTGAGCTTAAGGGTTAAATATAATGTATTTCTCATCTCATTCTCTCGTAGGCTTAGTCCTATAGATTTACATGTTTATCTTTTTTTCGTGTCACTTTTTCGTTTCATCGAGTTTCAAATCACAACGATTCTGAAAAAGTTTCAATTCAAAAATAAATAATTTCTGCGACATCTTGTAGTTGATGCGAAAAAAAATCAAAATATAATTCGTACCGATTCATATGAATATTTTTTTGTTTTTGAATTCAAACTTCTTTAGAATCGTTGTGATTTGAAACTCGATGAAACCAAAAAGCGACACTAAAAAGAGATAAACACATAAAATTCAATTTTATCTAATTCGAAATAAAATATATTTCCCTTTACGCTTAATTTTCAACTTAATTTTCAATTTAAATGACATTTAAAAGAATTCAAATGAAATTTACCTCTATAACACCGAAAAATATGGCTGCCAGGCTTCGGGGGTGTGTACACGGCGTTGGAAAATCAATGACGGCGGTTGCGCTCGCTTCGAACGGTGACTCGCGTGACACTGATTTTCACAAAAGTGCAGTTTTACACAAGGGACAAAATTATGAATAAAACAAAACTAGTCGATTGCATAAGGCTGAAATTTGGAATACCCGTCTATTTAGGTACACTTGCATACTGGTAAGACTTTCTAAATTGTAACATTTCATAGATTTTAGTGAACAAGAAAAAAATGGCATCTTTGCGTATACGCCCATTTGTGGTGA
Organism: Dendrolimus kikuchii; assembly: GCA_019925095.2. Lineage (NCBI taxonomy): Eukaryota > Metazoa > Arthropoda > Insecta > Lepidoptera > Lasiocampidae > Dendrolimus > Dendrolimus kikuchii. The sequence goes on along the minus strand of JAHHIN020000030.1, from coordinate 2,948,361 downwards.
GTTGCCATTCTCTTCTGTTCTCACTTCACGCATTAGCATGTCATCACAGAAATTGATCCTTAAAAACTTCACTGAGTTAATGTTATAATACAGTTGATTTTTTTTGCATAAGTGAAAAGTTCTTTAGGCGCGCTGAGCACTTTATTTTGTGGGTATTCAATGAAACTGAGCCGTCACGCTCGGCCATGTAACGCCGCCACGCTCGGCTATATTATAACGCCGTTACGCTCATTCCATGTCAGGCCGCCACGCTCGGCCATGTAACACCGTCACGCTCTGTCATGCAACGCCGTCACGCTCGGCCATGTAACACCGTCAGGCTCTGTCATGCAACGCCGACATGCTCGGCCATGTAATGTCGCCACGCTCGGCCATGTAACACCGTCACGCTCGGCCATGTAACACCGTCAGGCTCTGTCATGCAACGCCGACATGCTCGGCCATGTAATGTCGCCACGCTCGGCCATGTTACACCGTCACGATCGGCCATGTAATGCAGTCATGCTCGGCCATGTAACACAGTCACGCTCGGCTATGTAACGCTGGTTCGGGCAAACTCGGCTCGAGTCGACTAAGAGAGCGAGAGAGATATACTCGACTAGTCACAATTTTTATTCTTTTTAAACTTACAACACTGTCGTTGGTTTTTCTTCTCTCTATCATTTTGTTTGTAGCAGAGTGTACGCATATTTGCATTTTAAAGTGATTTCACCCTTCAGCCTGGTTGTGTGAACACAACGGAGCTGGACCCCAGGAAGCTGTCCCGCATCAACGCCCTCAAGGCGAGGCGTCGTCGCCAGTGCCAGGAGCTGATCATGCAGCACAACCTCAAGGTATGTCCAGTTTTTTTTTGTATTGCTCAAGTCCAGAAGACAGGCAGCTGACGCACCTGATGGAAAGCGGTTACCATCGCCTATGGACACCTGCAACACCAAAGGTGCTACAAATACGCTGTCCCTGTCTACAGGGAGACTGGAACCTGGCCACTGATGCCGGAACACAACTCAAGGTTGTTATGGCATGGTACCCTACCACCAGTCACCAGGAAATTGTATTCTTTCTCCGTTCCACAACAGATAAGATTAGTAGTAGTTTATGACCGAAGCTACTTGGGTTCCAGACTGCTTGATGAATAGACTTGGGTAAGGCGACAAAACAGCAAACAGCTAGGTGGCAGGGTATATGCCCGTCTGAATGGCTACCACGCCATAACAACCTCGAGTTGTGTTCCGGCATCAGTGGCCAGGTTGCTGTCTCCCTTTAGAGAGCGACAGGACCTTGATAGGACCTTTGGTGTCACAAATGTCCATAGGCGATAGTGACCGCTTTCCATCAGGTAAGCCGTCTGCCTATCTGCCGAACTCGTGCAATAAAAAATAAAATAAAAATTTCAAAATTCAATCGATCGTAAGGCAAGCGAATGAATAGCAAGATATAAGAACCGGCCATTAGCCATAGAGACCCATTTGAAAAATTCAACCTCTTGTGTTTCTTTTCTAGAATAATCCAATAGTAACGATCACCAACCCTCAAGAGAGTGAAGAAGAAATTCAGAAGAAGAACGCGGAGAACTCCATCAAAGAGAACGGTGAGTGGAATGGATGGTTGAGATTATAGTTGGGTAGGACATGATTTTAAAATGAGTTTGTAAGAGTGACATGACATTCTGTACTGAACCAGTACAATGTACCGCTTCAAATGAGGCGAGGAGATTTGTATGGTTTGTACCGCGTCATTCCCTCATTTGTCCCGTACAGAACTTCTAGTTCGGAAATGTTCGTTAGGAATCGGATGTGATCGGCCTCGGTCACCTCATTTTACTAGCAGTCGTACATGTCATGTTGTCCCTCTTTGTCATGTGAATATCCGTAGAGCCGTTACCGTACTATTGTAGCGTAAGCCTCTTTTCGTCCTTCCTCTGACATTTGAGGCGCGAGTAATACACTGAGTAGTAGCGCGGCAAAATATTTGAAGCTTTACTTTTTTACACGCTTTCTATTAACTTGCAATGGATGTATGTATGTAAGTTCGGGTGGAATCATGCACGTTAAATTTGACCAACTTCTCGGTTTCCAATTGAGCTGAAGTTTTGCACGCATATGTATATCGCGTGACAATGCAATAATATGGTACCATGGAGCTGATCTGATGATGGAGTCGGAAGGTGGCCATAGGAACTCCTGTACTAAACTAGATAGACCCGTCGTGTTTGTGCTCGTTTTACTTGTCTTGGCTAGCACTCTGCTGCTACATGATATCCAGGATCTTAAAAGCTTGTATTTGAAAACCTCTTTAAAAAAGCTTATTAGATTTTGTACTGTATCAGTACAAATGGATTTTGTACGTGACAAATGTACCGGCTCGTACGTGTCCGACGCAACTCTAGTTGAGATACAACTGTAAACTGTTGCAAATGAATTAAATATGTAACGGCTTTTGGAATCGGTGTAAAATTAACCGGTTTTAGCTGTTCATTGGGAGTGTAAACCTTGAAAAGAGTTATAAATATTATCTATAGTATTATAAAATTCTAAACTTGGCGTGTCTATACATTGAAGCTATTTAAAGACAAACGACTGGAATAGACTATAATAATAAACGATGGAGAATACAATACTTTTTGTTTTTAGATTTCTTGTCTGGTTGTCGGATTGTTCGGGATTCACGTAAAAACTACTAGGCCGATTTCGATGCGGTTTACGCTGATCGACAGCAGATTCTTAGACTTAGACTCTGCGCCACTTTCTGGGCATACTTGGCATCCTGCGGATTTTTTTTTTGGGAGGCATTTAAAATGGCCAGATTAGAAAAAAATCGAATTCCAATGTACTTTTTTTTTACTGATCGATAGCAAATTTAAAGTAATAAAATGTGTAATATTTTTTATCCCGGGAATCTCGCGGGAATTGCAATAAAGGGAACACAGACAGAATAAAGAAACAAAATTGGTTTAATTTAAATTTTACTGCGATGTGAAAGGTGAATCATCTCAACCGCAAATAACGATAAGCTGCCCAGAGACAATCCCGAAGGACCAGCTGTCCGTAGAGCAGCAGATCGAGGCTGCTCGAAGGCAGGTGGCCATGCTCAAGGCGAGGATCGAGAGACGGAACATCAGGGGCAGCAAGGTGGCTGAAATGTGAGTGCTCTGTTGTTTTCTTTTATTGCATGAGTTCAGCACACAGGCAGACGGAACACCTGATGGAAAGCGGGTACCATCGCCTATAGACATTTGTAGCACCGAGCACAACTTAAGGTTGTTATGGCGGCATACCTTACCACCAGGGTGTGGGTTGTTTTGTCTCTTACATCAGGCCACCCAACGCAAGAAATTGTGCTCCATCTCCGTTTCTGCGCGGATAAATAATTTACATTATATGACTGAGTTTTTTGAGTTTCATATCCGAATGACAAAAACACTGAGTATTCGTCATCGGTATAGTAGTACTGTTGAACTGGAACACACACAGTGTGTAGTGAAACACTTATAAGCCAATAGACGGCGCTGTCCAATAATTGAAGTCGCAAACGTTTCCCGAAATGTACAAAGAATAAATACAAATTACCCACAATAATAGATGGGCCTCGGTCTGCGAGGAACAACAATAACCTCGCTGGAATTTCTTAAAAAATACGTTAACTGTCCAAAACAAATATATACTTCTTTCTTTATTTTAGGTTCATCGCGTATTGTGAGCAGTACGCTGAATACGACGCGTTCTTAACACCCCCCGAGTGGCCGAACCCTTGGATCAACGACACCACCGAACTATGGGAGCAAGAGAAGCAATGGTGAGTGCCGAAACTTCTTCGTAATCGTTTTCAGCCAATTGCAGCCCGCTCCTGAACGTAGACCCCTCCAAGTTTGTGCCATATATCCCAGTCTACTGCTTTCCTTAAGGCCTTAAGGTTTTTGGTCCTTTGGTCCCGGATTATATCCTACACTATGTATGCCGAGACGTGGTTTAGACTTTAGGATTTGTTTGCTCCATCGACCATTGGCCCTCAGCCAATCGCAGTCGACTCTTGGACGTAGGCCCCTTGATATCTGTGCTACATATCCCGGTTTGCTACTTTCCTCGCGTACTGTCCTCACCGGAGGACTTAAGAACTTCTTTGGTCCTTCGGCCCGGATAACTCCCTGCACTATGTATACGGAGGCGCAATCTCCAATGCTAGATGTATACATGTATACCTCTTGATATTGGCGCTACGTGACCTGGTCTCCTGCATTTCTCTTCCAATCCCCATCGGTGACCTTAAGATGTTTTTTGATCCTTCAGCCCGGAAGACTTCCTACACTATGTATACCGAGACGCAATCTCCATTGCGGGATGTATGACTTTTGATATTTGCGCTAAGTATCCCGGTCTCCTGCATTTCTCGTCCAATCCACATCGGTGACCTTAAGATGTTTTTTGATCCTTCGGCCCGGAAGACTTCCTACACTATGTATACCGAGACGCAATCTCCATTGCTGGATGTATGACTTTTGATATTTGCGCTAAGTATCCCGGTCTCCTGCATTTCTCGTCCAATCCACATCGGTGACCTTAAGATGTTTTTTGATCCTTCGGCCCGGAAGACTTCCTACACTATGTATACCGAGACGCAATCTCCATTGCTGGATGTATGACTTTTGATATTTGCGCTAAGTATCCCGGTCTCCTGCATTTCTCGTCCAATCCACATCGGTGACCTTAAGATGTTTTTTGATCCTTCGGCCCGGTAGACTTCCTACACTATGTATACCGAGACGCAATCTCCATTGCTGGATGTATGACTTTTGATATTTGCGCTAAGTATCCCGGTCTCCTGCATTTCTCGTCCAATCCACATCGGTGACCTTAAGATGTTTTTTGATCCTTCGGCCCGGAAGACTTCCTACACTATGTATACCGAGACGCAATTCCATTGCTGGATGTATGACTTTTGATATTTGCGCTAAGTATCCCGGTCTCCTGCATTTCTCGTCCAATCCACATCGGTGACCTTAAGATGTTTTTTGATCCTTCGGCCCGGTAGACTTCCTACACTATGTATACCGAGACGCAATCTCCATTGCTGGATGTATGACTTTTGATATTTGCGCTAAGTATCCCGGTCTCCTGCATTTCTCGTCCAATCCACATCGGTGACCTTAAGATGTTTTTTGATCCTTCGGCCCGGAAGACTTCCTACACTATGTATACCGAGACGCAATCTCCATTGCTGGATGTATGACTTTTGATATTTGCGCTAAGTATCCCGGTCTCCTGCATTTCTCGTCCAATCCACATCGGTGACCTTAAGATGTTTTTTGATCCTTCGGCCCGGTAGACTTCCTACACTATGTATACCGAGACGCAATCTCCATTGCTGGATGTATGACTTTTGATATTTGCGCTAAGTATCCCGGTCTCCTGCATTTCTCGTCCAATCCACATCGGTGACCTTAAGATGTTTTTTGATCCTTCGGCCCGGAAGACTTCCTACACTATGTATACCGAGACGCAATCTCCATTGCTGGATGTATGACTTTTGATATTTGCGCTAAGTATCCCGGTCTCCTGCATTTCTCGTCCAATCCACATCGGTGACCTTAAGATGTTTTTTGATCCTTCGGCCCGGTAGACTTCCTACACTATGTATACCGAGACGCAATCTCCATTGCTGGATGTATGACTTTTGATATTTGCGCTAAGTATCCCGGTCTCCTGCATTTCTCGTCCAATCCACATCGGTGACCTTAAGATGTTTTTTGATCCTTCGGCCCGGAAGACTTCCTACACTATGTATACCGAGACGCAATCTCCATTGCTGGATGTATGACTTTTGATATTTGCGCTAAGTATCCCGGTCTCCTGCATTTCTCGTCCAATCCACATCGGTGACCTTAACATGTTTTTTGATCCTTCGGCCCGGAAGACTTCCTACATTATGTATACCGAGACGCAATCTGTTTGTGTTTTATGTTTTAATAATAAAAACTTAACTTTATAATTGTGTTTTCTTGTTTAATCCAAATTCATAATTATTACAATACAGTTGAACAAGAGCCATTTTTAACTTGGGCACTCAGCACATTGACAAGTAGTGTTGCCACATATATTTTTACTATCCTAACATCCTTCTTTTCCACAATCAACTTCCCCTTTAAGTTTTATATATATATCTCCTATTTCTAGTTATTACCTGTCCTTCCTCTGTTTTTATACTATAAGACCTTGGACCTTTTCCTTCTCTTATAATAGTTCCACTTCTATGAGGTACTGTTTTATTTTCATTTTTAATTTTTACCTTGTCTCCTTCTTTCAGCCTTGACAAAGGCCTACTACCCTTGTCATAATACTTTTTTTGTTTAATTTGGTTTTCTATTAATTGTTTCTTAAACTCCAATCTTATATTATTTTTTTCCTTATTTAAACTAGGCAATATATATCTTACAACTCTATTATACATTAATTCAGATGGTGTTATACCATTGTTACTTGATATTGGTGTATTTCTATATGCTAATAATCCTAAATATATATCTCTTTTATCTCTAATCAACTTTTTTAACAATCTTTTAACTGTTTGAATATGCCTCTCTGCTAGGCCATTTGCCTGATGATGTTTAGGACTTGTAAGTTTATGTTCAAAGTCCCATTCACTGGCAAAATTTTTAAAATCTATGCTTGTAAATTGAGTTCCTGTATCAGAATAAACTATCTGTGGAACCCCAAACCTAGCAAATATTTCCTTTAAGCTTTTTATAGTATTAAAAGCTGTTAAACTTTTTAACTCTTTAATTTCTACAAACTTACTAAAAGTATCTACTACTAAAATGTAAGGAACATTTGACATGAAAAAAATATCTATTGCTACTATTTCCCATACATTATTTGGTATTTCTTTACACAACATAGGTTCTTTTGTATTTGCCTTTTGATATGATTTACAAGTATCACACGTACTTATATAATCTTCAATATGTTTTGTCATTGATGGCCAAAATATTGATTTTCTAGCCATACTCTTACACTTTTCTATGCCCATATGTGAATAATGCACTCTGTACAACATTTCTTTTCTATACTTTTGTGGAACTACAATTTGACTACCTTTTAATATTAACCCTCTATATTCACATAACTCATCTCTATAAGCAAAATATTGTTTTACCTTACTGTCTACCTGGCTTTTATTGTGAGGCCAACCATTATGAATATACTGTAATACTAACTGTAATTCTTCATCTTTAGCTGTTTCTTCAATAAAAAATTTACATTTTTGTTTTGTCATATTAAAACTGTAGTCTAAAATCATACACACATGTGCTTCTACCTCTGCTTCATATTTTTCCTTATTGTCGCCTTGTAAATATGATCTACTCAAATGATCTGCTAACACTAACTCTTTACCAGGTTTATATATTATCTCAAAATCATATGATTGTAAAGCCATTCTAATCCTTTGTAATCTAGCTGGACATTTGTACAATGGTTTGTTAAATATTGACACTAAAGGCTTGTGATCACTTTCAACGATAAACTTTTGACCAAAAAGATATTGGTAATTTTTTTTACATCCATACAGAATAGCAAGACTTTCCTTTTCTATTTGACTGTACCTTTTCTCAGTTTCTGTCATTGCCTTGGAACTATAAGCCAATGGTTTATTATTTTGCAATATAACTGCCCCTAAACCCTCCTGTGAGGCATCAACACTAAGTACCAGTTGTTGATTATTGTCATAATATGTTAGAACTGGAGGTTCACAAAGAAATTTCTTTAAATTATCATAAGCCTGCTGTTGATTATATGACCACACAAATCTAACATCTTTTTTAATTAATTGTCTTAATGGAGCTGTTAGTTCTGAAAAATTAGGTATAAATTTGGATACATAGTTGATCATGCCAAGAAATCTTAATAACTCTTTTTGATTTTGAGGAGGTTTCAACTCACTTATAAGCTTTAACCCTATCACTATCTAGTTTTATACCTTCAGCTGTTAATATGTGCCCTAAGTACTTCACTTCACATTTTTTAAATTGACATTTTTCTGGGTTAAAAGTAATATTATATTCCTGAGCTCTTTGTAATACTTTTTCCAAAATGTTATCATGAATTTCTGGTGATGGTGCATAAATTAACAAGTCATCACAATAAGTAACTACCCCTTGTATATCTTTATAAATATTAGCATATACTTTGTGAAAAATTTCAGGACTAGAGTTTAATTCGAAGGGTAAACGGTTAAAAGCATACCTACCATATGGTGTATTGAAAGTTGCGAGCTCTTTACTGTTTTCCAATAAACAAATTTGCCAAAATCCTCTCTGCGCATCAAGTACACTATATACCTTATATAGCCTGATAGTTTAGCCATGATTTCATCTACCGTAGGCATCATAAACCTCTCTCTTTCTATCTGTTTATTAAGGTGTTGTGGATCTAAACATAACCTAATACTACCATCTGGCTTTAAAGTCATAACCAATGAACTAACAAATTCTGTAGGTTTTTAAATTTTACTTATAATGCCTGACTTTTCCATTTTTTCTAACTCATACTTCAATTTTGACATTAACTTGAATGGTACATGTCGATTCGGTTAAATTTTTCCTACATAATCTTTTTTTTTACATTATTTCATACTCATAATCTTTTATTTTACCTAATCCCATAAAAACTTTCTTATACTTTTTAATTAAAGGAATATTAACATCAATTACACTGATATCTTTTGTTCTATTTGCCATGCCAAACTCAATAAGCGTTGGTAACCCTAAAATAGGTAATAAATGATATTTAGTAACTTGAAATTCAATTATTTGTTTTTGATCTCCTATTTGACAATTTACACATACTTTTCCTATTGTATCTATGTTCTTCCTATCATAATTTGATAACTTAACACTTGTATCGCTCCACATAAGACCCATTTTTTTATATAATTGTTTTGAAATAATATTACATTTCGCTCCTGTGTCTAACTTAAATTCTATTATCTGTCCCTGTTCTAAAAATGTCACTTTTTCAGTCCATTTACAGTTTTTTCCTAATGTAATATTTCCTATAAACACAGAATTATTATTTTCATTCATTTTTACATGCCGCATTGTTTTATCTATAAATTTACATTTTTTACTGAAATGTGCCATTTTTTTACACTTTAAACACTTTTTCCCATAAGCTGGACACTTTTGATATGTATGATGATATCCACATCGTTGACACTCCCTTCTATGGTATGAAGTTGATGACCCAGCATAACCCATTTTTGTTGGTGCCTGGCCCTCCGTTTGGGGTTTCCGTTCATTCTTTTTATGTATCATATCTAGAGTATGTCTAGTTTCCAAGTATTTTAACTGCTCCGTTGCTAATTCAGAAGCTTTACATAATTTTATTGTTTTTTCAAGATTTAGATCTACCTCCCTTAAGAGTCTGTCTTTTAATCTACTTTCTCTAATACCAGCTACTATTCTATCCCTTATCAATCTGTCCTTTAGCTCCCCAAAGTTACAATCTATACTTAACTTCTTCAATTCTGTTAAATAATTATCAAATGATTCACCTTCAAGTTGGTTTCTTGTGAAAAAAATATGGGAGTTTAAACTTTCATTTTCAGTGGGTATAAAATACAGCTCAAATTGTTTTATTACAGAGTGATAGTCTTCTTTTTCTTCTGATATATTGAAAGTTTGATACAATTCAATGCATTCCTCGCCCATACAGTGTAATAATAATGCCACCTGTACCTTATTTGATTTGCGTTCATGTTGCGCCGCTACTCTATATATTTCATATCTTCTTTTCCGCCTTTTGAAGCCTTCCGCAGTCATGTCTTTTAAGGAATCTGGAGGTTTTATGCCCATGATCCCATCTTGTGACGCACGTTGCCTCGTGGTTACATGTTCGACGCTTGTTTCTTCGCGAGGTTTTGTGCCATCTCTTGCTCTGTCTGTCCTCAGCGCCATGTTTGTGTTTTATGTTTTAATAATAAAAACTTAACTTTATAATTGTGTTTTATTGTTTAATCCAAATTCATAATTATTACAATAAAGTTGAACAAGAGCCATTTTTAACTTGGGTACGCAGCACATTGACAAGTAGTGTTGCCACATATATTTTTACTATCCTAACACAATCTCCATTGCTGGATGTATGACTTTTGATATTTGCGCTAAGTATCCCGGTCTCCTGCATTTCTCGTCCAATCCACATCGGTGACCTCTTAAGGTCAAAAGGTAAAAAACATCTTAATGTTTTTTGATCCTTCGGCCCGGAAGACTTCCTACACTATGTATACCGAGACGCAATTTCCATTGCTGGATGTATGACTTTTGATATTTGCGCTAAGTATCCCGGTCTCCTGCATTTCTCGTCCAATCCACATCGGTGACCTTAAGATGTTTTTTGATCCTTCAGCCCGGAAGACTTCCTACACTATGTATACCGAGACGCAATCTCCATTGCTGGATGTATGACTTTTGATATTTGCGCTAAGTATCCCAGTCTCCTGCATTTCTCGTCCAATCCACATCGGTGACCTTAAGATGTTTTTTGATCCTTCGGCCCGGAAGACTTCCTACACTATGTATATCGAGAGGCAATCTCCATTGCTGAATGTATATCTCTTGATATTGGTGCTACGTGTCCTGGTCTCCTGCATTCCTCGTCCAATTCACATCAGCGACCTTCAGAAGTTTTTTGATCCTTCGGCCCGGATAACTTCCTACACTATGTATACCGCACTTTGCATTCCAGGATCTGTGACCATTAGTCCTGTGACAGCTTTTTATATGTTTGATTGCAGGCAAGCTTGCAAACACCTACCTGAGGGTAGGTGGTTGCCGTCACATATACATAATATTTTGCACGTGTTCTTTTACTTATTTTCAGCAAAGACCCGCTTCCGCTGCGTCGCGTGCGCCGCTGGTCTTTCGGCTTGCGGGAACTTCTCCAAGATCCAGCGGGAAAAGACCACTTCGCCAAGTTCTTGTCCAAGGAGTTCAGTGGCGAGAATCTCAAGTGAGTGATTTTTCTTTTAAATGCTGGAGACAATAGGTAGGCTGACAGGCCCACCTGGTGGAAAGCGGTTACATTCGCCAATGGATATTAACAACACCAGAGTGTTGTAATGGTATTAGTACCTTCGAATAGATGCTATGCCCAAGTATGGGATATCTACTAATGCAACCTCCCCTCTCACAAGTGGAAGCTGATCAACTTCGCCCTTCTATCCCATCTTGTCTCTTCTGCCCCTCGAATGTCATTCCTCCTATAGCATTCTATAGGCTGGCAACGTTTTGGCATGCTGTTGCATACCACCATTGACAACAGTGTCTACTTTCCATCAGGTGGGCCGTCTGTCTGTTTGCTTGTATCAACCAATTAAAATGCCTACCAGTGGTAGTAATAGAGGACAGATTAATAGTGCTTCCATGGTCACCGTTTTCTATGAGTATAGTTTATGAAAGATTATTGTTTCATCAGGTTCTGGTTAGCAGTTCAGGAGTTGAAGGCTTTACCCATCCGTCGCGTGTCGGCTCGAGCCAAGGATATTTGGAAGGAATTCTTGGCCTCCGACGCCCCGTCGCCGATCAACATCGACGCGGCGAGCAGGTAATTAATGTCCGGAAGTTAATGTCCCTTTTGGTATATTAATGTCCGCTTTGGTACGTTAATGTTTGGATATAGCATTAGTGCGTTAACATCGACTTCAGTACATCAATATCCACTGCTATAAATCGACATCCACCTTAGTACATCAACATCCACTTCAGTTCAACAACATCCATCTAAGTACATCAACATCCACCACAGTATATCAGCGTCCACTCCAGTACATCAAAATCTACATCAGTACATTAATATCCTTGTTCGAGTATAGCGTCAGTGCGTTAACACCCACTTCAGTACATCAATATCCACTGCTATATATCAACATCCACCTTAGTACATCAACATCCACTTTAGTTCAACAACATCCACCACAGTACATCAACATCCACCACAATAAATCAACGTCCACTGCAGTACATCAAAATCCACTTCAGTACATTAATATCCTTGTTCGAGTATAGCGTCAGTGCGTTAACATCCACTTCGGTTCATTAACATCCACTACAATAAATTAACATCCATTCCAGTAGATCAAAATCCACTTCAGTACATGAACGTCATTGTTGGACTATAGCGTTAATTACTGTTTTTGAATTTTCTAGGGAGCTGACTCGGTCCAAAGTGGAATCTGGGACTCCGGATAGGTATTGCTTCGACCAGGCACAGGTAATTATAAATCCTACAGTAATCGAAATTCAATAGTAATGAGTTAATTTTATAAGAATTAATAATCTTCTGCATTTCTTCTCCCTTGACTACTTTAACTCCGTGCACGGAACATGCTTAGAAAGAGTTTTCACGTATATTATCATTTAAATGATGTAATATAATAATATATAATGTTCACGCCACGAAAGACGGACTTCGCTTATGTATGCGATGTTATAAGACGTATTCAGATAATTAAATTAATCCAAATTTATCTCTAACATCAATTTTCATTGTAGTAGCTTAGAATATTGAAACTACTATAATTATAATATTTCAGGCTCACGTCTATCACCTGATGAAATCTGACAGCTATTCACGGTATCTGAGATCGGAGATGTATAAGGATTATCTCAACGGGTCCAAAAAGAAGGTAATTCAAAGATTCTATCAGTTTGGCACAGGGAGATACACACTCATTCTCACGCAAACACTCACTTACACACACCCACTTACACACACACACTTACACACACACACACACACACACACACACTTACACACACACTTACACACACACACACACACTTACACACACGCACACGCACGCACGCACGCACGCACGCACGCACGCACGCACGCACACACACACACACACACACACACACACACACACACACATACACACACACGCTCACTTACAAACACCCACTCACTCACTTATACACATACACACAGTCACACACGCATACAGAAATAGGTATAATTTTAATATATTTCTTAACACATACATTTTTTCAGACATCCGTGAAAGGGATACGGTCAATCGTTTCGTTTACAGGAAGAAAGGAAACAAACTAAGGAAAATTATTATCATCGCGTAATTATAATTCCCGGTTGCGGTACGTTTCTATTGGATGTTAGAGGTTTAATTTTTGGTAACATATTTCTGATTCCCCAGCAGTTTGATATATTGTATGTCCCGTAAACCCTATAGTGATTAATTGCAAAATTATCAAAACATAGCCTAAGATAATAAACTCTTTTCTCATTTAGGTTATAAAGCCAAAATTACACTTGTTCACTAAGTGACGTTGTAACTGCTTAAAACTAGGTTACAACAGTTTTAAGCGCGGCATTTTATTTGATATATTTAAACCGGAACATGTTGCGGTGGTAAATTAGATTAGGCTCATAGATTAAAAAATGACCATAGGTTAAATGATAACTTGAACATGATGACGTCTTTGTCTTCTGCGATCACGGCCATTGAAAAATGGCCGAAACGTCGAAATAAGTAAAATAAAATGCTGCCTTTAAAACCGTTACAACGTAATTTTATTGATGTGTACTAGTCGTGAAAATCTAAAAAAATATGATTAATATTTTTTTAAATACATTTTACTCCATTTATATATAAACCGAAAGACAGGGCCACGGCTCGGAACCGGTTTTAACAGGTTATAACCGGTTTTAGTCAACTACTTTGTTTGGTATGTAAACCTTATAAAGAGTGTATTGTATACCTGCATCAACCGGTTTCTTCTGCGAAAATTACTTTTTAATTTTAATACAATTTTAACGTGTGGTTGTGTGCGACTGAATGCTTGCTGTACCACAAGGCTGTGCTTTGAAGGCAAGGCTTGGAACCGCTTTAAAATTAACGGGATTTAATCGGTTATAACCGGTTTTATTCAATTACTTCGGTATGTAAACCTTATAAAGAGTGTATTGTATACCTGCATCAACCGGTTTCTTCCGCGAGATTTACTTGTTCATTTTAATACACTTAAAGTGTATTTGTGTGCGACCACATGACTGCGCTTTGAAGGTGTTCGCCAAAAACCGGTCATAACCGGTTTATTCAACAAAACTTATATAACGAACTTTTGTTACTAAATTCGGTTGGTTGAGCTTAAAGTGAGAAGAAAACCGGTTTATATTTTTGACCGGTTTCCAAACGTTGCTAGACAGGCGTGAACCGGTGTAATTTCGGTTCAAACTCGTTAAAGTTAAAAAAAGTGTTATTCATAATTACGTTGATAATGCTCTTATAAACCTCCCGTAAATCTCATATAACTCTTCTGAATATTTAGGTAGGTTAGTATTTTTTGTATCTTAGTGGTATTTTTTTTTGTTAAGTGCTCTCTTTTAAATACCAAAGTGATTTTTAAATTTAATTTATTCCTTAAAAGACTGGTGAATACACAAAGAAATTTTTAGGTTAAATATTAGAGATGCCACGAGTATTCGGCTTCTATTCGGTATTAGGCCACTTTTTCAACTATTCGGTGTTCGGCCGAATATTGTGTTAGTACACGGACGAAGACCGAATGCCAAATCGTGAAAAAAGAAACGCACATGTTACTGAAAAATGTATATACAATGTAAACTCCATGTAACGTCACTCGATTTAACGACAAACTCCCTTAAGCGTCAAAATCATTTGGCTTTGGTTGGTTTAGTTTGTTTTCCATACAACGATACATTCTATATAGCATTACACCCACTCTCAATAACGACAACAATAAGGTAATAAAAATAACCCTTTAATTTGCCAAAATTAGTAAAAGCTGTGCAGCTGTGTACGTTCTTTTATCGCTTTATTGTCCTAGCCCGTAATAAACTCGACTGTCGGCATCATGCATACCGAAATTTCTAAGAAATTCCTAAATTGCTAAGTACTTCCTTTATCACCAAGATGCCTAAATATTACAATATATGAATAAAATAAGTAGAAAATGCAACAAAATTACTGGTGCATCAAAAGTCGTCAGACAAAAATAACAAACTTCTCTCCATCTAACGACAACTCTCTATAACGTATAAAATGCACAGTCTCTTCATTGTTGTTATATAGAGTTTACACTGTATTTCAACGACAAATTATTGTTAGTTTAACTACGTTTTAATTAGACATACCACGAATATTCATCTCGAATACCAAATGGTTAAAAAAGTGGCCGAAAACTGAGAGAAGTCGAATATTTCTGGCATCTCTATTAAATTGATTTTAAGGGGCCACCTATACGGCGCTAAATTTGTTTAGGTGGCTCCTTAAGGATTTTTGTATTTTGTCTTGTTTAAATTATGTCCACTTCCACGGCAGAAGCCAGGAAGTGAACAGCGCGAGTGTATAAACGCGACCTATATCTACATGTTTTTTATTTACTTTGTTTAATTCGAATATTATATTGTTGCAAGCCGACACTAATCCTTTGCAGGTGTCTTATTACCCCTTTGAATTTGTTCGCACTTACCTTTTTTTGACGCCGCCGTAAGACGTCATAAAACTTTCTTTCCTCTGTTGGTATTTCATGTAAATTCTTGGAAGCCATTAAGGTGACCATTTAACGATTTCAAGAACCAGTGGGCGGCATGTTGCTATGAGGCTATGTATAATTTACAAATGGATAAGGGTCAGTTAGTCGGGAAATACGCCAGTCGTATTCTGACTGCGAACGAGGCGTTACCTAGTGCACTTTCGGAGCGAGTGTCTTATAACGATGAACTTTGCGCGATTTATGTGATTACGATGTTCTGCCGTAGGGTTTGGTACTCTTGTATTCGGCTATACTTGTAATAACTGTGAAATCGTGTGTGTACTTCGAATAAACCTAGTGATAATTCCATCGGCTCTTTCGAATTTACATCCTCCAAACCCCCTACAAATTCGTAACAGTATATTTAAAACTTTAATTGGCCCGTATTTTAGGCAACACATAAGCGTTGCCATCCGACGTGGCAACGCTGCCACCTTTTTGGGAACGTTCCCCGCTGACGGTGAATTGGGGCCTGTTTATTATTTGTATTTTGAACTGAAACTTCTTTAGAATCGTTGCGATTTGAAACTCGATGAATCGAAAAAGCGACACTAAAAAGAGACAAACAGATAAATCTATAGGACGAAGCCTGTGAGAGAATGAGATAGAATACATTATATTAATCATTTTAACACTATTATGCTGATACAGATACAGTTGGAAATGTTTTGAAGTTTTTCGTTAATACTTCAAATTTCGTGTTTGGAAATTAAATATATTATAACGATATAATATATGAAATGTGACGTCACGAAATTTAGAAACCCTCCCACCCCTTGTCACACTTTGTTTCACTACTACCGCCTGTAAACTGTACACACACATTTTTTAAAGCTTTAAGCTATGTCAGTTTTATTTTAATTTTAATATGAGTAAAATAAAATATTAATTAAATTATGACATAAATAAAACAAAATCGTTGCTCTGCAAAAACACAAAAAAAAACATCAAAATCGGTCCCCACCGTTATAGGTGTTCAGCGGCGCCGACTACCGGGTCCAATCGTGAATCTAAACCATCCCGGGACCCACTTCAACACACACAAAAATAATTTCACCTAAATACGGGAACCCGATCGCAGCGCCGTCTACCTAGTTCAAATTTGAATCTGAACCATCCCGGGATCCACTTGAAGACACACAAAAATAATTTCACCTAAATCCTAGAACCCGATTGCAGCGCCATCTACCTGGTTCAAATTTGAATCTGAACCATCCCGGTATCCACTTGAAGACACACAAAAATAATATCACCTAAATCCTAGAACCCGATCGCAACGCCATCTACCTGGTTCAAATTTGAATCTGAACCATCCCGGGATCCACTTGAAGACACACAAAAATAATTTCACCTAAATCCTAGAACCCGATTGCAGCGCCATCTACCTGGTTCAAATTTGAATCTGAACCATCCCGGTATCCACTTGAAGACACACAAAAATAATATCACCTAAATGTTGGAACCCGATCGCAACGCCATCTACCTGGTTCAAATTTGAATCTGAACCATCCCGGGATCCACTTGAAGACACACAAAAATAATTTCACCTAAATGTTGGAACCCGATCGCAACGCCATCTACCTGGTTCAAATTTGAATCTGAACCATCCCGGGATCCACTTGAAGACACACAAAAATAATTTCACCTAAATGTTGGAACCCGATCGCAACGCCATCTACCTGGTTCAAATTTGAATCTGAACCATCCCGGGATCCACTTGAAGACACACAAAAATAATTTCACCTAAATCCTAGAACCCGATTGCAGCGCCATCTACCTGGTTCAAATTTGAATTTGAACCATCCCGGGATCCACTTGAAGACACACAAAAATAATTTCACCTAAATCCTAGAACCCGATTGCAGCGCCATCTACCTGGTTCAAATTTGAATCTGAACCATCCCGGGATCCACTTGAAGACACAAAAATAATTTCACCTAAATCCTAGAACCCGATTGCAGCGCCATCTACCTGGTTCAAATTTGAATCTGAACCATCCCGGTACCCACTTGAACGAACACAAAAATAATATCACCTAAATGTTGGAACCCGATCGCAGCGCCATCTACCTGGTTCAAATTTGAATCTGAACCATCCCGGGATCCACTTGAAGACACAAAAATAATTTCACCTAAAACCTGGAACCCGATCGCAGCGCCATCTACCTGGTTCAAATTGGAATCTAAACCATCCCGGGATCCACTTGAAGACACACAAAAACAATATCACCTAAATGTTGGAACCCGATCGCAGCGCCATCTACCTGGTTCAAATTTGAATCTGAACCATCCCGGGATCCACTTGAAGACACAAAAATAATTTCACCTAAATCCTAGAACCCGATTGCAGCGCCATCTACCTGGTTCAAATTTGAATCTGAACCATCCCGGTATCCACTTGAAGACACACAAAAATAATATCACCTAAATGTTGGAACCCGATCGCAACGCCATCTACCTGGTTCAAATTTGAATCTGAACCATCCCGGGATCCACTTGAAGACACAAAAATAATTTCACCTAAATCCTAGAACCCGATTGCAGCGCCATCTACCTGGTTCAAATTTGAATCTGAACCATCCCGGTACCCACTTGAACGAACACAAAAATAATATCACCTAAATGTTGGAACCCGATCGCAGCGCCATCTACCTGGTTCAAATTTGAATCTGAACCATCCCGGGATCCACTTGAAGACACAAAAATAATTTCACCTAAAACCTGGAACCCGATCGCAGCGCCATCTACCTGGTTCAAATTGGAATCTAAACCATCCCGGGATCCACTTGAAGACACACAAAAACAATATCACCTAAATGTTGGAACCCGATCGCAGCGCCATCTACCTGGTTCAAATTTGAATCTGAACCATCCCGGGATCCACTTGAAGACACAAAAATAATTTCACCTAAATCCTAGAACCCGATTGCAGCGCCATCTACCTGGTTCAAATTTGAATCTGAACCATCCCGGTACCCACTTGAACGAACACAAAAATAATTTCACCTAAAACCTGGAACCCGATCGCAGCGCCATCTACCTGGTTCAAATTGGAATCTAAACCATCCCGGGATCCACTTGAAGACACACTAAAATAATTCACCTAAATCAGAAAAATGAAAATGAGTTTAAATGCAGTCACCATTGCCGAAAGCGGCCGTTAAATATCATAAAATTAATGGCTAGACTGATGTTTGTTTAATGGTGAATCACATTTTAATACTCATTATCCTATTCCAGACGAAGACAATTCTAAAAAAATCAAATTTGGTCCAGCCGTTCTTGAGTTATAAATGGTGTAACTAACACGACTTTGTTTTATATATGTAGACACACTATGAAAAGAGCTAAAAGTTTGTACTTTTGATACTCACGCTGTCCACTTTTCTCAACATTGTCTTGCTCGTTGCCGTGCCTCGAAAAAACATCCCAAAAAAAATAAACTTACATGTCAATATTAAAATTATGGAATTGTTAAGTTAATTAAATTAAAAGATGATATTATTTATTTGTTAAGGTATATTGGTTATTGTCTATCTCAGATATGACGGAAAGGCTGACATTTAGGATTGCCACTTTTTATTATCTTCATTTTAATATTATCTGCAGAGTGAGTGCTCGCGGACCGCGTTCGTAATACCGAAGTAAGAAAGAGAGTTGGTCTGAAAGAGAGTGTCGGGGTGAAGGTAAGGAAAGTAATGTTCCGGTGGTTCGGGCATGTGGAAAGAATGCATGATAAAAGAATGACTAAACAGATATACAATGCAAAAGTGGATGGATGCAGAAGTCGTGGAAGGCCACGACACACCTTCCATGATCAAAATTGATCGTGTACTAGCAGAAGGTGAGGCCAGGAGCCTTAAGAACAGACGAGCGTGCATAACAAGAGCTATGAATGTCAAAGAAGCAAGTGAGGTGTGTAAGAATAAGCCTGAATGGCGCTCTGTTGGTCGTGCCTACCCCGCAAGGGAACTGGCGTGAAGTTATGTATGTATGTAAGTTTTCACATAACAATTCTTTGAGGTTATATTTAGTAAATTACTTTGTACTACGTAAATAGTTATAACAGTTTACTGTCACCAACTACTCTAATCGTCGAAGTTATTAATTTTCTTAACTCGGCATACTTCGATTCGTCTACAATAGCTACATTTATCCCATACCCTTTGTCTACATCAGCGCCATTGTGGATGGTTTTTGAACTGTTATTTACAGCCTATAACTGGACAATTTCAACTATTTTCCTATATGAGATTATTCTCCTTACCTCTACTCGCCATACACAGGGCGTTCCATTGGTAGCTCAGAACGCCCAAAATGCTCCATCAGCCGTTCCACCTGGCGACCGCGGTCGTTATGGTCGTGGCGAAAACGTCACTAATGACGTTATAATTTTTGATCACCCAACGATCACGAGCCATGTCAAGAGGTGGGTCGAATAACCGTTCCACTAGAGTTAATGATTGTAACGTGAAAGTGGTCGTTGTGAGCCACTAGTGGAACGTAGCATATATCTGCTGTTCATGTATGCCATATTTTTTTCCTTTTTTTTTATTTATTATTTATTTAGGTTTATGGCTTGACAGCTAGGCCTTTAAGCCAGATCTTAGTTTACAATATAGTTTCTTCATTTTCTTAAGCCTATGTGTAGCACAGCTGAACAGTAGGTTATCAGCTGGTGCCATTCAACGGAGTTCTTGTGACAACTCAAAAGGACACATTTGACTATACAGTTCACATTTCTCACAAAACACATAATTACTACTCAAAAACTATCAATATCCTACAACTATTGTTCATTTTAGAGTAATTTTAAACATTTTTAGAAAATAAAACTGCACAGCACAACATCTCTTTTCAGTTCCCGCCAAAAACTCCCCTTTTTCTTTGTTGCATAATAATTACAGATAATTTAAGAATTTTCTTTGAGTCAGGTTGCCTGGAAGAGATCGCTTTTAGCGATAAGGCCGCCTTTTGTTTTACCAACTAACTATTGTCTTGTTGTGCATTATTGTAATTATTGTTTTGGTGAACAATAAAGTGTTGTCTATGTCTGTCTATGTTTATTGTCACTTGAACGTTGACGTTTCAGGGTTGCGTTCACAACTAATCATATTTCAACACCTTTTGTGAAGAACATATAATATTTTTGTTTTTAAGCTGTAAAAAAAATAGTGCTTTTGGGAAAAAATAGTACACATTTGTTTTTCATTTTTAATTACATATTTTATTTATTTCATTATTGCATTTTCCATGTGTATTTATTACTACTTTTTGCTTTGGCCAGCAAATATGTATTATTTTTAAATTAATCATAAATATCTGAATTAAAGGAGCAACAATTGAATTAGCGATGAAAATGTAATATATTTCGTGCTATATTCTTTTTGTATAATATATAGTATAATTGCCTAAAATATAGTACGATACTTTGTAATATGGGTGGCAACCCTACTGACACATCCCATTCTATGGGAACGTAATGTAACTTGTACTCCCCCCGTTCACGATAACTTAAAGTGCAGGGCTGCCAAATTCTAAAAATTAACGTCAGTTAATATTAACAAGTTATAAAATCCCTATTAATATTATAAATGAGAAAGTAATTCTGTCTGTTCCGTTTTCACGGAAAACTACCGGACCGATTTGGCTGAAACTCAGTATATATATTTTCGATGCCGAGGACGAACATGGACTTTTTATCCCGAAAAATGGGATAGTTTTCGGGATAAAAATATATTTGTCTGTTTGTTTGTTATGCTTTTACGAATAACCTACTGAACTAATTTGGCTGAAAGGTATAATATAATTTTAATTAGAGTTAACCCCACGGCCGCGCCAAGGGTCGAACTAGTAGGTTACAAATGGAGATTATTACAAAACATAAATTACTCTTATATTTTGTTGGAATTCTCTGGTAATTATCGCGATTTTGGGTATTTTCACTCTAGCTTTAGGTGTTAATATTTTTGTATGTTGGTAACCCTGCGTGTCAAGTTATCGTAAACGGGGAATAGCGATATTATTAATGTATATTTTTTTAAGTATCTTATACTTGACCTATGTATTAGATACAAATATTAATTATATAGAAATAAATTAATATTTCTTTGTGTTTAAAAATTACATTATAATAAAATTCGCGATGTTTTTCTCTTTATTTGTGTTATTTTCATGTAACATTTTATTATATTACCTGACGTTTAAAAAGTAACGTACTAAGCGCATTGATAGTGGTGAAAAGTATGCCCTTAGTACGTAACATTGAAACATGAAAATTACGTAAATAAATAGAAAAACATCGTGAATTCTATAATAATAATACATACATACATACATAGCTTCACGCCAGTTCCCTTGCGGGGTAGGCACGAACAACAGAGCGCCATTTAGGCTTATTCTTACACACCTCACTTGCCTCTTTGACATTCATAACTCTTGTCATGCAAGCTCGTCTGTTCTTAAGGCTTCTGACATCACCTTCTGCTAGTACACGATCAATTTGATCATGGAAGGTGTGTCGTGGCCTTCCACGACTTCTGCATCCATCCACTTTTGCATTGTATATCTGTTTAGTCATTCTTTCCACATGCCCGAACCACCGGAGCATTCCTTTCCTTATAATAATAATGTCACTTTTAAACACAAAGAAGTATTAATTTATTTCTATATAATTAAAATTTGTATCTAATTCTTAAGTCAAGTATAAGATCTTGTGAGCTATACCGTTGTATTCGAGATGGACAGTAGTTTACTGTCATTAGTTAAAATATTGCACACGATAAAATTGCCCCAAGGGAAAGCGTCTTGATTTTAGGTGACATAAATATTGATTTAATTATTTCCCCGACCGAAAATAATCAAGAAAGACACAATAGATTAACTTACTTAAGTATGCTATCACTGCATGGACTATTAGCGTCTCATAACTTACCCACCAGGGGGGATGGCTGCCTTGACCATGTCTTTTTGAGCCTAGACAACCGACAAAGAAAAGAAAAGACAAAGAGACATGGCTCTGACAGCGGTTTTAAATACAATTGTTACGGATCACTGTTTTATTCTTTTGTCAATCGCTAATAAGTATCAACATACGGTACCTCAAAGGCATAAAACCGTAGTCAACTATGAAAATGCTCAAAATAGTTTAAATAATATTGATACCTCCTACTTTAATACCTTTAAAGATCCTGATACTTATGCCTTTGCACTAATAGAAATGGTCAAGTCAGCTATACACTCCAATACCAAAAATGTAATTATCACGAATAACAAAAGAATCATAAAGCCTTGGATAACCTCAGGTATCCTACGGTGTATTAGATTAAGAAATACAATTTACCTAAAACTCAAATCAGACCCCCAAAACCAAATTTTAATCATAACATATAAACGATACCGAACTTTCTGTGGGAACCTTATAAAAAAACTAAAAAATAAAGATAAAATCATAGCATCTGTAAGAAACCCTCGGGCGCTCTGGTCTACCATTAACGACATCACACATTATAAGCCACCCAAGAGCTCAAATGGTGACCTACTTAAGATAAAATCATGTCCTCAAGCCTCAATTAACCACGTGAATAATTACTTTATTAAAATTGGACAAACTCTAGCTCAGAACATCTCAAATAGCAGTGTGCCTCCGGAATTTAGTAACACAGACAACTATAATCTGTCCTCTTTTGCTTTACTAGACACCTCCCAGAAGGAAGTAGAAAATACTTTGATGTCCCTAGACTCTGGGAGTGCACCAGGTTGGGATGGAATCCCTACCCTCTTCTTAAAACAAGCTAGGGAGATCCTAGTCCCTCTGATCAGTGACCTTGCCAACCTATGTTTTAACACTGGAGTCTTCCCCTTTCTTCTTAAGCGCTCCGTTGTTACCCCTGTGTATAAGGGGGGAGATAGCGACGACGTTAACAACTTTCGGCCTATCTCTGTGCTGCCCTGTATTTCTAAAATCATCGAGAAGCTCTTGAACTCTAGAATAGCTAACTACTTAGCTAAGTACAACATCTTATCTACCTCTCAATATGGCTTTAGGAAGGGAATGTCTACCTAGGACGCTATCCTGGATCTTACATCCACAATAACAGAAGAAATTGATAAGGGTAACAAATGTCTCGTAGCCTTTCTTGACCTTAAGAAAGCATTTGACACCGTTTCTATTCCAATACTTATACGTAGGCTAGAGAGGATAGGATTCCGTGGCTCTGCTCTCTCTCTTCTCAGTAGTTACCTTCAAAACAGAAAACAGGGGACGAAAATTGACAATTTTCTAAGTGATGTAGAAAACGTCACATTTGGTGTCCCGCAGGGCAGTGTTCTCGGCCCGACGCTCTTTTTGATATATATCAATGATCTTTGCAACCTAAGCAGCATCGGGGGGAGGATTCTGTCCTATGCGGATGACACCGCTATCATTTTTACGGCCAAGACCTGGGATAAAGTTAAGTTGGGGGCTGAGAGGGATCTAGCTAGAGTTGGTCACTGGCTTAGTGAGAATCTTTTCACGTTAAACACCCAAAAAACTAATTATGTATGCTTTGCGCCATACTTAAATTCACAGCCCTTGCCTGACTTTGAAATTAAAATTCATTCCTGTCGTACTCCTCTCACTTGTACTTACAGTTGCCCGACAATTCAGAAAGTTAGTTCTGTTAAGTACCTTGGAATTATTGTGGACCAAAAGTTAAGCTGGTACCCACACCTTGAACTAACCATAGGGAGGGTAAGAAAGCTCACATGGGTTTTCAAATGTCTGAGACACGTTATGAGTACCGAGCTACTGAATAAAATATACATTGCACTAGCCCAATCTGTAATTATATATTGTATATCGGTGTGGGGGGGTGCAGCTAAGTCATATTTTATAGACCTAGAACGGGTGCAAAGATCCTTGATAAAAGTTATGCACTGTAAGCCATACAGATTTTCTACTGAATCCCTGTATGCAATTTCTAAGCTTCTCTCCGTCAGGAAACTCTATATCTTATACATGACACTGAAATACCACAAAGGGTTACCTTTCGACTGTGCCAAACTAAGAAAAAGACGGTATGACATAGTTGCCCCTGCATATTCCGCACGTTCAGTCTTTGCTAGTCGGCAAAATGTAGCTCAAGCCCCCCGCGTTTACAATAAAATTAATCGCATTCTTAACATTTACCCCATTCAACTATATGAGTGTAAGAAAAATCTGACTGAATGGCTCTTAACCCTTAATTATGATGAAGTGGAAGACATCTTGGTTACATCAGCTTGAATCTGAAACATGCTTATTGTTTTCAATATGACTCAAAACAAATTAGTAGGGATTTGTGTTCCATTCAAACTCCCACCCGCGCGCACACACACGCACGCACATACACACACACACACACACACACGCGCGCGCGCGCACACACACACACACACACACACACACACACACACACACACATACACACGCACCTTACACTTGCTTGCTATTTGCCCTTGCGGACACAACCACTCGAAACCCATCTATTTATCTCTTTTTTTATTTTTTCTTTAAATATTTGTAAAAGTACTCTCTGTAATTCAGCGAATTGATAGTCTTAAAATTGATGAAACATAGGAAGAGCGAGGTTTCCCAACACAAGTATCATCTGATTACTTTCTGGGAACTTACATGTATGGACCCCCCGGCAACTTACATGTATGGACTTTGGGGAAGAAACTAACAATTTAAAAAAGGTATATATAGACACCTCTGTCACATTTTGAGGCTTTACAGTGATTTCCTTTATAAGCACTAAACTTATATTTATGACAATATACAATGATGTATGTGACTGTGTCTGTCTGGTGTTAGGGTTGCCAGCAGTACTATAATATATAGTACTATATTTTAGCCAATTGTAATATCTATTCTTATATATAAAAATCAATTGCTGTTCGTTAGTCTCGCTAAAACTCGAGAACGGCTGGACTGATTTGGCCAATTTTGGTTTTGAATTATCTGTGGAAGTCCAGGGAAGGTTTAAAAGGTGAGTAAATGTGAAAAAAAAAATGCTTGGAATATAGTAAAAACAACAATTTCGCTTTCCCTTAGAAACTGTTCCTACCTGTCAAACATTTGATGTTCGTCCCGTCGTTTAGAAACCAATTAAATTTAAAAGTCGTTCAGAAATCAAATTAAATTTAAAAGTGAAGGTTTTTTTTCATTGTTTTGGTTTTGAATGTCAAACGTTTGATGTTCGTCCCGTCGTTCAGAAATCAACGTTTTTTATTTATTGATTCTGAGGCGGTACGAAGTTTGCCGGCTCAGCTAGTATATATTATAGAAAAATTATATACTATGAAATGTACTATATTTTCATCGCTAATTTAGCTGTCGTGTTTTTTGTTCAGATTACTTATGATTATTTAAAAATATAATATCTTCGGTGGCCAAAGTAAAAAGTAATAATAAATACGCATGGAAAATGCATTAATGATATTTTTACGACCGACAAAAGTGGATTCACACCTGCATACTATAAAAGCACACTTTATTACCTTCCCGCATTTGGGCTTCTTTTGTTTACTTTGTGTTTAAAATTTGTAATTAGAAAAACAGCCCATTGTGTATTGTAATCTTTTATGTTAGTAGTAGTTAGTAGTAGCCAGGTGTGATTTTAAGAAATTCAGTCCACGCGGGCTAGAGACATGTTGTGTTTGTGCAGTATAAAGCAATGCCCCAATGGAGAGATGGTCAGTCGAACGAGAACCACGATCAAGGCGAGACTTGTGTACATTCGGTGATCTATTTAATGACGGACTTGCGCATGTTATTGAATCGTGCATTACGTTTGCACTGGTGGTGTTCAGTTATATTTGTACCTGTGTTATACGTGTTTGTATAGTTCTAATAAATTCTATATTAATTCCAACGGCATTTTAATTCGCGTCCTGCAACTCGTAACAATATAAATAAAATAAATAATGAAAAATAAATGTGTTCTCTTTTTTTACTTTTTTTATCTAAATTTCCTAAACAATAATACTATATTTCGTTCAAAAATAGATGGCAACCCTAGTCTGTGTGTGTGTGTAGGTACTAGCGTAAGACTTGCATCTATATTATAAGTTGTATTATTACGAGTTATTTTATTTTAATGCAGATTACTTAAACCTAAGTATGACTACTGCTAGTTAATTCTTAATAAATATTTAATAAGAGGTATAGTTTCTATAGTATTGCCAGGTGGTAGGGCGTTTGCCCGACTGGTTTGCTACCACCCCTGGTCTAAAGCATGTCGCCATAACAACCTTGAGTTGTGTTCCGGCATTAGTGAGCAGGTTCCAGTCTCCCTTAAGAGAGCAGCAGCGCATTTGTAGCACCTTTGGTGTTGCAAATGTCCGTAGGCGATAGTAACCGCTTTCCATCAAGTGGGCCGTCTGCCTGTCTGCTGAACTCCTGTAATAAAAACAAAAGAAAGTATGAAGAATATGAACAAAGGATAGTTTTTATCCCGGCCAAAGGGTTAGTGCACGTGGGATACGTATCCAAAGTTAAGCGAAACTAGAGCTATAATTGAGCGTATTTTCAGTCGATGTTTGATACATTGACAGTTTTATATTGTTGTCAATATGAAAAATATTGAAAATATTATTGCGCGGTGTGTAGTGAACTTTTATGTCGAGGTGTGAAAAATTTGTACATTGACAGTTTAATAGATATTATTGTCAATGTGAATAATATTGTCAATATTATTGCGAAGTATGGAAAAATCTTTGTCATGGTATGAAATTTCTCGTTTTGTTATACATTGACCGCTTAATGTTATTCATAAGATGAAAAATATTGTAATAATTATTGCGTTGTTTTGGAAATTTTACTGTCATCGTATAAAATTTCTTCTTTTGTTATAATGACGGACGATACTCTTATGTTGTTGTCCATGTAAGTAATATTGTCAATATTATTGCGTAGTATAGAAAAAACTGTCAAGGTATGAAACTTGTTTTGTTATACATTGACCGTTTAATGTTATTGATAAGGTGAAAAAATATTGTAATAATTATTGCGTTGTGAAAATGTTATTGTCAATGTATAAAATTTCTTCTTTTGTATATTAACGGACGACAGTCTTATGTTGTTGTCAATGTAAAAAATATTGTCAATATTATTGCGAAGTATGGAAAAAACTGTCATGGTATGAAATTTCTTGTTTTGTTATACATGGACCGTTTAATGTTATTGATAAGGTGAAAAAATATTATAATAATTATTGCGCTGTTGGGAAATGTCACTGTCAATGTATAAAATTTCTTCTTTTGCATATTGACAGACAACAGTCTTATCTTGTTGTCCATGTAAATAATATTGTCAATATTATTGCGAAGTATGGAAAAAACTTTGTCATGGTATGAAATTTCTTGTTTTGTTATACATTTACCGTTTAATGTTAGTGATAAGGTGAAAAAATATTGTAATAATTATTGCATTGTTTGAAAATGTTACTGTCAATGTATAAAATTTCTACTTTTGTATAATGACGGACGATACTCTTATATTGTTGTGAATGTAAATAATATTGTCAATATTATTCCGTAGTATGGAAAAAACTCTCAAAGTATGAAACTTGTTTTGTTATAAATGCATTAGTCGTTTTACGTTATTCGCAATATTATTACGTTGTGTTGAAAATGTTTAGTGTCAATATGAAATATATTGACAATAATATTATTGCGTAGCATGTAAAAAATCTTTGTCAAATGTATGAAAAATTTCTCATTTTAATTCATTTAGCGAATTAAATTATTAATTGTAGATATTAGAAAAAAATATTATCGTATTAGATAAGACAAATAAAAAATAGGCTATATATTTCCTATTACGACCGCCCGCGACTTCGCTTGCTTTTTTCGTGGAAATTCGCAACACGGAGACAACCGTCAACGACGTCAGCCCGCCTTCGGGTGTCGCGTCCGGCGATGACGCGTGTTATTCGTCTCACTTGACACCACGACATGACTCATAGCGGCGACATTTCCACTCGACGTTTATCGTTATTAAATACATATTTTGGCCAGTTTCAACAATGTGATTAGGAATTACAGTCTGTGTACTATCCTGATGTACGAGTTATCGCGGTGAAGTTTCAAATCTCATCAAAATTTGTCAAGTAGTTTTTATGTGATATATCAATAAACATCCACCAACTCCAGCTTTATTCTGTAATATCAACAGGCTTTAGCAACTGTGTTTCATTTAGAAAACAGAAATACTAAAGAATAACAATCGACCAGTAAAACTATAGCTCTAGAAAGCCTTCGTATATTTCAAATGGTCGCTATAAGTATAGTACAGACGACTCTCGATAATTTGAATCTTTCGATAATTTGATATTTTTCCGATCTCTTGATAAATACTCGATAAATTGATTAAAATCAATATATAATTTGTTTACGCCAAGGAACACCTCCTTCTAAATTCTTCCTTCCCATTCTCGCCATCAAGAAAAAAATAAAACATTATATAACGTTAACAAATATATTTATTAAAATTATTTTGTATATACATATATATATATATATATATATATATATATATATATTACTATTATATTTTTTATATATGTATTAATTTTATAAATTAGTGTTAAGTATGTATATTTAAATTGTACAGTCCTATCTTTTTTTCTGCTTCACCTACATCGCCAGATTAGTTAAGAATTTCTTTTAAGCTAGGTTGCCTGGAAGAGATCGCTTTTAGCGATAAGGCCGCCTGTTGTTTTGCCAAGAAGTATTGTGATTATACATTTTGTTTTTGTTTATTTTGGTGAGCAATAAAGTGTTATCTATCTATCTTGTGGCAGTGCTGTCACCGCAATATATAGTGAAATGATAGTGGAAACACAATATAAAAGAAAACCATTGTAATTTAATTTAAATAACGTTAATTCTCCTAAGCAAATCCTAGTGAAGTGTCTGAACCCCGGGGGACGAGTGCAGTGTGGCGGTGGACTTTTTTTATTGCAGGAGTTCAGCAGACAGGCAGACGGCCCACTTGATGGAAAGCGGTTACCATCGCCTATGGACATTTGCAACACCAAAGGTGCTACAAATGCGCTGCTGCTCTCTTAAAGGAGACTGGAACCTGGTCACTAATACCGGAACACAACACAAGATTGTTATGGCGACATACTTTAGACCAGGGGTGGTAGCCATCCAGTCGGGCAAATGTTCTACCACCTGGCTGTGGGTTGTTAAGTCGCCTCTTACGACAGGCCGCCCCAACGCAGGAAATTGTGTTCTTTCTCCGTTCCTGCACGGATTAAATACCTTCATAAATGTGGTAACACGCAACCGAGAGAGCGAACTCCATTTATAGCCGGTTCGTATATCTAACCAGGGCTTGAAATATCGATAAAAATGTGGTATTGTTATTTATGCTAATTTCATATAAATGTAGAAATGTCGTTATAAAATTTAACGTTATTTCTAGCCATTTTACCGGTAAAAATGATTGTTAGCGACGCAATATATTATTTATTTAATGTTTTATTTATATTTTAAAATAAATGGCAAAATCGGGCGGCAGAGGGCGCGCGTAAGGCAACAGAGGGGGTTGGCGGGATGCGGGGGCGAACTGACGTCGATTGTCACCCGCGCATCCCAAAAGAGTCTTTGGTCCGCGTCGCGCCGCGTTATATGTCTTCTTGTTGCCTACGTACGTCCGCGTGCCGTTTCGTTTCGATTTAAAATATTCTCCTAGTTTTATTTGTTGGAGGTTACAATGATAACGTTAATACTATTTTTATCGGTAATTTTACCGATATAACTATATTTTGTTACCATCGTCGCTCTCTTTCACTCGCAAAGATTGTCAAACAGTGTGCTAAGAGCGCGCGTAATATTTACAGTTGTGTTTCTTGATTGTTTCGGTGACATGCAGTCGTAATAAAGCCAATTCTAAAAACGACAACGTCGCTTGAACTAACGTAAAAATTAACGACACGTATAACGTTATACATACGAACTTTAACGTTATATTGTAACGTATGCTGATTTCAGATAAATGTAGAAATATCGTTACAAAACTTAACGTTATTTCTAGCCATTTTACCGGTAAAAATGATAACGTTAATACTATTTTTATCGGTAATTTTACCGATATAACTATATTTTGTTACCATCGTCGCTCTCTTTCGCTCGCAAAGTTTGTCAAACAGTGTGCTAAGAGCGCGCGTAATATTTAGAGTGTTGTTTGTCGATTGTTTCGATGACATGCAGTCGTAATAACGCCAATTCTAAAAATGACAACGTCGCTTGAAATAACGTAAAAATTACCGACACGTATAACGTTATACATACGAACTTTAACGTTATATTGTAACGTATGCTAATTTCAGATAAATGTAGAAATGTCGTTATAAAACTTAACGTTACTTCTAGCCATTTTACCGGTAAAAATGATAACGTTAATACTATTTTTATCGGTAATTTTACCGTTATAACTATGTTTTATTACCATCGTCGCTCTCTTTCACTCGCAAAGATTGTCAAACAGTGTGCTAAGAGCGCGCATAATATTTACAATTGTATTTGTCGATTGGTTCGGTAACATGCAGTCGTAATAACGCCAATTCTAAAAATGACAACGTCGCTTGAAATAACGTAAAAATTACCGACACGTATAACGTTATACATACGAACTTTAACGTTATATTGTAACGTATGCTAATTTCAGATAAATGTAGAAATGTCATTATAAAACTTAATGTTATTTCTAGCCATTTTACCGGTAAAAATGATAACATTAATACTATTTTTGTCGGTAAATTTACCGATATAACTATGTTTTATTACCATCGGCGCTCTCTTTTACTCGCAAAGATTGTCAAACAGTGTGCTAAGAGCGCGCGTAATATTTACAGTTGTGTTTGTCGATTGTTTCGGTAATATGCAGTCGTGATAAAGCCAATTCTAAAAATGACAACGTCGCTTGAAATAACGTAAAAATTACCGACACGTATAACGTTATACATACGAACTTTAACGTTACATTATAACGTTAAAATCACCAAGTAACGGTAAAGAGCTATACCGGTATGGGCAGTATCTTTTTCGTAAATACCGGTAATTACCTATATATTTAAAGATAATTGATAACGGTTTCAAGCCCTGTATCTTACTATTGATCCGCTTGCCTTATCATCGGTTGAATTTCGAAATCACTTACGTAAAATTTTAACTGATAATAAGGCAAATGAACGGTCGGTTAAGATATAGGATCCAGGCTTTAGCCTATTGATCTCTAATATTACAATGGACTGAATGCTACGTTTAAATGATTAAAAAATGTCTTCGCTGAATGCAAAAAACCAGATTTTTGTTACACATTGTATGTATGGAATTAGATATACCAAAGCATATGTAATATAGAATTAAAGAAAAAAGTATTATATGTTTTTGTTTTACTTCGAACCTGTATCCCTTTAGAAATTATTATTATTTTTGAAGTGAAAACTTCTTTAGCCGCATTGGGCACTTTTGGTAGGGAGAAATCTCATGGGTTCGCGTCACCGACATACTCATGACTGGCGCATGCGCAGCGGCCATGCCCATGACTGGCGCATGCGCAGCGGCCGCGCTCATGACTGGCGCATGCGCAGCGGCCGCGCTCGTGACTGGCGCATGCGCAGCGGCCGTGTGCTGTGGCGTAAGACGCCTTTTCGGATGGTTAAATCTCGCGCGTTCGCGGCACCGACATGCTTATAGCAGTATATCTGCAGCTATACAACTGACGTATTGTGCAACATTAGTGCTGTGTATATCTTATAAGTGAAATTGAATGGATTTAGTGAACAGTTCAATGTGTATATACTGTGCATTGTTGAAATAGTGTTTTAATTCAAACATTATGAAATTTCTTTTGCGTGAGTTCAACAGACGGCCTACCTGATGGAAAGCGGTTAGCAATGCCTATGGACATTCGTAACACCAAAGGTGTTACCAATATGCTGCCGCTCTCTAAAGGTTACTGCAACACAACCCAAGGTTGTTATGGCGACATACCCTATGAGTCTAGAGCAGGGTTGGTAGCGTACCTACATGCCAGTATCATCAAAAACGTCTGTTAAATTAGACAAAACATCGCGCTCATTTTTTTGTTCTAGTGTCTAGTTCGTTAAAAAAAAATAGTTTTTTCTTCCAAAATCTTATACTAATATATAAAGCTGAAGAGTTTATTTCTTTGAACGCGTTAATCTCAGGAACTACTGGTCTGATTTGATTTGTAGGTTATATATCATCACGCTAAGGCCAATAGGAGCGGAGTACAAATTAAGAATGTTTCAAAATCGGGGGTTTTTTTTAATTTACTTTTCTTTTACTATTCCACGCGGACGAAGTCGCGGGCAGAACCTAGTATTAGATAATTGGTCCACCAACACCCAGGTCCTTGTGCGTTATTGTATCACCTTGAATGAAATAAAGTAGGCCTGTATATAGCATTGTTCTAGCTAGGGTACCTATAATATTAAAAAAAAAACAAGGGCGCAGTTATAGAAGCTCGCATAGGGCGCAGAAAAGGCTATTTACGGCACTGGTTCAACGTAACAGCAGTTGTAGGATATTGATTGTGTTAATTCTTTTACAGTTAGAGGAATATCTTCGTCCTTAGTGATTGTTTTCTCAGTTTGGAGTCCTGTCTCTCTGTACTTCACTATATGAATTTTGTTGTATCATATAAGACTTGTTTATTTAACTAAAAGATTATTTTTATATACGTGTTGAAATTTTTTTTTTTTTCATTTTTTATTGCAGATCAGCAGACAGGCAGACGGCCCACTTGATGGAAAGCGGTTACCATCGTCTGTGGACATTTGCAACAGCAAAGTTGCTACGAATGCGCTGCTGCTCTCTTAAGGTTAAACTGGAAGCTGGTCACTAATGCCGGAACACAATTCAAGGTTGTTATGGCGACATACTTTAGACCAGGGGTGGTAGCCATCCAGGCGGGCAAATGCCCTACCACCTGGCAATCTCAATGGTTTAGTGAGATGTGCCTTTTCGAACTACCATAAGAAATATCGTTCAACGTTAGTCGAAGACGTCAATAATCATGCATACTTGATATTGGCTAAATAAACAAATCGTGCAGAGCCATAATTAAAACAAATAATAAAAAACGAAGGTTGTCTATGACCATGAAAAGACGCAATATTAGTTTAAAAAATTACTTATAATATACATTTAATAAAACTTGTAAAACATGTGTTGGTATTTGATTTCATATTCTTAAAATTCTTCATAACATAAATTCATGATTAACAATTACTGGTTTCATAACGCCGCAGTGTAGCGCGGATCAGGCATATCCTGGGGACAAACATAAACATGAGAGAAACGCAATAATTTTTTTAAGTTTATGGCTTGGCAACTAGGCCTTTAAGCCAGACAGTTGTATTGTAGGCTAAAACGCAATAAATATATCTGAGGGTAGAGTTGCCAACCATACTTTATAATAAAGTATCCTTTATTTTTGTATATATTCCTTATAGTTTTGCATAAAAATAAACTATGTGAAAACACTCTGTTTCCAATATTTACTCTGATGCAAGCTAGCAGAAGGTGATGTCAGGAGCCTTAAGAACAGACGAGCGTGCATGACAAGAGCTATGAATGTCAAAGAAGCGAGTGAGGTGTGTGAAAACAAGCCTCAATGGCGCTCTGTTGTTCGTGGCTACCCCGCAAGGGAACTGGCGTGAAGCTATGTATGTATGTATGTACTCTGATGCGTAAAACGAAATACTTATATGGATAATTACTAAACTATTATCGATCCAGCTTTCACTGGAAGAGTTTATTCAGTAATGAATCTAAAATGGCGAGAAGAAACGAACAGGACATCTATAAATTTAATAATAAATGAATTGTTTGTTTATTTAAATTTTAATTGGGAATGTGAAGATAGCTTCCAAAAATTTAAGGACAATGAAAAGTCGATAGTGTGTGCTAGAAGCACGTAAGAACAGTATCTCCAAAAGAATAAATAAAATTTTGAAAGATAATTTTTTTTCTTCCAAATACTTTATTTTCTCCCTACTTAAAAAATGTAATAAGTTATTTTTCTCAAAAATAGTTGGCAAACCTATCTGGGGGCCTAAAGCAGTCGGTCTTGGAGAATTACCTAATGAAACCTATATGTGTCTAGATGTACTGGAAGTTGTAAGAAATAGCATAAACATCCACTCTATTCGGACACTTGTCATATTATATATGACACCTATGGCACTGTTGAACAATCTACCAGTTGTGAAAAGCCTTTGATGTCGGAATACGAATTTATAGGAATAAACTCATCTCGCGTCTCGGGGTAATCTATGAAATCTCAATACTTTGTTGTATTTTATTGTCAAGACACATTCATACACAAATCATATGTGCATCATTATAATTAATTTACTTTCACATCCTTGCAGGAATGGAGAAAGAATACAATTTCCTGCGTTGGGGCGGCCTGTCGTAAGAGGCGACTAAACAACCCACAGCCAGGTGGTAGGGCATTTGCCCGACTGGATGGCTACCACCCCTATTCCGGCATTAGTGACCAGGTTCCAGTCTCCCTTAAGAGAGCAGCAGCGCATTTGTAGCACCTCTGGTGTTGCAAATTTCCATAGGCGATGGTAACCGCTTTCCATCAAGTGGGCCATCTGCCTGTCTGCTGAACTCCTGCAATAAAAAAAAATAAAAAAAACAACGATTCTTGTAAAACTCGCTCGCGATTTACAAGGACGCGTCTGCCCTCAGTGTTCGAGCACACTATCTAAGTGCGATCTGGGCTGCCCACCTCTCCCTGAGGTCCCCGCCCCGTTGCTCTACTCTACGCAAGTAAATTCATTTCCCAACTGGTAGATTGTTCAACTGTGCCTATGTTCTGGTGCTAAAAGGGCCAACATATATTTTTGTAAGAAATGCCAGATTATCAAAAAGTGTATATAAATAATTAATATGTTTGTATTATAATGTCCCACTGCTGGGCTTGAGCCTCCCACTATAGAGGAATAGACAGTATACCCGCCAATCTTGTCCAAGACAGCATTGGCAGGTTTTTAGCAATTATTTGGCTGTCATGTCTTTTACTTGTCTGTCGTATGTTTTACTTGGCTGTCATGTCTTTTACTTGTCTGTCATATGTTTTACTTGGCTGTCATGTCTTTTACTTGGTTGTCATGTCTTTTACTTGGCTGTGGTATTTTTTTACTTGGCTGTTGTATTTTTTACTTGGCTGTCATGTCTTTTACTTGTCTGTCGTATTTTTTAATTGGCTGTCATGTCTTTTACTTGTCTGTCATATGTTTTACTTGGCTGTCATGTCTTTTACTTGGTTGTCATGTCTTTTACTTGGCTGTGGTATTTTTTTACTTGGCTGTTGTATTTTTTACTTGGCTGTCATGTCTTTTACTTGGCTGTCGTATGTTTTACTTGGCTGTCATGTCTTTTACTTGGCTGTCGTATTTTTTTACTTGGCTGTCGTATTTTTTACTTGGCTGTCATATCTTTTACTTGGCTGTCGTATTTTTTTACTTGGCTGTGGTATTTTTTACTTGGCTGTCATGTCTTTTACTTGGCTGTCGTATTTTTTTACTTGGCTGTCGTATTTTTTACTTGGCTGTCATATCTTTTACTTGGCTGTCGTATTTTTTTACTTGGCTGTTGTATTTTTTACTTGGCTGTCATGTCTTTTACTTGTCTGTCGTATGTTTTACTTGGCTGTCATGTCTTTTACTTGTCTGTCGTATGTTTTACTTGGCTGTCATGTCTTTTACTTGTCTGTCGTATTTTTTTACTTGGCTGTTGTATTTTTTACTTGGCTGTCATGTCTTTTACTTGGCTGTCGTATGTTTTACTTGGCTGTCATGTCTTTTACTTGGCTGTCGTATTTTTTTACTTGGCTGTCGTATTTTTTACTTGGCTGTCATATCTTTTACTTGGCTGTCGTATTTTTTTACTTGGCTGTGGTATTTTTTACTTGGCTGTCATGTCTTTTACTTGTCTGTCGTATTTTTTAATTGGCTGTCATGTCTTTTACTTGGCTGTCGTATTTTTTTACTTGGCTGTCGTATTTTTTACTTGGCTGTCATGTCTTTTACTTGTCTGTCGTATTTTTTACTTGGCTGTCATGTCTTTTACTTGGCTGTCGTATTTTTTTACTTGGCTGTCGTATTTTTTAATTGGCTGTCATGTCTTTTACTTGGCTGTCGTATTTTTTTACTTGGCTGTCGTATTTTTTACTTGGCTGTCATATCTTTTACTTGGCTGTCGTATTTTTTTACTTGGCTGTTGTATTTTTTACTTGGCTGTCATGTCTTTTACTTGTCTGTCGTATGTTTTAATTGGCTGTCATGTCTTTTACTTGTCTGTCGTATGTTTTACTTGGCTGTCATGTCTTTTACTTGTCTGTCGTATTTTTTAATTGGCTGTCATGTCTTTTACTTGGCTGTCGTATTTTTTTACTTGGCTGTCGTATTTTTTACTTGGCTGTCATATCTTTTACTTGGCTGTCGTATTTTTTTACTTGGCTGTTGTATTTTTTACTTGGCTGTCATGTCTTTTACTTGTCTGTCGTATGTTTTACTTGGCTGTCATGTCTTTTACTTGTCTGTCGTATTTTTTAATTGGCCGTCATGTCTTTTACTTGGCTGTCGTATTTTTTTACTTGGCTGTCGTATTTTTTACTTGGCTGTCATGTCTTTTACTTGTCTGTCGTATTTTTTACTTGGCTGTCATGTCTTTTACTTGCCTGTCGTATTTTTTTACTTGGCTGTCGTATTTTTACTTGGCTGTCATATCTTTTACTTGGCTGTCGTATTTTTTTACTTGGCTGTCGTATTTTTTACTTGGCTGAGTTAGGCAATCGCTGGACTTGCGCTTGCCTACAAACCTGCTGACCACGCAGCGGCCAGTCATCACTTTATAAGAATTAGTGCTAATTTAAGTTTTTAGACTTAATATAATTTAATTGTATTTTAATTAGTCTTGTAAGAACTGTCGAGCAATAAAGTTGTCTTAATAAATTGTTTTTTTTAAACAATTTCCGTGCCGCCCTACTTATCTGGCGCAGTCGGTAGGATCGCGACACCCTATTCGGATAAACCTCTCTGGAAGGGTGAAACGAAGCTTCGTTACTTTCGCGATCATACGAACCTGGGTGGCTATCGTGCGGGAGCCCCTAAAATCGGGAAACCTGTACAACCAGAGCAACGTGCAAGCAGTTCTACGAGGCCCGGCTGGAGATGCAGAGGACTATAGGGTGAGTGCTTTTCGTATACCCAGTTCCTTTGCTCTATTTCCTGTCGTTATTTTTTTTTCTCTAATATTTTAAGTGTTTTGTGTGTGTTCGTTGCTGTAGGCTCAGATCGCTATAGGCAACAGACATATTCACTTTAATTATAATTTAACTTGAAAACGATACTTACGGACAATACAATACATACCGCGGTTGAATTACCGAGCGGCATTCCGATTCAATTAAGTAATTTTACATATCATATTCACATTATTATAATTTATATTTGAAATGATGGCTATCACCAAATCGAAATGCACCCCAGAGATATAGAGAAAACCGCGTTTACCACTGAAAGAGGACATTACGAGTTCTTGAGAATGCCCTTCGGCCTGAAAAATGCCCCAAGTACCTTTCAGCGCCTTATGGACCACATCCTTAGAGGAGTGGAGAATGTTTTTACGTATCTTGATGACGTAATAATAGCCTCTACGTCATTACAGGAACACACTGAGAAACTTAGACAAGTTTTTGAACGGTTTAAATTAAATAACCTTAAAATTCAATTAGAAAAGTCCCAGTTTTTACAAAAACAAGTAACATTTTTAGGACACGAACTGACAGACCAAGGACTGAAACCGAACCAAGATAAAATTAAGGCAGTACTAAACTTTCCCGTCCCCCGAACACAGAAAGAAATAAAATCATTCCTAGGACTAGTAGGATATTACAGAAAATTTATTAAAGATTTTGCAAAATTGACGAAACCCTTAACATCATGCCTAAAAAAATATGCCAAAGTAGTGCACACAGACGAATTTTTGGACGCAGTAGACAAATGTAAACAAATTTTGACTAATTCCCCCATACTACAGTACCCTGATTTTGACAAACCATTCATACTGACGACAGACGCATCTGACGTAGCATTAGGCGCAGTACTATCGCAAGGTACCGTGGGATCTTATAAACCGATAGCCTACGCGTCGCGAACGCTATCTGAAACAGAAACACGCTATTCAACATACGAAAAAGAGCTTTTAGCTTTGGTATGGGCCGTTAAATACTTTAGACCATACTTATACGGTCGAAAATTCATAGTGTATACAGACCACATGCCCCTCACATGGGTAATGTCCTTAAAAGATCAAAGTAGCAAATTAATCCGCTGGAAACTGAAACTCGCGGAATACGACTATAAAGTAGTATACAAAAAGGGTAGACAGAACACTAACGCAGATGCCCTATCCCGAGCTAAAATATACCATAAAAGCATAGACTCACTAGCAGTTAACCTAGACGATAACAACGACGACGATATTATTAACCGAATTTTTGACAACGCCCGTAGGGATGTAGAAAATAATAACACGAACAACGAGAATAACAACGACATACAGACCGACGACAACAATGACAGACAAACAAACGGCACACCCGACGACTATAATTTACAAGATATGGACATAGAAACAGCTATACAACCGACACCAATCGTTATACAACCAACATCAATAGACACAATGAGCATAATCACGACAGAACCTGACCAACTTATATCGACTAACCATACCCAACCAGATAACGAAAACAACGGTATCCCAGTACTATCCGACGCTATCGACAAACAACTTAAGCAGTTTTACATCAGATCGACACCAGGTTCCACGTATAGAGTAGACGATAGGTCGACCAGCCCGAGAATAGTAATAAAAGACGTTTTCATCCCTGTGAACAACACAGAGGCTGAAATTATAAGATTCCTTAAAGAGCATACAATAGCAGGCAGAATATTTCATTGCTATTTCTACGACGAAAAATTATATTATGATTTTTCAAGAGTTTACACAACCATATTCAACGAAAGAGGCCCTAAGCTAATTAGATGTACATCTCGTGTCACTCTAGTTGAAAATAGAACCGAACAACAAGAGCTAATTAAGCAGTACCACACTGGTAGATCAACCCATAGAGGCATCCAGGAAACATACAAACATCTCCACAGAAACTACCATTGGCCTAATATGCTACTTACTATACAACAATTTATTAATCAATGTGACACATGCCTTAAAACAAAATATGAGAGACACCCATTAAGACCCCCTCTAGCTTTAACAGACGCCCACTAAACCACTCCAACATTTGTTTATGGACCTCTATTCAACAGGAGGCGCCACTTTTCTGACCATTATTGACAACTTTTCAAAATACGCGCAGGCCAGGCCCCTGAACGCCTCCAGTAGCATTCACATAGCAGACGCACTAATAGAAGTTTTCTCTGTATTAGGGCTACCCCTCAAAATTACAACAGACTCGGACACCAAGTTTGACAACGACGTAATTAAAGAGATATGCGCTCTACATAATATTCATATCCATTTCACTACACCGTACAACCCTAACTCTAACTCCCCAATAGAAAGGTTCCACTCGACTATTGGTGAAATAATAAGAATTAACCGAATGACAAATAAGGACGACCCTATACAGAACATAATGAAATACACCATAATAGCATACAACAATTCAATACACTCTACAACAGGATACACTCCACATGAACTCCTGTTTGGTCACACCGCATCCAGAAACCCTCTAGAATTATATTATCCTAAGGAATTTTACCAGGACTTTGTACTTAACCATCGTCGGAATGCAGAAGCCGTACAAGAGTGCGTAGCAGCCCACATATCTAAAAATAAGGAACAAGTAATTACCAAACGAAACCAAGCTGCCGAAGACATACTATTTAAGGTAGGTGAGACAGTATATAAGCAGGTCGCCAAAACTGCAAGGAATGACAAAACTAAACCCGTTTTTAAAGGCCCATACAAAATCATCCACCTCCACCCGAACAATGTCGCGGAAATAATAGAGAACCACCCCAACTCTAAGTCAATTAGAGTACATTTCAAACTTCTAAAAAGACCCCATCTTGTTCCAGTACCCTCCTCGCAGGAGCCTTCCTGCTCAACGCAACCGCCGACTTAATCCTAAAACCCGTCGATAATACAAATGGAATCCTACTATTAAAGGAAGGCCAAGTCCTTAAACAGGTGGACACTTTTAGTTTGGCTTGTGTCTATAATGTGTCATATCTACACGAGACCACCTTAAAAATTATATCTTTATATACCAATACTAAGGTTGCTGAAAACAATAAAGAACTACATAAGACATATAAAGACCAAATAGATCATAATTTAAGTACTATAGACAGAAAAATAGTTCTTATTACAGCGCACCATAGAGTTAAGCGAGGTATCATTAATGGGCTAGGTTCAGTAATTAAGGCGATTACGGGAAATCTAGATTACGAAGATGCAGTTAAATTCGAAAATGAAATCCTTAACATCCAAAATTCCGTGGGAAAACTTACTAGTTCCCAAAAACAATCAGTATTTTTAGCAAAAAACGCTATTAACGAATTTAGTAAGCAAATAAACTTTTTAAATCAAAATCAGAAGAAGTTAGCAGCCCTTTTAGATAATACCACCCTTAGCAATAATCAAATGCACTTTTCAGATTTATATATTCAAATAGAATTTAGCCTAGAGTTACTTTTAGATAAGTTAGTTATTTTAGAAGACGCGATGACGTTCGCTCAGTTAGGTGTAATGCACCCTAGTATCATTCCCCCACATAGCTTGATAGAAGAACTAAACCTAATGCAAAAAACCAATAATTTTAAACCAATAGATAATATTTCCATTAAAAATATTCATAACATAGAAAAATCTATAAGCGTCAAAGCCTACAGTACGGAAGCAACGCTAACATTTATATTAGATATTCCGTCCATAGATACCAACCCCTATGACCTGATTCACTTGTATTCCATCCCTGACAAACATAACCTTACCATAATTCCCAAATCCAAATACCTTGCACTGGGAAGCGATGAGTACTCGTACCTGGATGAAGACTGCAGGAAGATGACGCAAGATACTCACCTCTGCACCTCCCTGAACACTCAAGCCATCGAGGACTCCGATGATTGTATCATAAAACTAATAAAACACCAAACACCCAACTGTACGAGAGCAAAATTACATCTCAAACACAACAAAATAGAAAAAATAGCAGAAGACAAATGGCTGGTAATCCTGAAGGAAGAGGCCGTCGCAAGAAAACAGTGCGGACCGAAATCTGAATATATAAAATTAATAGGCATCCATATTATATCAATAACAAAGGAATGCAAATTAAACATCCTGAACAGGACTTTAAGGACCAACGCCCACGCAATATCAGTGGATAACATCATCCCACTTCCAAAGGAGGAAATAACCACCCCAGAAAACACCCCAATTAAGCTGACGCTAGAGGACATCGCCCTGGACAATGTCTATAAGTTATTGGACAGAGCCGAGGACGTCGAAGTGGACAGCAACATCGACTGGAGGCTGATCATGGCAACACCGAGCTGGTCAACAATAGGATTGTACGTAACCCTTATAACGTATGTATGCTGGAAAGTATACCAGCACAGGAAAAAAGGAGAAATACAAGATATCTCGACCAGCAACGAGGACGCTGCAGGAAGCTGCGGGACGCGCTTCCATCTTAAGGAGGGAGGAGTTAGGCAATCGCTGGACTTGCGCTTGCCTACAAACCTGTTGACCACGCAGCGGCCAGTCATCGCTTTATAAGAATTAGTGCTAATTTAAGTTTTTAGAGTTAATATAATTTAATTGTATTTTAATTAGTCTTGTAAGAACTGTCGAGCAATAAAGTTGTCTTAATAAATTGTTTTTTTTAAACAATTTCCGTGCCGCCCTACTTATCTGCTGTCATGTCTTTTACTTGTCTGTCGTATGTTTTACTTGGCTGTCATGTCTTTTACTTGTCTGTCGTATTTTTTAATTGGCTGTCATGTCTTTTACTTGGCTGTCGTATTTTTTTACTTGGCTGTCGTATTTTTTACTTGGCTGTCATATCTTTTACTTGGTTGTCGTATTTTTTTACTTGGCTGTTGTATTTTTTACTTGGCTGTCATGTCTTTTACTTGTCTGTCGTATTTTTTAATTGGCTGTCATGTCTTTTACTTGGCTGTCGTATTTTTTACTTGGCTGTCATGTCTTTTACTTGTCTGTCGTATTTTTTACTTGGCTGTCATGTCTTTTACTTGGCTGTCGTATTTTTTACTTACCTGTCATGTCTTTTACTTGTCTGTCGTATTTTTTAATTGGCTGTCATGTCTTTTACTTGGCTGTCGTATTTTTTTACTTGGATGTCGTATTTTTTACTTGGCTGTCATATCTTTTACTTGGCTGTCGTATTTTTTTACTTGGCTGTTGTATTTTTTACTTGGCTGTCATGTCTTTTACTTGTCTGTCGTATGTTTTACTTGGCTGTCATGTCTTTTACTTGTCTGTCGTATGTTTTACTTGGCTGTCATGTCTTTTACTTGTCTGTCGTATTTTTTAATTGGCTGTCATGTCTTTTACTTGGCTGTCGTATTTTTTTACTTGGCTGTCGTATTTTTTACTTGGCTGTCATATCTTTTACTTGGCTGTCGTATTTTTTTACTTGTCTGTCGTATTTTTTAATTGGCTGTCATGTCTTTTACTTGGCTGTCGTATTTTTTTACTTGGCTGTCGTATTTTTTACTTGGCTGTCATGTCTTTTACTTGTCTGTCGTATTTTTTACTTGGCTGTCATGTCTTTTACTTGCCTGTCGTATTTTTTTACTTGGCTGTCGTATTTTTTACTTACCTGTCATGTCTTTTACTTGTCTGTCGTATTTTTTAATTGGCTGTCATGTCTTTTACTAGGCTGTCGTATTTTTTTACTTGGCTGTCGTATTTTTTACTTGGCTGTCGTATTTTTTTACTTGGCTGTTGTATTTTTTACTTGGCTGTCATGTCTTTTACTTGTCTGTCGTATGTTTTACTTGGCTGTCATGTCTTTTACTTGTCTGTCGTATGTTTTACTTGGCTGTCATGTCTTTTACTTGTCTGTCGTATTTTTTAATTGGCTGTCATGTCTTTTACTTGGCTGTCGTATTTTTTTATTTGGCTGTCGTATTTTTTACTTGGCTGTCATATCTTTTACTTGGCTGTCGTATTTTTTTACTTGGCTGTTGTATTTTTTACTTGGCTGTCATGTCTTTTACTTGTCTGTCGTATGTTTTACTTGGCTGTCATGTCTTTTACTTGTCTGTCGTATTTTTTAATTGGCTGTCATGTCTTTTACTTGGCTGTCGTATTTTTTTACTTGGCTGTCGTATTTTTTACTTGGCTGTCATGTCTTTTACTTGTCTGTCGTATTTTTTACTTGGCTGTCATGTCTTTTACTTGTCTGTCGTATTTTTTAATTGGCTGTCATGTCTTTTACTTGGCTGTCGTATTTTTT
The DNA here is from genome assembly GCA_019925095.2 of Dendrolimus kikuchii. Lineage (NCBI taxonomy): Eukaryota > Metazoa > Arthropoda > Insecta > Lepidoptera > Lasiocampidae > Dendrolimus > Dendrolimus kikuchii. The sequence continues at coordinate 2,904,191 of JAHHIN020000030.1, read as the reverse complement.
TACTTGGCTGTCGTGTTTTTTTACTTGGCTGTCGTATTTTTTACTTGGCTGTCGTATTTTTTTACTTGGCTGTCGTATTTTTTTACTTGGCTGTCGTATTTTTTACTTGGCTGTCATATCTTTTACTTGGCTGTCGTATTTTTTTACTTGGCTGTTGTATTTTTTACTTGGCTGTCATGTCTTTTACTTGTCTGTCGTATGTTTTACTTGGCTGTCATGTCTTTTACTTGTCTGTCGTATTTTTTAATTGGCTGTCATGTCTTTTACTTGGCTGTCGTATTTTTTTACTTGGCTGTCGTATTTTTTACTTGGCTGTCATGTCTTTTCCTTGTCTGTCGTATGTTTTACTTGGCTGTCATGTCTTTTACTTGTCTGTCGTATTTTTTTATTGGCTGTCATGTCTTTTACTTGGCTGTCGTATTTTTTTACTTGGCTGTCGTATTTTTTACTTGGCTGTCATATCTTTTACTTGGCTGTCGTATTTTTTTACTTGGCTGTCGTATTTTTTACTTACCTGTCATGTCTTTTACTTGTCTGTCGTATTTTTTAATTGGCTGTCATGTCTTTTACTTGGCTGTCGTATTTTTTTACTTGGCTGTCGTATTTTTTACTTGGCTGTCATATCTTTTACTTGGCTGTCGTATTTTTTTACTTGGCTGTTGTATTTTTTACTTGGCTGTCATGTCTTTTACTTGGCTGTCGTATTTTTTTACTTGGCTGTTGTATTTTTTACTTGGCTGTCATGTCTTTTACTTGTCTGTCGTATGTTTTACTTGGCTGTCATGTCTTTTACTTGTCTGTCGTATGTTTTACTTGGCTGTCATGTCTTTTACTTGTCTGTCGTATTTTTTAATTGGCTGTCATGTCTTTTACTTGGCTGTCGTATTTTTTTACTTGGCTGTCGTATTTTTTACTTGGCTGTCATATCTTTTACTTGGCTGTCGTATTTTTTTACTTGTCTGTCGTATTTTTTAATTGGCTGTCATGTCTTTTACTTGGCTGTCGTATTTTCTTACTTGGCTGTCGTATTTTTTACTTGGCTGTCATGTCTTTTACTTGTCTATCGTATTTTTTACTTGGCTGTCATGTCTTTTACTTGCCTGTCGTATTTTTTTACTTGGCTGTCGTATTTTTTACTTACCTGTCATGTCTTTTACTTGTCCGTCATATTTTTTACTTGGCTGTCATGTCTTTTACTTGGCTGTCGTATTTTTTACTTGGCTGTTGTATTTTTTACTTGGCTGTCTTTTATTTGGCTGTTGAATACCCATAAAGACTCACCTTATTCAATAGCAGACGCATCCAAACTGACATTAACATAACTGGCCCCCATATTTTCTCTGTGACGCGGCGAGATCACATGTCTCTTAGCATTCTCTCCATCTTCAATATCCGAGTCACAAACACCACATTTCAATTCACCAAACTTGTAATACACATACTTATTTCTCTGCAACATATTTATATTGTGCTTCAACTCTAAATAGAAACGAAATACACTCTCCGTAGACGGCTTCGTATTAAAATGCTTTGCGTACACCAAATGTGTCAGCAATGACCTTATGGAGTTAAAAACGGAGTTGCAATCAACGCAGTTAAAAGTAGCTCCTTCAGTATGCAAAATATAGTTTCCTTTCATATAAACACTTATTATATCACCTTTATTATCTTTATATTTCGTTTCAGCGACCATAGTTTGATGGTCAACATTGCTTAGTGCATGTTTCACAGCTTCTGATACATTATCAAATATAATATCACAGACTTGGCATTTAATTGCATTATTGGTGGAAATCTTGTTAGCATTCAGGACTTTCTCATCTAAACCTCCAAATAAGGCAATACAGAGTAATTTAAAAATCGATTCAATGTGTTCGTTGCTTTCAAAGTGGTCATAGATCGCAGCAAAAGATGGCAAAGCAACATAGCCCGGGCAAATAGCACAGATGTAATAATTGCCGAAACTAGCAAAGTATTCAGAAGGCCTGCAATGGTTCTTATACAACAATGCAAGTTTTCTGGGTGCTGCGTTCCTTAAATGCTTCTTCTGACGAATATGGTTGAACAACACCTGCCTGGGACCTTTCAAAGTCATGTCGCAGCATGTGCAGAAGTTCCCGATCTTTCCTGATGGTTTTATGAAATTTTCAATTATGACATGGTCACGAGAGTTCTGAGGTTTTCCTACAGATGTCAAGTATTTAGACCAGTTAAGGTCTTTCGGTCCCCATTCATCAGGAATTGAACCATCAGGACTAGAAGCTTTCATCCGCATATACAACTCCTCGGATAGCTTGGCGAGGTGTTTCTCATCTAATATGTGCAAGATTGCATTCTCGGGGTTATCCATTTCTGTTTTACATAAACGGCAGTTCAAGCCATTCATAGTAGCAATTATATCGTGACTAAGTAAGAATTTCTCATTCATCTCACGTATTTTATCGGTGGAAGCATTTTCCGTAGTAAAGGGGATGTGTTTGTCTGCTTGCAGCAAACAGGAAAGGTTATGTATATGTATATCATTGAACACGTGGCTCAAGACAGAATCGTAATGAAATCTCAATGTGTAATACTCGCACGCGATGCAAAAGAAAGCCAACTTCCCGGTTCTATCATCAATCAGGGACAACAGTTTATGGTTGATGAGTAATTTCAAGATCATAGACTCGATCGGTCCATAATATCTATACTTCTTAACCTGATTCTTAGGCTTTTCGGGCACTTGGTCATTCTCATCATTATCAGTGTTCTTATTGGCATCAGCTGCGAAATTCTGATACACATTATCCCTTATACTCATTATAATAGGAGCTACAGAACTCGTTTGAGTAGAGAAATCTATGTTCGAGACGTCTTGGCACAATTTATCATACGTTTCTTGATAAAATTTCACGGCAGCATTGATAGTAGCTTCAGAATTATCTGGAAGTATCTTCCCCAAAGATTGCTCGAGTTTGATAGAAAAATTTCTATCAAGCTTTTCAAAAGGTTTAACTAATTGTATGATGTGATCTAAATTTTGTGCTGGAGTATCACCGCATTCCATTGCAGATAATCTCCTCGACATATTTGGAATAATAACTAGTTCTGCCACGTCAATGCTTTCTCTTTTTAGCTTCGGTAGATGGACGTCTAAGTTAAAATGTTTTTGGAGTGACTCCATCAAAGGCTCTTCGTCATTAAGTTTAATTTCAACATTACAATCAGTGCATATATGAACTTGTTTGGCATTTTCAGCAGTCAACAACTCAGCTTTAAGTAATTCAGGAACATCGCTAACTGGTAAACTATTAAATCTTTGACGTTGCATACTACTCTTCTTCTCGGTTGTAAAAATATACTCAACTTCAACATAATCTCTTTTCTTTAGGAATATATTTTTATGGGTCTCATTCAACCGTTTAAGGTAGTTCTGAACCACAGGACTATCTTCTGTAGTTGGATGATGTATAACAGAATAGAAGTGTCTAGCTAGCTTTTTAACTTCTTCGACCTTCCTGAACGAAAGCAGACTGAGCTCTTCCATGTTTCTCGCTACATCTTCCATAGAGTTATTAGTCATAATTTCAGTCAAAAATCTTTTGTCTAGATTTAATATTCAGCTTAGCCCTTTAGAGCTTATGTTAGCTTGAAGATTGCCTTGTCAGTACAATGCCCGTACGGTGTGCCGAAAATGACTTTGGGATAGACGAAAATTTGGGAATTTACAATGTTCAAATCACGAATATTCGCTTTCAGGATTAATGAGAGGTTAGTGCAAACAAGATCTGAAATAGAAAAAAATTACTATTAATAAACAAGCACGGTAACTTAAACATTGTTAAACATACACCACTTAGGCAGTTTTAACGTGCATATTGTTATAACTACATACAGTACGTGGTTAGGGGCCATTCATTAATTACGTAAGAGTCCAGAGTTGGCATGGAGATAAGGGCATGTATAGATTTTTCGTTAAAACCCACTACTACTACTACGTAATAATTTACAAGTCGAAAAAGATGATCTATATCTGATAGCCATGAAAGAGTAACCTAAATTGTCTGCTAAACTAAAGAACAAAATCTTTTATATACGTTAAACTGTGAGTTGTAGTGTAACTTTTCTAACAACGTTTTACTTGGAAAATCGAGATTGGATATTACTTAAGAAGAGGGTAGGGGGGAGGGTAAAAAATGGTCAAAATCATCCTTCCGTAATGAATGAATGGCCCCTTATAACCACCTGCTAACGGTGAAGGAAAATATCGTACTGAAATGTATCAAACCCTCCAATTCGCCTTGGACATGCGTGGCGGGTACGTCCATTCCTTTATAATTATAGTATCAGCAGACGTTGTACTGCCCTAAAAAAATAAAATTTAGAACCCTATTGCAGCGCCACCTACCGGGTCCAGTTGAGAATCTAAACCATCCCAAGACCCACTTGAAGACACAGACAAAATTTCAGCAAAAACTGTCCAAACGTTTAGGAGTTTTGTGGCACTATCTATTTGCGCCCTACATAATCACTGCCCCAATTATTTTTCTGCGTCATTTCATGTCATGTTAAAATTGTTAAATGCTACGGACGTAGATACCCATAGCACTAATATAAACCCTAGAGGGTTTTCTATGCTATGTATAATTAAACGTACTCCATACGCGGCCTCGCCTTGTACTTTATAAAGTACAAGGCGTTGCCGCGATGTGAAGTACTGCTTGGACCGATTTAGCACTCCCAACTTCTTGGAGGCAAGTTTTGCCTTGCCTTAAAGATGGCCCCTGAACTGTACATCGTTCGCGATGTCAACACCAAGGATCCCAATACTCTTGGAGGTGGTAAAGGGAGTTCCTTGGAACTGAAGCGCTTGCTCGAATGGAGTTTTTTTGCCAGAGAATAAGCAGACCTGTGTCTTCTTGGGGTTGAAATGGACAAGGTTTTGTCTCTCCCATTCTGAGACTCTCTCCGAGGAATGCTCTACTTCAGACACAAGTCTAACCCGACTTTCCTCCACAAATGATCGAGGGACCTTTGCACGACCAGAGTACAGCGCATCGCCAGTGCTGTCATCCGCATAGCAATGAATGTTGCGAATAGACAACATATCATTGTCATCATGTTGTCTTGATTAAAAAAAAGTACTAATTTTCCCTGTATAACTCGAAAATATAAATTGGACCTCTGCATCTCGAACATAGCAATATTTGATTTTACAACCTCTATATAAATATAAATCTTAATATATATAAATTACGTGTCACGTCGTTTGTCCGCGATGGACTCCTAAACTACTTGACCGATTTTAATCAAATTTGGACACCGTGTGCAGTTTGATCCGACTTGAAAGATAGGATAGCTTACATTTGGACCCCGTAGGTGGCGCTGCAATCGGGTTCTAAATTTTATTTCTTCAGGGCAGAACAACGTCTGCCTGGACAGATAGTATAATATAAATCACAACCTTTACAAGTCGAATGTTTCCTTACAAAATTCACTTAAGTCGTAATCCTCCAAAAGCTGAAAACTCTTAACTCGAATTTTTTGGCATCTCCCTTCAAGTTTTAATTCGATTTTTAAACAAATTATCCGATGACGTCATTGGGGACAACTTTACATTAATTCCTTTGCCTATAAAAAGAAAATAATCTTATTAATCTGTGCTACTATTTAAATGTTACTGTCATTATTCATTATGACACATCGTGATCATTTTAGTGTGGCCAGCATAGCAATTTTATCGGTAGATTTATTTTATATATTTTGGTGTTCAACATTTATTATTTTCTAAAGTTACCGTTAAGTTATTTAAAGTGACCTTTAGTGAAAAATCAATATAATATAACTTAAACTGAATAATGTACAGTTAGACTGAATACCATTAATTGATAATCAGGCATAAATTACCTATTAGACACCATTGCGATGTCATTACTTTTCTTAATTTGTAATAAAGTATTCTTTCGGCGATTACAACAGATAAAGCTCATTCGACCACTAAAATACATTGATTTGGTATTACATTTGTGTTATCATTTTTAATGTCTGATACCTAGACATAGTCTCATTATCCAATGATGTTGTCAATCCAGTTAAAATAAAAAGGTTGTATTGTCAGTTTCAATTGAGGGAGGGGGGGGAGGGGGGAGTATTATTAGTCAGACCTTTAAAAAAAATATCAGCCGTTAGGACTGCACTTCAGAGATAAAAACTTGGTATCTGAGCGTGACGGTCGTGCGAATTCGGTGCATTTTCGCCATCCTAGAAGTATCTACCGAAGTTTTCAATTTAAGAATCATGGCGATGTTCGATAAGGTCTTTTTTAAGTCAATATGTTGGGAGTTGCTTTCCTACACACACGTGTGTACCTACAAGAATTACAAATTTTAGTAATTTCACTATTAGCAACCTGGCAACATTGGGTATTTAGGCTTTAGATCGGCGGTTAATGCAGCATTTCTAAATTCTAATACTATTCATTACAATTAATTTCGTCCTTAGAAAAATCTTCAAAAGTCATCCGACAAAAAAGTGAACTGTTTTATTAATGAAAATGTATTAAATATTTTCTCTTTCTAAACATGGCCGGATCTTCAAATAGGAGTGTTAATTTTGTAAAGGCTGATACGCTAAACCTACCTAACATGTAATGTTATTAGAGTACATAGCTATACTCGTAGTACATATTTGAGAAATAAGAGGAGCTAAAATCCTGATGTAAGTAGTTTTGTGAAGGTTTCTAAATTCAACATGTTCGTCCATAGATTTTCCTTCCTTCTTTCCTTTTAGAACCTGTGTAGTATGTTACTATTCCTGTCTGTAAATTTCATCCATATAAGAAATCAGTAATGTTAATTATTAGTTAATATATGATTGATGTAAGTATACTTTGTGTTGAAGTCAAAATTCATCTAAAATGTGCACCTATTTATAGAAAAATAGCTACATGTCTCACTCATTCATTAGAAACTGATTAAAATAATATTAATTACTTATTTGATAATTTGGTACAATCAATAAATCAGCAACCTATATTACTTTCTTAATAATCTATAATACAAGTAAAGTATCTCATACAAATACATACAAATAAAGGAATAGACATTGCACCACTGCCTTGGCGGTTAGATAGTGTGTTTGATTGCTAATGTATGTTATGGATCTGATCTTATACAACAAATTACCGGAAAATATGAAACTCTCCAGTAGTTTTAAATATATTCACTTGCCGGCTTAAAAGTGATTAATTAAGCACATCTATGGCTTGAAGAATTTCATGGAATATGAAGATATGTGACAAATACCTTAATGATTGTAAATCTCTTAATAATATGATTTTGATGTGTAACATAGTTACTAATATGAAAAATTATGAGTTAAATAAGGACTATGCGAGTAATTAAATAGACACTTTATATCTTTTTTTTTCAGGTTCAGAAAAAATTAGCAACAACTTTTCTGCATAAGCAAGGTTTATGCTTGATCATAGAATTTTATGACTTATCCATGCAGTTTACATGAAAACTTTATGTATAGAAAAAACCAAATGCTAGCCTGCAGAAAAAAGAAAAAGATAAAACTGAACATTTCTGAAAAGATTATATAATATGTCCTAAATTATTATTAATAAGTGTTTAAGTAAATAAACAAGTTTAACTGCTAAAAGTTATTTATTATTTCATCTTGCAAAACAATAAGTCAAAAGATATATTTTATTAATCAATTCAACAAACAAATTTATAACACAATAGTTTGCTTTCATTATAGAAACCATCTTATTCTTATAACTCGTAATGTGAACTCTTAAGACATCAGTCAAAGTAAAGCTAAAATATTTTTGGAAGAATGTTAAATATTCATATATCGTTTACATGAATTATAACTAATAACATCTAGATTTATGTATATATAAAAATAATTTATTTAAAATAGCCATCCTTGTTTTCAATTAATTAAGCTTTAAAGATATAGGCCATTCTTCTATGGTGGTACTAATCTTTTCAATCAGTTTCCATTTATTGATTTGGGCTCCCTTGAGATAAATTCAGGTTCTGGTGAATTTTTGTATGCCATTAGCTCCAATGCAGTTCATAAAGAATACTCCAAAGAATTCAAGTCAGAACACAAATTGGCTTGCAACCAAAGTTGGATTGAATTAGCTTCATGGGAGGGTACAGAGTCCTGTTGGAAAATCCACTGCTATCCAGCGAATAAAGTAACACTTAATGCTTAAATCATTGTTTCCAATATGTAATTTTGGACGTCCTTATAACTTCTGGCGCAAGGTGTATTGTTTTTCCAGTTAAATTTTCTTCCACCGTGATGATCTTCTCATCAGTAAACCGGTTATTTTTTGGATCGTATCTCTTGAAAAGATTTCGACATCTTTCCAATCGCCATTTACGAAGACGCTCGTTTATATAATGCACTTTTCTTTGACTTTTAGTTAGAGACCATATGTAAGTATTCTCTTTACAGATATTTAAGAAATATTGGTCTGAAGAGATAATATATACATAATTTTATTCTGGAGTACGTCGAATAAAATGTTTGTTTATGTTGATGTTGTATAACATAACAATGACATAAAAAGTAAAATGTCGGTCATTTTGTATTTTGAAACGGAATGGCTACGGTATTCATATGCATTTCACCAGACGTAAATGACGTCATAGGATTTAGTAAAGTCAAATAAAGGTCAAACGAATTTCTTTCAAAATACAAGGGGATTGTACGTTTTTTGCTAAATTGAAAAAAAGTGAACAATCCCCATTGTTGTTTTATACTCGGAGTACATTAGACAGGCAGACGACCCACCTGATGGAAAGTAGTTAGGGGCCATTCATTAATTACGTAAAGATCCCGAGGGGGAGCGGGGTTAGATAAGTCTACACATACCCTTATCTCGTAAAACCCATTCTCACATAATATTTTACAAGTCGAAATTTAATCTATATATATAAAAGAAAGTCGTGTTAGTTAAACTATTTATAACTCGAGAACGGCTGTACCGATTTGGCTGAAAATTGGTGGGGAGGTAGCTTAGAACCAGGAGACGGACATAGGATACTTTTTACCCTGTTGGAACCGGTAGGTGGTTATTTTTTCAGAGCAGGACAACGTCTGCCGAAGTCGCTAGTATTATATAAAGACAATCTGGCGTTGCATTAGTAGCTCACAACGCCCAAAATGCTCAGGTAGCCGTTCCACAAGGCGACCGCGATCGTTGTGGTCGTGGCGAAAACGTCACTAATGACGTCATCATTTTCGATCACACAACGCTCACAACGACCCATGTCAAGAGGTGGGTCGAATAGCCGTTCCACTTGGGTTTACGATTGTAACGCCGACAAGCAAGTGGAATTGGAAAATCGCGGTCGTGAACGTGGTCGTTGTGAGTCCCTAGTAGAACGTAGCCTATATCTGATAGCAATGACAGAGTATAACCTACATTATCTGCTAAAGAATAATCTATTTACTTATTTATTTTATTTTATGAATGCTTACAGTCTAATATATACAAAATATAGAAAGAATAATATTTAAAAAAAAAACATGCTGATAATAAGCCTCCGCCTATTGGTAAAAAAAAAAATAAACGTGTGCGTTTCGGCACGCCCGACAGAAGTGATAACTTAAACTAATCTAAGTTGAACTACATACATACATAGCTTCACGCCAGTTCCCCTGCGGGGTAAGCACGAACAACAGGGCGCCATTCAGGCTTGTTCTTACACACCTCACTCGCTTCTTTGACATTCATAGCTCTTGTCATGCACGCTCGTCTGTTCTTAAGGCTCTTGACATCACCTTCTGCTAGTATCAAATTGATCGTATACTAAGTTGAACTATATATTGAAATTGTTTAACTTGAGAAAAGCGTAGATTATTACTTAAATTTTATGTATATTAATATGATAATGTAAGGAAAGGTTATTTATTAATAAAATCTTTTATTGATTATAAAATATATTTTATTCTTAGTTACAATTCTTGAATATGTATGTACATTAAAAGAAATGCGGCAAGCGCTGTGGGTTAGAGTGAGAGAGGAGGAGCCTGCCTATCGCTGCAGTATGCGTGAGAGAAAGGGAAGCCAGACAGACTGGCGCCGTAACGCGTTACGTAACGAAGCGGTTTACCCTCTCATAAGAAGTTAAGTTAAGTCACTTCAAAAAAACATAAAAAAGACAAAAACATAAAAAAAAAACAAAAGACATGTGCATACACGATAGCGAGAGATAATGATATAACAAAATTTTTAGCTGTTTAATTTACCGAAGAAATTTTGAGCCAAATTGCGCTTAAGAGAATTTATATGTGTGCAATACAGGTCTAGATTTGAGTCTGCTACTATTTCATTAAAAGAATTTGAGTATTTATTATCCCTATAAGCGACGCAGTTTCCGTGATATAGACGAATATAGCTAAAAAGATGGTGCTGCACTTGCATTTCTTTGTATCACCATTCACTAACAGGAGTTTTTGGCGGGAACTGAAAGGAGATGTGCTGTGCAGTTTTATTTGCTAAAAATGTGTAAAATTACTCTAAAATGAACAATAGTTGTAGGATATTGATGGTTTTTTTAGTAGTAATTATGTGTTTTGCGAGAAATATTAACTGTATAGTCAAATGTGGCCTGTTGAGTTGTCACAAGAACTCCGATGAATGGCACTAGCCGATTACCTACAGTTCAGCTGTGCTACACATAGGCTTAAGAAAATGAAGAAACTATATTGTAAACTAACATCCGGCTTAAAGGCATAGCTGCCAAACCATAAATCTAAATAAATAAATAAGCCATTCAATAACAAATACATTGACATGGCAATGAAAACCATTTTTCTCTGGCACGCACTACACACATACAACGATTTCGTAATGATTCAGTTTTATTTCAAAACTATCTGCTACCCGCGACTTCGTCCGCGTGGGATGGAATTTAATTTGCCGTCTGGTGAGTCGGCGTGCACGTGGGTCGACTTCCAATTATGATTTCTTTTTTATAAAATAATAGTAACCAAGTTATTCCTTATAACATAAGCTATCTGCCAGTGAAAGTCCCGTTAAAACCGATCCAGCCATTTCAGAAATTAGGTGGAACAAACAGACAGACAGATAAATTTTTTTTTATGATAAAGTACCATATGTACTTTCATATGTATTTTTTAATAAAAAGCTGATTGACACTACAAACAGACACTTCAATTTTATTTAATTGTATGTAATGTATGTATAGATGCCAACAGAACCTTAAGAAAAATAACAATATGCAGTAACAAGTTTTACAGTAGAATGTTAAGCAAACATCTAAATAAATGTTTAAAATAAATAAAACATTACCTAGCCAACTTGCAACTAGTAGACTCATTTTCATGCAACCTAGGTATGTCTCATATAAATTTCAAATGTGGACAATTTCTATTATACCTAGTCTGAAATATCCGTCTTTTACAATATTACGACCAATGCAATATATAAATATTTTACTAATGGCTTGGTTTCCAAGACATTTAAGCTGAATCTGTTATAGATATTTAGCACTTCACAGGTTTTTATCCAATGCAATAAAATGAAACTGTTAACTCTGTCAATTTCTGCAAGATACTAGCTGTTGCCCGCGGCTTAGCTTGCATAGTCTAAGAAAGTTGCAGTTTGAGCAAACTTTCTAGACATACATGTACATTTACTTCTAGCAAGAAGCAAGTGTATAGAATTTCGTGCTTCTTACGTTGTAAATGACAGCTTCCATCAGTAGGACTTTTTTTATTTTAATTATTGATGCACAAAACAAATTACAATCAAAATATTAAATTACTAACATAACAATATGTATTGCAATTAAAAATAGGTGCATAGTATATATACATACACACATACGCACGCACAGACACACACACCCACGCTCACTCACACACACACAGAGAACCAGACACACCCACACTCACTCACACACACACAGACACACACACACCCACGCAGAGACAGAGACACACCCACACTCACTAACTCACACACCCACCCATGCTCACTCACTCACACACACACACAGACACACCCACACTCACTCACTCACTCACTCACTCACACAAACACACACACACACAGACACACAGACACACCCACACTCACTCACACACCCACTCTCTCACTCACACACACACGCACACAGGCACACACACACACACGCACACAGCCACACACACACGCACACAGACACACACACACACAGACACAGACACACACAGACTACTATATAATTAAATCTATAGTATTATTAACCGTAAAACATTATTTAAGAATTATTTTTAATTTTACTTTATGGGCTGTTATTATAGTAAAAAAAAATATAATGGGTTTTTAAGCCATATCTCAGAGGCAGAAGAAACAGCCACCCATTTCCTGCTTGAATGCTGAGAGGTGGCTCAATACAGGGCGAAGTATCTGGACACCCCTGGTAGCCTCCGAGAAGTCTTCAGCAACATCAAGATACTGGAAGACTTCCTGGAGGAGCTGGGCTGGATGGAGTAAACCCTCATCCACCCTCGCACGCAAAATAGGCCCTATGTCATCGAGTTGCGGAAACCGCTCACTCTCAATATCCACAATCAGTCGCAACCCGACTTCAAATGAATGGTTTGTGCTAACTTTTTATTTATTAATGAGTGTGTTCTCCATTGAGAACACTACTCTTTGTTTTATGGAGAAGTCCTCTCCTGTAACTTTTGGATATCATGCCTTTTCAGCCGAGATGGGTACGTACGCTGCATTAACTTGACTGCCAATTTATTTACATGCAGAGCCAATCGACATTGGTAGCTCTTAGCAAGTTCTCGAATTTCTTCTTTTGTTGTTTTTACTCCGAGATGTTCGTGAATCTCGCTGTTTCTTATATACCAGGGTACACCTGAGATAGTGCGTAGTATGACATTTTGCAGTCTTTGGATCATAGAAATGTTAGAGTTGCTTGCACTACCCCAGATTTGAATCCCATATGTCCATATTGGCTTTAGTACCATATTATATATAAGCAGCTTGTTGTCTATAGACAACTTACTATTACGTCCAAGTAACCACAACATAGTCTTGTACTTTAGATTCATCTCGTCCCTCTTGGTTTGAGCATGATACTTCCAAGTTAATCTGCGGTCAAGATGCATTCCCAGATATTTAACTCTGTCACTATGTGGTAAAATATTCTCTCCAAGATGTACAGGAGGACAGTCTCCTTTCCTCAATGTGAATGTTATGTGTAGAGATTTCGATGGACTCGCCCTTATTTTCCATTTGTTAAGCCAACGCCATATTTCGTCTAGTCCTTTTTGTAGCTGTTCAGATGCAGAGTTAAGATCCTTGCTAGTGGCTAGTAGTGCAGTATCGTCAGCAAATGTAGCTGTCATTACTCCAGCAACCTCTGGTAGGTCTGCAGTGTATATAGTATAGAGCACTGGACCCAAAACTGAACCCTGGGGTACTCCTGCTTGGATCTTATGTAGTTCTGAGCTTTCTTCTGATTCTTGAACTTGGAATAGTCTATCCGATAGATATGAATGCATGAGCAGATGGTAACTATGGGGTAAATACATTTTTAATTTAGATAACAGTCCTTTATGCCACACTTTGTCAAAAGCCTGTTGTACATCAAGAAAGGCTGAAGAGCAATACTCTTTCTTTTCTAAGGCCTCTCTGATTTTGTCAGCTACTCGATGTACTTGTTCCACTGTAGAATGGCTTTTCCGGAAGCCAAACTGATGGTCAGGTATAATCTTCAATTCAGTAAGTATAGGCAGTATTCTACGCAGTATTATCTTCTCACAGACCTTTGACAAAACTGGTAGCAAACTAATAGGTCTATATGATGCTACATCATTAGGTGGTTTACCCATTTTGTATATCATTATGATTTTCGAGACCTTCCATATTACAGGAAAATATTGTGTTCTTAGTACTCCATTATATATAGTAGTCAATTGTACTATTGCCTTTCGAGGTAAGTGTTTCAAAATTTCTTTTGTAATCAGATCAAACCCAGGAGCTTTGTGATCTTTTAGATTTTTGATAATGCTCCAAACTTCAGACACCGTTACGGGAGTAGGTGGTAGTGCCATTTGATAAGGCTGCGACAAGATAGTGTCAACAGCACTCTCCGCTTCAAAGTCTTCTATGTCGTTGGGCGAAAAAACAGCCTCGAGGTAGTTTGCAAACACATCAGCCTTTTCAAGTGAGGTCCTAGCCCACTTGTTATCACCTTTCCTTAGAGGTGGCTTTGCTTCCTGTGGTCTATCAAAAGCCCTGATAAGTTTCCATAAGGAGTAATTACTAGCTGGTGTAGGTGTGAGAGCCTCTAATTTTGCGCTGAGTGTAATATTGTGCCATTCCTTTATTAATTCTTTGAGTTCCTGAATTGATTTATTGAGCTGTCTTTTATCCTCAGAGTTTCTGCTTAATTGCCACTTGCGACGAAGTCTCCGCTTTTCAAGGATTCTTGTTCTAATTTGGAGTGGAAAGTTTACAGTTCGATTCTTCTGTGGAATTACCGGTGTATTTTTCCAACAAGCTACCTGTATGAGGGTCGTTATATTTTTAGCTGCCTCCTCAATGTCTTCTGGGCTCTTTAAGGCTATTTTCAGATCTATGTTATTATCAATATAATCACTGAATGAATCCCAGTCTGTAAGGTTGTTAGTCAGAGCTGCAGGTCTCTCAGCCGCAATGACCATAGTACTTACTGTTAGCAAAACTGGTGTATGGTCTGACGAGCCATCAAGGCAAGATTCTGGCTTTAGATAGTGCTTGGACAAGCCTCTGGCAATGAAAAAGTCCAACAGATCAGGAGTTTTATTTGGGTCCGTTGGCCAATATGTTGGCTCAAGGGCTGATACAGTGAGCAAATTATTTTCTATGACACTAGATAGCAGCTGTCGACCTCTAGTTGTAGTCAATCGAGATCCCCAGAATGTGTGTTTCGAATTCCAGTCTCCACCTGCAATGAATCGCCTACCCAAGGTGTTGAAGAAATGGTTGAACATGGCATTGGATATATTATGCTTTGGCGGGCAATATACGGCAGAAATATTGAAGTATCCACAACTATCTCTTATGGTTATAGTAGTAGCTTGAATTTGTTCAGTTTTGTATTGTGGCAGCATATTATGTTTTACTGTATCCCTCACTATTAGCGCTGTACCAGCATGTCCCCTTCCATCTGGGTGATTAGTGATGTAGGTTTTATATCCTTGGAATGTTATTGAGGAAGAGGATGTACAATGTGCTTCGGATATAAGCATGACATCTAGTTTGTGTAAATGTAGCAATATTTCAACATCTTCTTTGTTAGGTGTCAAGCCATTTGGGTTCCATGTACCCATACGTAATGATGCCATTATATAAGTTTGTTTACTAGAGTTGTTATGAGATTCATTAGGTTACTCATTTGTTGTAGTAATAGTTCAAATTTTTCATTTTGTTTTATTAACAGCATTTCTATAGATTTGTTTTGTTTATATTCTTTTTCAGGATCTTCTTGTTCCGATATCTCATACTTTTTATGCAGTCTCGGTTGTTTTAAGCTTGCAGCATATGTTTTTCTATTTTGAATTCCGTTGTCACATCCTATATCCAGTGCATGGCCGTTATTTGGTTTGTCATTAGTTTCTTGTGAGAAAGTCACAGCCTCAGTATCAGGAGCAGGTAGTGGTGCAGGAATGGGTATGGCTACCATAGGCTGATTCTGTGTTCTACTTTTTTGGTAATAAGATTTATTTCTGCGGGCTACAATCTCCTTATATATCAGACAACCTTTGTAGTTTGCTGGATGATCAAGGGTGCATAGTGCACATGTTGCAGGTGTATTTTTATCTTTTTTTGGACAATCAGATGTCCTATGCCCTTTGCCACACTTTACGCACCTGTAAGGTCGCATGCAATTGTTCTTAGAGTGCCCATATTGCTGACAACGATGACACTGGACAATTGAAGTAGATTTGCGAGGGTCTTCTATAATTACTTTCTGGTGAAAGATATAATCTATATTTTTGACAGCCTTATTGTTAGGATTCGGCTCAAGATTTACAAAAAATGTAGATGTGGGCATTTTTTCAGGCCCAGAACGAGCATTTATAATTTCACCTCGCACCATATTACCAGTTTTTTCTATTGCCTCCATAATAGCACTATGTGGAGTGCTGTGGTGTAGGTCTTTGATCACTATTCTGTAGCTTCTCAGATTTTTTGGTGTGAATGTATGTCCAATAAGGCCGTTGTCCCGTACTAGAGTTATGACTTTTTTATACGACTCTGGACTATCCACAAGTACTCGGAGAAGTGTTTTATTAACAATTTTTAGCTTAAAATCTGTTTTGTTACATGCCGATTCGAGTAACTTTGATAGCTCGTTAACATCCTGCACACCATATAGAACAATTGGAGGAGGCTTTTGTATTTTTGGGATCGCATTTACGATAGTGTCGTCTGCTGCGTCTACGGGTAGGTTATTGTATCGGTTTTTAATTGGCGTTGTCTCACCAATAGTTGGAGATTTATTTGCTTTCCTCTTTTTTTGACTACGTGAGGTAGGAACTTTTTGCCAGGGTGGGGGTGGTTTTTGTTCAGAAGAAGTATCTTGAAGAATATTTTGCAGTTGATTTTCAATTTCGCTCTGGGGAGTTTCTGTTGACGTTGTTTTCGAAAATTGTACCAGATTGCTAAGTGACGAAGATCTAGGTCTATTAAATAGACTAGGGTGAAATACTTGTTGACTCATTGTTTTTTGGCTGGATTTAGTTAGGTTTGAATCACTAGTACTCATTTTTAACTTTGACAGGCGATTCCGTATACCGGTATGTCGATGTTAGCATTTTTAGCAATGATCAGTTTCAATGCTTAAAATTGTTAATTGAGTTTACGGTACATGGAACGCAACACAGTAAAATGAACGCATCCAATTTGTTTTAGCGGTGTGGCACTGTTGTTTAGGCAATTTACTAATTCAAATTTGCCAACTGACAGCTAACCGCAATGTAATATTTAGATGCGATTTCTTATTTTATTCACGTTTGTTTTCGTAGTTTTATTATCACTGCACTTATCTATCACTTTTATTTACACGATTTTATGCTTCGAAGTAGTGGTCGTAATCATTAAACACCATTTTAGGAAATATTTCATGGAGTGATTTGACAACACGGATCGATAATAATTCAGTAATTATCCATATAAGTATTTCATTTTAAGCATCAGAGTAAATATGGGAAGTAGACTATTTTCACATACTTTATATTTATGCAAAAGTATAGTTACCAAAAAATACATGCATACATACATAACTTCACGCCAGTTCCCTTGCGGGGTAGGCACGGACAACAGAGTGCCATTTAGGCTTATTCTTACACACCTCACTTGCTTCTTTGACATTCATAACTCTTGTCATGCACACTCGTCTGTTCTTAAGGCTCCTGACATCATCTTCTGCTAGTACACGATCAATTTGATCATGGAAGGTGTGTCGTGGCCTTCCACGACTTCTGCATCCATCCACTTTTGCATTGTATATCTGTTTAGTCATTCTTTTATCATGCATTCTTTCCACATGCCCGAACCACCGGATTTACCAAAAAATGCCAAAAATAAAGTAGGATATGTTATTATAAAGTATGGTTGGCAACCCTAACTCCAATCATAGTAACAGAAATCCTATTTATGAATTTTGCCATGACAGAAATCAAACATGGGCATCTGAGTTTCAGTGAATTTTGCCCGCCCGTACAGATTGTCGAATAAAAATGGACAAAAATAACACAAAACAACAAAAATGTACATAAAACAACTTCAATAACATTTAAGTAGGTGACCTAAAAATACGAAAACATTTTCCAATTCAAAATTGTTGGCAAAATAAGTAAATGTGACGGATAACGCATACATTTATTCACAAAACATATTTGTATAAGATGTTGTTACGTGCTCTATGAGGCGTAATTCAAAATCATTATTCACACTTACAAATGTGATTACATTTCTAGAAAAATCACCAAGAATTATTGTAAATTGTCACAAAATAGGCTTGTTATTAAGTTATTTGTTTTATTTTATATGTTTTTTTTTAATGGAAATAAAAGGAAATACGTCAAAAACATTGTCCTAAAATAACACAACGTGTGAGGTTACAATGATATAGCAATTAATTTATATACGCTAAAATGTTGTAAAAATAGTTATATTATCGAGAAATAATATTGTATTTACCTGAATAATCTTGTTTTTTGCATTATAGCTCGTAATGGCTATGTTTTTTGATTAATTTTAGTACGGGCATTTAGGTGTTGGTGGTGACATGACAGACAATGAGTGTTGCCAGTACATTAACTCGCCAAGTAATTTTACTTTTTTCGGTGTTGCATACTATCGTACATGTTAACGTCAGTTGGGGCTTTTGTATAGTCAATATTTTTTTGTTTGTTTTTGAGGCGAGGGAAAATGCTTAACCGATTTACGCACAAACTGGGTCGTTGCTAGGGGAACGACACGCGTCGGTCGGGGGCGATAACACTGCAGCAATAGTATGCTCTTGGCAGCGCTCCGTCCGCGATCGACGTCACAGAATAGTGCGTTGCTACACGAGCGAGCAACCCCAATACCCACTAAAAACCCCCTCCTCCCTGACGACCCTGCGCTTTGTATGTGTTGGAAAGGCTGAGATTTAGAACATAGTTACGCCCAGCCGATCCAGCGCAATAAAGTGCCTGGAGTGTGCCCTGGGAGAACACACCCCACTTCGTTGTGCGGGGGTAGAAGGTCCTTTGCTCTCCTAGCAAGCTAAAGGCCCCCCGCGGTAAACGGAACCTAACTCAGGGAGGGAAGTAATGCGCGTACCTGCCTCTCCGGGTGCCAGCTGAAGGCCGGCGACCTCGAGAAGACGCATTGGCACGCGCTGCAGGACTTCTCTCCCTGTCTCGTTCTGCGGCCTCCTTGAGTGACATTACTGTCTCGCAAAAAGTAACCGCAGCCCCCCAATTGTCGCTGCTCTGCAGCATGGCCTTGACCAAGTCGCAGAGCGAGTCGACTGGACCTACGTGCGTCTCAAGTTCGAAACGCTGCGACGCCCATGCGGCGCACTCGGCAAGCGTGTGTAACGCCGTGTCGGGCGCGCCGCACTGGCGGCAGTCCGGGGAAGGCAAGCAGCCCACAATGCGACACAGATACTTATCGAAACATCCGTGTCCGGTAAGTATCTGTGTCGTCCTGAAGGTCAGGGTGCCGCTGGTGCGGTTGACCCATCCCGTCAGCTGTGGCCTGATTGCATCCACCGTGTAGCCGCCATAGGCCGCAGGGTTGTCGACCTCTTGAGACCAGACGGCGATCATGGAGGCGGTTTCCCGCTTCCTGATCGCCTCGATTTTGACCTGACAGAAGGTCAGGCCTCTAGCTAGGGCATCCTGCCGGGTGCGATGCACCTCTGCCAGGACGTTCGCCTGGAGATGCCAGGGCGGATCGCCTGCCAGGAGGGTGGCCGCCGTCCGCGACACTGTGCGATACCCCCGTATGGTCCTCACGGCCAGAACCCGCTGCGCCCGGTGCAGCAGAGTTCTGTTGTGGCGGTGAAGTGCAGTGGACCAGACGGGTGCACCGTACAGCGCCATACTCCTCAGGATGCCAGAGTAAAGTTTCCGCGTCGCACCCCCCGGGCCCCCCACGTTGGGAAGCAGCCTCGAGAGTGCGCCCGCGGATTTGACGAGTTTGGGAACTAGCTGCTCAAAGTGCGCTTTGAACAGCCATTTCCCATCGAGAACTAGCCCCAGATATTTCATCTGGGGCCCAACTCTAATCGCCACCCCTTGGACCGAAACGGTCAAGTCCGCGGGGGGATTGCGAAATTTCCTATGGAACATGACGGCCTCCGTTTTCGCGGGGGAGACCCTCAAGCCCAGCCTAGCTATTCGATCTACGACAATCGCCAACCCGGCGTTAGCGACGTCCACGGATTCCGCAAATGACGCAGCGCGTGCCGTGAGTAGGGTGTCGTCCGCAAAGCAGATCAGCCCTACCCCGGGCAGGACCGGAACCCGAAGGATCCAGTCATAACCTACGTTCCAAAGAATCGGCCCGAGGACCGACCCCTGTGGAACGCCGCACGCGACGCGTCGCCGGCCTAACTCGGGATTGCCGGACTCACCGCCCTCTCAAAGGATATGTCGATCCTGCAGGTATATATAGTTAATATTTAAAATAACCCTCGATTGTATTCAAATTATAATTTAACTGTTTCCTAAGCGAAAATTATAAACAAAGAGCGTCGAACATTTAATATGTCACCCGAGCTGAATGACATGCTAAAAGATACTAATTTGAAGTAATGGAAAGAATAATCTGTTTTTGAAACTGTTACGACCCTACGAGGTTTAACCTACAAGACCAGTGTTCGGAGTTTTTGACGGGAACTGAACGGGGACGTTGTGCTGTGCAGTTTTATTATCTAAAAATGTGTAAAATTACTCTAAAATGAACAATAGTTGTAGGATATTGATCGTTTTTGAGTAGTAATTATGTGTGTTTGCGAGAAATGTGAACTATATAGCCAAATGTGGCCTTTCGAGTTTTCACAAGAACTCCGTTGAATGACGTCGATTGTAGCCTACAATACAACGGCGCCTGGCTTAAAGGCCTAGTTGCCAAGCCTTAAACATAAAAAAAGACCAGTGTTCTGATAGGAATAGTTTTACACAAGCTTCTTGGTTTTACACTTACCGCAGATGATAAAACCTGATTAGACAATTTTCATCAATGCTGGCCAATAGGACCAATTTATTGTCGACAAGCACGTCCGGCTATTGCCCTTCTTTTTCATCGCAAACCAACTATAAATAGTACGTGTTCTTCATAGTAATTCAAAGAAAGTACACATAAGGACAGTACCTTGCTAGTCTGATATACATTAATTTACTTAAGAAGCCTGTTAACTAGCGAATGGGGATTGTTCAAAAAAAATTACTCTCTGATTTTATATTTTTATTACGTAAAATAAGGTATTTTAAGATACTAATTTGAATTTTTTTGTGTTTTAAGAGTTAGTTTTTTTTTAATTTGATATTTAAATAAATTCTCCGATGACGCCATTGGGGACAACTTTACATTAATTCCTTTGCCTATAAAACAAAAATAAAACCTACTAATCATAATAATCTGTGCTACTATTTAAATATTACTGTCATTATTCATTATGACATATCGTGATCATTTTAGTGTGGCCAGCTTAGCAATTTTGTCGCTATGTTTATAATTTTTCGTGTTCAACTATTATTATTTTCTAAAGTTATCGATAAATTATTTAAAGTGACCTTTAGTGAAAAATCAATCTTACAGAGCTTATATTGAAAAATATACAGATATAATTTGATACCATTCATTGATTACATACATACATACATAGCTTCACGCCAGTTCCCTTGCGAGGTAGGCACGAACAACAGAGCGCAATTCAGGCTTATTCTTACACACCTCACTCGCTTCTTTGACATTCATAGCTCTTGTCATGCACGCTCGTCTGTTCTTGAGGCTCCTGACATCACCTTCTGCTAGTATACGATCAATTTGGTCATGGAAGGTGTGTCGTGGCCTTCCACGACTTCTGCATCCATCCACTTTTGCATTGTATATCTGTTTAGTCATTCTTTCATCATGTATTCTTGCTACATGGCCGAACCACCGGAGCATTCCTTTCCTTACCTTCACCCCGACACTCTTTTTCAGACCAACTCTCTTTGTTACTTCGGTATTACGAAGTAATATTGTAATTCATTGATTACCAGGCAAAAATTCCAGTTATTCTATTAGACATCGCAATGACATTACTTTCTTTATTTGTAATAAAGTATTCTTTTCGCAATTAAAAAATTCGACCATTAAAATACTTTGATTTGGTATCACATTTAGGTTATCATTTTTAATCTCTGGCCTATACATGATTCATTATCCAATGATGTTGTCAATACAGTTAGAATAAAAAGGTTGTATTGTCAGTTTCAATTGAGGGGAGGAGGGGAGGGGGGGGTGTCGTTAGTAAGACTTAAAAATCTCTCAGATGTTGGTACGGCACTTCAGAGGTAAAAACTTAGTATCTCAGAGTGACGATCACGGGAATTCAGTGCATTTTCCCCACCCCAAAAGTGCCCACAGAAGTTTTTAACTTCAAAAATCATTGCTACGTTCGATAAAGCCTTTTTTCAGTCAATGCATTGGGAGTTAGCTTCATATACACACGTGTGTCTATCTACAAAAATTCAAAATTTTAGTGATTTCACTATTAGCAACCTGGCAACATTGGGTATATCGGATTCAGATCAGCGGTTAATGCGACATTTCTGAATGCTAATATTATTAATTACAATTCATTTCGTCCTTAGAAAATAATTTTGGAATCATGCGACAAAAAAGTGAAGTGTTTTATTATTGAAAATATATGAAATATTTTCTTTGTCAACATGGCCGGATCTTCGCATACGAGTGTCAACTTTGTAAAAGCTGATTCGCAAAACCTACCTAAAGTTGACAATGTAATGTTATTAGAGTACATAGCTTCCAGTACATAATATTGGAGAAATAAGAGTTAAAATCCTGATGTAAGTAGTTTTGCGAACGTGTCTAAATTCATCCTGTTCGTCCATATCAAGATTTCATCAGACGCCGCTACTTCCTTTTAGAACTTGTGTATTTTATTACTATTACTGTCTATAAATTTCATCCATGTAATAAAACCAGTAATATTAATTACTTATTTAACTGATAGATGATGATAGATGTATATTTTGTGTTGGAGTCGAAATTCGTCTAAAATGTGCACCTGTTTTATTCAAAAATGTCACTAATTAATTAGAAACTGACCGATTATTAGAAAACGATTAATATAATATTAATTACTTATTTGATAATATGGTACAATCAAATAACTAACAACCTATATTACTTTCTTATTAATTTATAATACAAGTAAAGTATCTCATATAAATACATACAAATAAAGGAACAGACATAGGATTGCACCACTGTCCTGACCATTGTATAGTGTGTTTGATTTCTAAGGTGTCTTATAGGTCTGACCATATACAACAACTTACCGGAAAATATTAAACTCTCTAGTAGTTTTAAATATATTCACTTACACATACAGCTTAAAAAGTGGCTAATCGAGCACATCTTCTAAAGCTTGAAGGATTTCATGGAATATGAAGATTTGTGACAAACACCTTATTCATTGTAAATCTGTTAATAATATCTTATCTATCTTAATAATCTTGATGTGTAACATAGTTACTAATATGTAGATTTATGAGTGAAATAATGACTATGCAAATCATTAAACAGACAATTTATATCAATTGTTTTTTCAGGTCATCGGGAAAGAACTAGCAACAACAACTTTTCTGTACAAGCAAGGGTTATATAAGTTTGAACATAGAACTTTATATGAGTTATGCGCTGCAGTTTACATGAAAATTTTAAAAACATAGAGAAAATACCAAATATTCATCATTCGAGCATTAGAAAATACCAAATACTAGCCTGCAGAAGAAAGAAATGGATAAAACCGAACATATCTGAAAAGATTATATGTCCTAAGTTATTATTAATAAGTGTTTTAAGTAAATAAATAAGTTTAACTGCTAAAAGTTATTTAATATTTCATCTTACAAAATAACAAGTCAAAAGATATATCAATCAATTCATATATAAATATATGGCACTCACATATTTATAGCTCACAATAGTTTGTATTCAGTATAGAAAATCATCGAATTCTTATAACTCTTAATGTGAACTCTTAAGCTATATAGCCATTACCTTCTATGTATGTTCATAAGTCTTCAGACAAAATAAAACTGAAATATTTTATGGAGAAATGTTAAATATTAATAATTGTTTACATGAAATTATAACTATTAACATCTAGATTTATGTATATATAAAATTAAATTATTCAAAATAGCCATCCTTGTTTTCAATTAATTAATTAATAAGCTTTAAAGGTGTGGGCCATTCCTCTGTGGTGGTTCAAATCATTTCAATAGAAATAATTTTTGATTTATTGGTATGGGCTTGCTTGAGATAAATTCAGGTTCTAGTAAATTTTCTGTATGCCATTAGCTCTAATACAGTTTATAAAGAATAATCCAAAGAATTCAAGTCAGAGTTCAACAATGGCCAATCTTCGCTCCGAACAAAGCCCGGCTAATTGGTTTGCAAGCAATTTTAGATAGACTTAGCTTTATGGGAGGGTGCAGAGTCCTGTTGGAAAATCCACTGCTATCCAGGGAATAGAGTATCACTTAATGGTTAAATCGTTGCTTCCTATATGTGATTTTGGAAACGTTGCGCCTTGAAGTGACCTCGTCGTAGGAAACACCTCATCAAACCATTACACTTCCTGATGATGAATGTGGTGGACATTGTGGACAGAAGGCTGAACGCATTAACTTCTGGCGTAAGGCGTATTACCGTATTAAACTTTTCTTCCACTATGATGATCTTCGTATTGGTAAACAGGTTACTTTTGGATCGTATCTCTTGAAAAGGTTTCGACATCGTTCTAACCGCAGTTTACGAAAACGCTCGTTTACATAATGCACTTTTCTTTGACTTTTAGTTTAAGATCATATTTAAGTATTTAGTATACAGATATTTGCTAAATATTGGTCTGAAGAGCTAATTTACATAATTTTATTCGGAATACATCGAATGAAATGTTTGTTTATGTTATGTTGTATGACATAACAATGACATAAAAAGGAAAATGCCGGTCGTTTTGTGTTTTAAAACTGAATGGCTACGGTATTCATATGCATTTCACCAGATGCTAATGACGTCATAGGATTTAGTAAGGTCAAACAAAGGTCAAACACATTTCTTTCAAAATACAAGGGGATTCTACGTTTTTTTGAATTTTAACTAGACAGAAATGATTAGGAAGACTATTCCTCGAAATGGTTTTTCAAATAGCTAAATTGAAAAAAAGTGAACAATCCCCATTAGCATTTATTATCGTCTGGACAGACATTTACTCATGCAACGACTTATTACGTAATTGGTGAATGCTTTTCCAAACGTGAAACTGCATAACTTCCCAGTTTCAAAAATAAAATAACATCTTAAGTAATGCTCATGTATGTCAGGTTTAGTATAAAGAGATTAAATAGTCGCTTACTGGCAATCTGCTATGAGTAAAGTTATTCTGGACTTGAAGTTGAGAGGAGTACTCTTTATAATACCTCTGCTACACCTACGCCGTAATACTTTTATTAACGCATTAACAAAAGCATTAAGCAGATGTAGCCAAGGTTTTGATGAGAGAGGGAAAAAATGCCTTATTGTTATACTAATGTAGTTAATCGTTAATGTGTTATTTTTAACGCTTTAAATAAAACGCATTTGCACATGTTCAATGATACCCACGCAAGTGGAGGTTGATAGATTGTCCAAAACTTTTACATCATTGCTAAAATCAGTTTTGCTACTGCCTAAAAATGTTACCCATTCAAATTTGAAATCCCAATATAATTTTGCATTTTCTGAAAACGCCCTGTAACTTTTTATTATCTGACTGAAACGACGCACGTCATTGACACGTGTATTGCATACTATTTATTACAGCCATAAATTAATAAAATTACAATAATTAAACGAAACAAATATTGTTATTCTTTTTTTGGATTATGCTCCAACGCAGTTTGCATTGATTTGGCCAATGTCACAGTAGGTGGTAAAATGTCAGGTGCATATAAGAGTATAAATGCGAAAAGAAAAATTTGGTCGGTGATCTTCCAAATCACTTTCTGAGATCCTGAGGACAACACAAAACATAGAGTGTTAGACTAACTACATTAGAGATAGATGTTATTTATTGTTAAAAACTTTGATAATATATGTACATGTCTACTATCAGCTACGGTAAGAAGAAAGTCCACATTGACCGGTCGGGGAAAATCTTTGAGTAATATACTGTAGAGGGGAGAAACTATTTTGGGACATTCGAAAAAAATGTGATGGACAGAGCCGTCAGCTAAGCCGCACTCACAGAGAGAATTATCGCGAATTCTTAATTTTGCAAGAAATACAGGACAGCAACAGTGGCCAAGACGCAGGCGAATTATAGTTGATATAACTTTTTTGGGTAGTTTTCTATAGTTGAAGAACCAAGGTTTGGGACGTAATGTTGGTTGCAAACTACCGTAGTATCTGCCAACAGTCAGACGGGACTGTTGCCAGATACCATTCCAAGTCTCAAACATCTGGGGCCGCGCGAGAGAACGTAAATCGCGGGGAAAGCATTTATTATATTTGTTACTACCCGAACAGACAGCTTCCTTGGCGCAACAGTCGGCAATCTCATTTCCACCAATTCCACAGTGACCTGGGATCCAGGCAAGTACTATATCTAAACCAGACGAGTGACAACGAAAGAGGGCTTCCTTTATTTTTAGGGAGATGACAAAGTTATGTTTAGCATGCAAAGGTAATTTTGAGATATCCTGTAGGGAGCTTAAGGAATCAGTAAAAATGATAGATTTACTTATGTTATGGGATTCAATATAAAGGACGGCTTCTAGAATAGCGATTGATTCGCCAGTGAACACAGAACTAGGAGGAGGAATTTTGAAATTTAAAATAATTTTGTATTTGGGAATCCAAATAGCTGAACCAACAGGGCCATTTTGAGATAGCCGTGATGCATCGGTGAAAAACTGAAGGTGGTCTGGCCAACGATCCTGCGTAATTTTACAAAATAATTGATTAGCATCTGGAGAATTTTTGTGAATATCTAGATTTAGAATAACATTAGGTTTATAAATAAGGCTTTCAAAACTTGACTCAAAAACAGGATTTTTATAATTCTGGAAAATGCCAAGAGGGAGATCTACTAGTTTCTTATACGAATTTATAAGAAGTGGAAGACATTTGTGAGTCCAATAACTAGATGTGAACGATATTTGAAGGAGTTGATCTAAGATACCTAGAAGGGGATGATCTGAGAGCTCTATCACTTTATAAAAGAATCTGTCCGATAGAAGCTGCCTGCGAAGAGCAAGAGGAGGGTCTACACACTCAACCTGAAGGGCATTTATTGGAGAAGATTTCATTGCGCCTGTGATGATTCTGAGGCATTTGGCTTGTATGCGTTCCAGTTTCATGAGAGCGGATTTACTGCAGGGTTCCAATATGAAGCAGGCATAGTCAAAATGGCTGCGGATGATGGCATTATAAAGCAGCTTCTGACAATAGGGGTGAGATCCCCACCTAACACCTGACAGGGCTCGAATTACGTTAGTGTTTTTTTCTGTTTTTGCGCAAATATAATTGAGATGGGGGAGGCCTGAAAGTTTGGCATCGAGGAAGACACCTAGGAATTTAACAGAGTTAGCAATTTGGATTGGATGATTGTTAATGTGAATGTCTAGGGCAGGAATATCTCTTTTGCGGGAGAATATTACAGCCGAACTTTTTGAAGCAGAAAGTGACAAACCGTGCTCTGAAAGCCATGAGTTAAGATAAAAAAGAGCAGAATTGATACGGTTTGAAGCATCACTGAAAGAGTCAGAAGTGGCATATAGAGCAATGTCATCGGCATACTGAAGGGCTTTGCAAAAGCAGCTTACAGAAGATTCTAAATCAGCCGTATAAATGTTATAGAGGATCGGGCTGAGGACAGAGCCTTGGGGTAAACCTTTCCATACAAGACGCGGGGGGGAGTCGATTCCCGAAACGCGGACGGAGATTGATCTCTCCATGAACATATTGGAAACAATGTTGACAATCCTCGGGGGGATACTCAGATTGTGCAGCTTCTGCCTGAGTATTTGAAGGTTGACGTTGTCGTATGCAGACGTTATGTCTAAAAAGACTCCTACGACATGTTCATTTCGGGAAAAAGCTAATCTGATGTCTGAGGTAATAAGGCTGAGACTGTCCATTGTACCTAAACCTCGTCTAAAACCAAACTGGCTGTTGGCTAATATGCCTTTGCTTTCTACGATCCACTCGAGTCGATTTTTAATTAAATGCTCCATAATTTTAGCAAGGACTGAAGATAGGGCTATAGGTCTATAAGCATCAGGGTCTGAAGCATCCTTGCCAGGTTTTAATATTGGAACAATTATTTGCTTTTTCCAAGACTCTGGGATAGATCCGGAGAGAAAAATCTGATTCAGAAGGTTCAGTAGAAAATGCTTAGAAGATTCACAGGACTGAATTACAAAGGAATAAGTAATGCCGTCTACTCCAGGAGAAGAGTCTCGGAGATGATCTAGGGCAGCGCATAGTTCTCCAAAGGAAAATTTAGAATTCATGGGATTCAACTCATCTGAAGGGGAACAACTGATGGGGGGACAAGGTTCAAGGGGAACAAAAGGAGGTGCAAGCTTGTGCATGAAATTGGGAAGCCAGGAAGATGGATTATTGGAATTAATATTATCGTCACTTTGGGACTTTCTAAAGGCTTTTATTTTCTTCCATATCATAGAAGCTGGAGTCCTGGGAGAAAGGGATTCGCAGAAGGCTTGCCAACCTTTTTTTTTTTTTGAACGCAACAGTCTTTTAGAGGAAGCAGAGACTTTCTGAAATTCTAGGTAATTATCATATGTGAGGCTCCTGGTAAATTTAATCTCCGCTTCTTTGCGCTTTTTTACTATAGCGGAACATTCAGAATCCCACCAAGCAGGGGAGGGAATTTTATTTTTTACAGAGTTTTTTAAGGGGATTGATTGCTCAGCAGCAGATGTCAATGCAGATACATACTCATCATATAGGGAAGTAAAATTCAGAGAAGAAACATCAGGAAGAGAGTTTAATTTACTTTGTACCAAGGAAGAGAACTTATGCCAGTCAGCTAGTGCGAGTCTAAATCTCAAGAGAGGGATTGGAGTGACAGGAGGGGGTGAAGAATCAGGCAAGGAACAAAGAATAGGGAGATGGTCACTTCCATAACAGTTAGAAAGAACAGACCATGAAAGAGAGTAGGCTATGGAGGGAGAGGATAAAGTAAGGTCAGGGGCACTCGGATTTTGAAGGGGAGAGACTCTACGCGTAGGGGTTCCATCATTAATGATGCATAAGTTTAGATCATTTAAGATATCAAGAAATGCTGGAGCAATAGGATCACAGGAAGCTGAACCCCACAAAGTATGGCGGATATTTAGGTCTCCTAGAATGAGGAGAGGGACAGGAAGATGGCATAAGAGGGAGAAAAGTTCTTGTATGAGGAGAGCATTGGGGTAAGGGATGTAGACAGACACAAATGTTATATTAAGACAACGGACAGCTACAATATTAATATCTGGGGAGTGAGGGGGGAGGGTGAAACGGGAGAATGTAATATTTCTTCTAACAAGAATAGCACAACCAGCCCAACCATCCGATCTATCATCTCGGATACATGAAAACCCAGGCACTCGAAATAAAGAACCAGGGTTCAACCATGTTTCAGAGAGGGCAAAAAGGTAAGGATTAAACTGATTAATTAAAAAAGATACTTCATGTTTTTTATTATTAACACTACGACAGTTCCATTGAAGGACCTTCGCCATTTTGGATAGAAGAGTTTATAAGTGACGTAATAATTTTTTGAAGCATATCTATGACATTGTACGGTTGTATATCACCACATTTAGAAAATATATTAATTAAAGCTGTTGACAAAATTTGTACTAAATTATCATTAGCGGTAGAGATATTAGGGGAGTTATCGCCAAGAGCACAACCATTTGGTAAAGAGGAAGGTGGTGAGGAGACAATATTAGCATGGGCTAGATGATCATATGTTGTACCTAGCTCCTGTCTAGGTTTTCTATGTATATAGATGGTTTTCCTATATGAAGAATTTGGTGCAGATTGAATAGTATTGGGAGAAGGTTCAGGGCACATAGGCGAGGGAACAGAATTAGGGGAGGGATAGGGTATGTAGGCAGATTTGTTTGGAACTGTTGAGGAAATGTCAGCATATGAAGTCCGAACAGGTTTAAATCTACGGGCTGCCTCAACATATCCAATATTTTCAGTGGACATTATGACTTTAATGTTTCTTTGGCGTGCATGTTCGGGGCATCTAGAGTCAGTGGCTGCATGGTTACCAGAACAAAACAAACAAGTAATTTTATCCTCAGGTACCTGACAAGTGGCATTTTCATGCGGGCCAGCACAGCGAGAACAGCGTGAGTTAGATCGGCATTTGTCACGGATGTGTCCGAAACGACAGCATTTTAGGCACTGTATAGTGGGAAGGGTATATGTTCCAACAGGTTGAGAGAGGTTGCAACAATAAACATGGCTTGGGAGGGATTGGCCTAAAAAGGTGAGAACTACAGTACCAGTGGGTTCCCAGCAGGTTGTATCTTCAACACGTTTTTTTTTATTTAGTCTTCTCGCTTTAATTACTATAGAAGACTCTGGACGGCACTCAGTCCATGAAACCAAGTCCTCCAAAGACCAATCTAGAGGGATTGAATGAATTACACCCATACGGGTAAGTTGGAAACGGGGAATTATTGCTGTAAGATTATTTAACTCTAGGAGAGGGTGGGATAAGAATGAGTTAGCTTCAGAGAATGTTTTAAAATAAATAGAAATTTTGTTTCTTCCTATGTTTTTTATTTCGTCAACCCCTGAGACTTTGCTGTTGTAAATAACTTGGGCTATTTTGAGGGCGCGCATATTGTTGGAAGATTTGGGCAGGTCCACATCGGGACCCGTAACGTAAACAATAAAAGGGCCTGAGTCAGACTCAGAATACCTGAGATCCGAGTTTGCCTCAAATCCAGGTCTGGTGTATGTGTGTTGGATAGAGACTGAAGGGGGCAAAATTCTTTTCTCGGGGGTATTTGAAGGAGCCTCTAAAGAACGTTTAGCCCGTAATTTCTCCTTAGTTTGGCCAATAGCATGAGATTCGCCCACTTCCATTCCTAAAGAATGTCTCCCCCTATCAGGAGGGACTTTCTCTCCCACCGACTGCGACATTTATGAAGTAAAGTACTTACCACTAATAATAAACTTAAAAATAGCCAACACCAACAGATAAATGACAACACAAAGCCAGGAAAACAGAAAAACACGAAAGAAAACCAGGAGAAATTCGCCAAAACGTGATTCCGCGGGAATGTATTGTAGGCTACAATCGACGTCATTCAACGGAGTTCTTGTGAAAACTCGAAAGGCCACATTTGGCTATATCGTTCACATTTCTCGCAAAAACACATAATTACTACTCAAAACTATCAATATCCTACAACTATTGTTCATTTAAGAGTAATTTTACACATTTTTAGGAAATATAACTGAACAGCACAACGTCACCTTTCAGTTCCCGTCAAAAACACCTGTTGTGACTTTAAAACAACTTGTAACACAGAGATCACTCTTTAATGTTAATAATGAATTATAACTTATTATGTAGGATCGAACATGTCATCTGAGACTAAAACAGTGCAAAAGATTTGTTCCGTGGTCGTTAGAAATATATCAATATTAAAAACATAACACTTGAAATTTGACTTTAACATTTAATAATCCAACATTTAAAAAAAGTTTGAAAAAAACTTGGTGGTGGTGAAATTGTCAAAAATTAGCGTTTATAAAATCAAAATATTAATATTTAATTTCATGTAATTTACAAATAAATCAAAGAGATCGATAAAAAGGAATAATATTCATAACAGATGTGATAATCAAACTAATTGAAAAATGTCGTCCCCAATACCTGAACATGGCGAAACGTTCGACGACACCAATCCCGACGTAGATACGGTTTGCACCATTTGTTTTGCTGAATTTCTAGACATTGACGACCTGAATATCCATTTAGAACAAATGCACAAAACCTCTAAGTCATATACATTAATAGCTTGCCCGTTTTGTGAGTCTGCGTATCCGGACTGCGAAAAGTTTTGCTATCATCTCCGCGACGAGCATCTTATTTTTTTCAAACGATGTAAGTACTGTTCAAAGATCTTCACCGACGCTCGAAAGCAGCGAGATCACGAGAAAAAGCATAAGACCTCAATCAAAAGCTTGGTATCATGTTCACAATGTCCTTTGACTTTTACAAATACTACCGAATTACAGAGCCACGAGTTCGAAGAACATGCAAAGAACACTGATGGTGTGGTTTTAAAGGCATTCTATTCTCATTTGGCTTCTGTTTTGAATATTAATTTTACCACTTTTTTGAGCAACATTGACACTGATCAGCCGTTCCATTGTCTACAATGTAATTTTAACTCTTATGATATGTATGCCTATATAAAACATTTACAAACACTAGAATGTAGATCAATAGCTTGTGATGATTGTGGCAACATATACAAATACCGTAAAGGCTTACAGAATCACTATAACAAGTCTTGTTCAAATGCAAAAGGTGATTATGTAGTATGCCAGGAGTGTAAAAAGAGCCTGAAAAAATCAGTATATAAGGAACATGCGAAGAAGTGCAAGATCTTCAAATGTGTCATATGCAATATTATTTTTGATACAATGGTACAGTTATCAAATCATCAAAGTCGAGAGCATCCATTGTCAATAGAGATAAAGCACTGTGGGTTGTGTTCAAGGGAATGTGTTGGTACACTAGCATTACGTAAACATATAGAACGGACACATAAAGATGATTTTCATTTGTATAAATACATGTGTAAAGAGTGTAAAGAAGTTTTTAAGCATCCACAGAAGCTATTTGCACATTACTTCATGAAGCATAAGGAATTAGAGCCATACACATGTAAAATCTGCAATCAGAAGTTTCGTATACGTAAGAAATTCACTCTTCATATTAAACTTAATCATAAGAGTGTTGGTTTTGTTGAATTTGATGAAAATTACCATGTGTATTTCATAGAAACGAAATCTGACAATCCATTTATACCTACAAGCTTGATAAACGATGAAAGTTTTGGTGTAAATATGCCTGGAATTACTACACTACTAAAGAAATCTAAGTACAAAAAGAATAATCACAAAACAAACAAATTTCCTAATAAGGATAAATCTAAAAGTAACACTGTTAAAGCTTTAAGGGAGAGAGTTAATGAAAATAGTGAAATTCAATTAACATCTGATATGCCAACAGAAACTGAAGGTAATATCACTGAAGGAAATACTACTGATGTAGAACCCAAACCTAAGTTAAAACGTAAATACAAGAACAGCAATTTACCATCTAAAAGAACCAAACCAGATGACTACATTGTTTTAGACACTTCTGAAGATGATGAACCATTGCTGAACTTAAAAAACAAGCAACCAAGGAAGAAAAAGTCGTTCAAGAATGACAAAACTAGATTCACATGTGACATTTGCAATAAATATTGTTACACATATCAAAATTACCACAACCACATGAGTTCACATTCAAAAAATGATGTACACACCTGCATCAAATGCTCCAGAGTGTTCAAAAGTAACACCGAATTAGATGAACACATGAAAGCTGAACATTCATCATCGAAATTGACTGAATATCTTAAGAATATCCTTGAAAAGCGTAGAATGTCCGAGAGAACTGACTCAGAATTGACGTTGAGTGAAAAATTTCAACGGACAATAAAGAAAGTGAAGTTAGATCATTTCAGTACCAGTGCTAAAATAAAAGCACTTGAAAATGGGCAGTCTGTGAAAAATTTCATCGAAAGCTTCACCCCTGAAGAAAGGACTGAAAAACAAATAACTATTAACAACAGTGTTATAGTACGTGCTATAAATACACCATTTTACAGACAACCTGTCATCAAGATGAAGAAATTTGAAGCCAAAGAAGAAGTAACAACAACTAAGCTCGCTATGCCAGTTAAATGTGCACGAGACAATGTTAAAGTTAATGTAACTGTTAAACTAGTACAAGGCCCTGTGCAGTCAAATTTCTTTATAGGAACAGAGGAGCCTAAACATGATGATAAATGTAGCGATACATTCAACGATAATTATGAAAGTGATATCAATGATACAACAGATATTATACCAGATGTAGCAGGTGAAGTTATGATTGAAAACGAAGAGCCAATAAAACCAGAAGAGGAGGAGGAGAAGAAACCTGTACCTCAGAAAATAGTCATTAACAACATCCCTAAAGATTATAAGGATATAAGCATTGCACATTTACTACCGGAAGCACCATTTTTCAAAATTGTCAAAGTCAATAAGATATTAGAGCAAGAAGATGAAAAAAAGAAACGAGAGAAGGAGAAGTTAGAAACAGAGAAGATTGAACTTCCAAATGGAACTAAATTGGTTACAGTGAATCCTCTAGCACATTTGTTAGGGGATGCAGAAGTTGAAGAAGTTATGAAGCCATTGAAGAATAAATATTATAAACCAAAACAAAAGGATTTTGAAAATATATTAAAGAAAGCTTTATTTGATTTGGAGAATTGTCCTAAAAGTAAACAAAATAGAAAGAAGAACAAAGGCAAAGCGAAAGCTAAGGAGTAAGATTTTATTATTCAAATCTAAATAGAATACTCTTGTTCAAGTCTCTTAAAATGGTCACTTTTGGAGAATGTTGTCTATTGACATGTGTCTCCATACAGTGGTGTAAGACATTACTTACAGATCCACATTATTTTAACAATTGGGTTGATGAAGAATTTTTTTTAAATGAATGGCAAGATTATATATGAGTTTAATAACAATTTTTTTGCTATAATTAAAAAGTTATATCAAATGAAAAATTAACCCAAAGTACTTGAGTACCGAAAACTCCTGACAATTGCCGAACAAGCCAGAGAGCACATATGACATCACTATGATAATTTCTCATAATAACACGTAGTAGCTTCGTAGCGCATCAGTTACGAAGCTGTGATGAGTTATTATGACAGAATAACAATATTCTCTATGAAAGAAAAAATAGTTTGCTATAAATATTATGATATTTCCATTTATTACAAAAAAAATTGTTTCAAAAACCCAATTATCATATTCTTAACACAAAAATGTAAAAGTGCAAAAGAAGAATACCAGGGAATTATAGTCGATTACAGTTTGGTTGCTACAGCTAAGTTGTCGATCCACTTGCTAGCTGGCTAACGGCCATCAGCTATTGGTTGCCAGTTTATATGTAGGTGAATTACTTGCTAAACTGTATACTTGTTAATTGTCAAATTTGTTCGATAACCATTAGCCAGCTAGTGATTTTTGATTGAAGTTGATGGACAACTTTGCCATGGCTATTTTATGAATAATTGCTAATTCAGATTTAGATTTTAACTTCTACATTCCTAGTCTTACTAGAAATGTTAATTGCCCATTAAGACATGACTCTGAGAAGGACCCCTCATACCTACATTTGGATGCTATCTATGTAAACTATGTTAAGTAACTATTATGTACCAAAATCAAATAATGCCAATTTTTATACCTTATTGTCCTTTGCTATAGCATGGCCATAATGTTTGGAAAATGAACTATTTTTTGCCTTCTGGCAATATTCTGTCTTATTTATAGTCAATGTTAGTGTATTGTAAAGTAAGTTAATTTATCACTGTTATATTCATTTTAACGTTGATCCAAGTCTAATATCCCCTAAAATAACTAAATACGCATGTAACCACAGATCATAAAATCTGTGCATGTAACAATACTAAGTTTCACAGGAACAGTGAATTTACCGTATATAGAGGAATTTAAAGCAAAAATCTTTTTATTTTGACGATGTTTATCAAAGAACCGCCGCCATGACAGTTTCGCTTCTTTTAATCAAATTATTGCTCTATTAATTATTACAATGTTAAAGATCTTGTTTACAACATTAGAGTAATTATTATTAAAGTAAACATCATAGGTTATGTTGACAAAATGATTATAGTGAATAAAGCAACTTGATACTTGCACGATGTTTGACGTAATACTCAAAATTACTCTTGACGTAATATTGGAGTTGCTAGAGTTGTTTAGATAAATTTGTGAAACTGGCGCCCCTATTTTTTTTACTCTTATTTGACCAGATTTGTACACTGGAGGAATTAAAATGTTCGTCGCCTTAAAATCGACTTTTGCTTGAATCTTCGTAGTTAAAGTAGGAAATCAAACAACTTTTATTTAAGTAATTTTATTGTCAAACACATAAACTTAATTTTCTATAGAACAGTCTGTTCTGTGACTGAGTTTGAAAAGGTAATATGTGCTCATGGAACGTTAAATTAATCTATTTGAAAACTGGCGAACTTTTGACAGTTGGCATTGGTTGACAATTTACATTGATATTTTTATGGCGTTCATGTGAAATAATCTGTAATAAAGTAAATCAATAGATGGTACGATGTATAGTATATAACAGCCCATAAACGTCCCAATGCTGGGCTCGGGTCTCGTTTGTCCAAAGCGGCCTGGCAGGTTTGACACATCGGTTACGTCGATGTGCAAGTATCATCACGATGTTTTCGTTCACCGTTAGTACGTGGTAACTATAATGTGTACATTACGTTTATGGAACTCACTGCCACTGAACATCAGACAAGCTAAATCCATATTGTCTTTTAAACTGATGGTTACTAAATAATAAATATCTAACATATGTATACTAAATAATATGTAGTATAATATATCCAATTTTTGTATAGTATAAAAAGTATATTATTATTTATTTTTCATTTATTCTTGGAATGTTTCATATTATTTATTGTCTTCACGGCCACTATTATCTTAATATATTCCTTAGTTTAGGGGGTTGCCTGGAAAAAATCGCTTTAAGCGATAAGGCCGCCCTTTGTTCAACATTTACTGTACCTAGTTTAAATTTTTGGTGAACGATAAAGTGTTTTCATTCATTCATTATGTATTATCTTCTTTTTTAATACATTTAATAAAATTACACAGGAAATAAGCTCAATCGTTATCGATCTTGATAAAGTATGACGTTTATATGATCGTAAGTGTATGTAAAAATTAAGAACAGCATCATTTAAATATGATCATAGAATTTGATAGATATTTTAGTACGCATCTACAGAAAGAACTAGTATGCAAAAAGAGCTTTGAGAAGTATATGTAAGGTTAATGTAAGTGATATGATAAGAAACAGTGTGATTAGAGAGCGTTGTAGATTGAAAGGGCCTGTGCACACCACGTTTTTTAAATGCGCCGTTGACGGGTACACATATATATATATATATATATATATATATATATATATATATATATATATATATAGACGAGCAGGCACAGCAGACGTCCTGCCCCATAAAAAAATTAAAACCCGATTGCAGCACCGCCTACCGTGTCTAATTATATATCCAAACCAATGGTGCCCAAACTATGTTGTCTCGTAGACCCGTAACCAATTTTACTACGTTCATCGTTATCTTTATAACCGACTTAAAAAAAAGAGGAGGATTTCAATTTCAATTCGTCGTGTAAATATATAAATATATGTTTAACTGATTTTGACAATACTTTTTGTGTTGGTTTTAGTACAGTTTCTAATTGATTCCGCAGGGGGAATGTCTTTGGACACCGTCCTCGGGCTTTTCGGGGGAAGAGCCAAATGCAGCGCAGAAGCATGCATCGAGGGTGTGTGGGACTCTCAGCGATCGGTTCTCCACGCTAGCTTCAAACAGAAGCAGTCGCGAGAAACCGATCGCCAAACTACCCACTAAACCTAAACCTGCGCCCCTGTATCTGCGCTTTTACGGGGCGCCACGGGATCTAGAACAGAGTTACTGCACCGTGACGCCCCCACGCTCGGTAATACTGGGCCACCCCGGTGGCAGAGTGACCCACTTCATCAATCAGGGGGGGGAAGTCCGCTGCTACCCCCGTAGCAGCGGCTTGGGGGCCTATGATCTAAACCAACGATACTCAACCTTTTTCTTATAAGGGTCACATAGATGTATTAGATGAGGTGCTGCGGGCTTCAACATAAATTTATTTAGAACCATTTTTATTCTTAGAGTATAAAAGTGGCTTGCGACCCACCTAACGATAAGTAGTTACTGTCCTCTATAAACTATTGCAATACCAGAAGTGTTACTAATGTAATTGTATAACTATTAGTATGTCAGACGGGCCCTTACAAAAGCTCGGCGGGCCGCGCGTTGAGTATAGCTGATCTAAACCATCCCGGGCCCACATGAACACAAAAAAAAAAAATCATCAAAATCGGTCCAACCGTTTAGAAGATAAGTGACATACACACGAACAGAAGAATATTATATATAGAGATTAAGATTACCACGTGATGACGGCGAAGGAAAACATCGTGATGAAACCTGCACATCGGGATAACTGGTTTGTCAAACCAGTCAAGTCACTTTGCACAAGTATGGCGGTTATAATTCTAATATAATTGGGATGCCTCGAACCCAGCAGTGAGGCATAATCTGATATTAATATTTTAATGTTTAAACTAAAATAATTTAAATCTTAAATTATGTATTGATACATCGTAGATAATAAGATATTATACATTGTAATTAATCTGTTTATTTTTGAGTTTTATTTACCTACTAGCTGTGACTGCGACGTCGTCCGCGTGGAATTTGCTTTCAAAACCCTCCGATGGAATTGGTAATGATATGTTACGTTTACGAAGCCAAAACTAGATGGCGCTGTACCGTTTTGAAACGCACTATGGTTTTAAATTTTGTACAATGGAAGTGTTCTTTTATTTGCTTGTATAAAGTTTGATTCGATTCCAGTAGCGAATATATATATTTTTGAGCATCCGTCATTTGTTTAATTTCGCTTCACTGGGAGTTTTTGGGACTTTTGTACATGGTCCTTCGATTAGCCGGTAACAAGGCGACACGTAAGGTAGACCTGTGCATAGTTCAGCTAGTGCTGACCAGGTAGTGGATTGCTACCTATAGTGCTGTAAATCGTCATCGTGTTCCGACTTGGCATCTGAGCGGGGAACACCCCCTCGGACATCTGGTGGCTGGTAAGCTGACGTTGGAGCGGTTGTTCGTGAGACGGAAACGGCGCGGGGGGAGTCCTGCCTAGAGATCCTGAGCAGCGCCCTCTGGTGGGCAATAGCGGCGACAACGATAAGTGTCATTATCTTCGGTAGTGTGAGTGTGAGTGACAAAAAACTGTGAGTACAATTTGAACCTTATTATTAAGAACTTTTGAGACTTGTAAAATTTTAACAGTGTATAATATTAACTTAGAATAATTTTAACGTGGTTTTGGACTTAGTATAATTTTAAGATGTGCATGGACTTAGAATAGTTTGTAAAAAAGTGAACCGACGGGGAATCCATGCCGGATTTTGCCTTGATGTGAATGTGTTTCAAACACTTAGAATAATTTTTAAAAATTTTCATCGACTTGTAATTTTTTCGTCAACTCTTCAAACACTTAGAATAATTTTAAAACTTTTTTTCATCTATTTGTAAATTTTTGCCTTTGTTCTTTCCAACACTTATAATATTTTTGTGTACCTTTCAATAACTTGTAATTGTTCATACTTGAAATAAACTTCTGTTTTTTAAATATATTATTGTTGTGACTTGTGTTGTTTTCTGTATTTATTTGCCGTTTTTATTTGATTATCTTTACCATGGCAACCAATTATTTTAAACTTCAAGAAAACATTCTTGGACAAATTGTAAAATCCAAAAGTAACTTTAAAAAGACACCTAAAGAACGTCTAAATCTATGTTATGTTGAAACTCGTTTGGACAATTTAGAGCAACATTGGACAGATTTTACAAGTAATGATCAAAGAATTGTTATGGAATTTAAGAAAGAGGAATTAGAGGTTTCTTCTTATGTATTGAATGATATTTATAACTCTGCGGAGGAATATTATATTGAGTATAAGGCTTTACTTAAAGACCAACTTCGAAAACTTAATCCAGAATCAGTTTCTGATAAGTGTAGTACCGGTCAACAACAGTTAAGCGTTAAATTGCCGGAGATTGAAATCCCTAAATTCTCAGGCAAATATGCCGAATGGGCTAGTTTTCGGGATTTATTTACGTCATTAATACATAAGAATGGGAACATAGATAATGTCCAAAAGTTGCATTACCTCAAAAGTTCTGTTACTGGAGAGGCAGAACAATTGTCGCGACACATTCCTGTCACTTCTGATAATTATTTAATTTGTTGGTCACAATTGGAATCTAGATACAACAACAAAAAGTTTTTAGCTAATTGTATTTTGAAAAAATTAATCAATCAAAAGGTTTTAACTACAGAATCCTCTACTTCAATTAAACAATTATTGGGGACACAACGAAAGAATGTTTATATGGATTACAAAACTTAGGCGTAGATATTAGCTCTTGGGATATCATTGTTATTTTTTTAGTAAGTCAGAAACTTGACCCAGAGTCTAGGAAACTTTGGGAACAAAAGGTTACAGAATCTGCCCAAGAGTTACCGAGTCTTACAATGTTTGAAGATTACTTAGAAAATCGTTGTAGGTCAATTGAATTTTTAGATCCTAAGGTTCAGAAACAAGACAAACCTTATTGCAACCACGTAACTACCACCACTAATAAATTGTTCATTTTGCTCCGATGGTCACAAATTGGCCAATTGTAAAAAATTTGCAAGGGAAACTATCGATGTACGACGTGCCTTTGTCCAAAGTAACCACTTGTGCTTCAACTGTTTAAATGCTGATCATACAGTATTTCAGTGCAACATGTCTACGAGGTGTCGTCTGTGTAAGAAAAAGCACCACACACTTTTACATCCTAAAACTCCAAAATCTGTCATTGATCATATCAAGACAGATCAGTCTGTGAATAAGAGCGTTGTGGCCACAGCTACAACATCAACATCACAGACCCAAAGCGAATCGACAGGTACTCCGACTATTACGTCCTATTTTTCAAATACCCCTAGTCAAGTTCTTTTGGCTACTGCTTTGGTTAAGGCAGAGTCTCCTACAAAGAACATGACTATCGTGTTAAGGTCTCTTTTAGATCAGGGATCTCAGGCGTCATTTGTCACAGAGTCTGCAGTCCAGCTATTAGGTCTCAAACGCATACCTGAGACTAGCACAATTTCTGGATTGGGCGGTGACCGGGACTCGACTATAGCGTCGAAGTTCACCGTTGTTTTAACTCTTCAGTCTCGTCTTGATTCCACCTTCAAAATTTCTGTCAAGGCTCATGTTTTGAAGAAGTTAACATGCTTTTTGCCAAGCAAAAAGCAAGCAAGGCAAGTTCGTGTCTTGCCTCAACTTGCGTTTTTGGAACTAGCCGATCCATCGTTTGGGATTCCAAATAAGATAGATCTGCTATTAGGGGTGGAAGTGTACAGCCAGATTTTGTTAGAAGGTTTGGTCAACCTGGCTCAGTGATTGCTCAAAACACTCGACTAGGTTGGATCTTATCCGGCAAAACT
Source organism: Dendrolimus kikuchii (assembly GCA_019925095.2). Classification (NCBI taxonomy): domain Eukaryota; kingdom Metazoa; phylum Arthropoda; class Insecta; order Lepidoptera; family Lasiocampidae; genus Dendrolimus; species Dendrolimus kikuchii. Next base: position 2,862,883 of record JAHHIN020000030.1, on the reverse strand, counting down.
GACACTACCAATTTTCTTAGTGACGTCAACCAAAGCGCCAAGTGTAATCTCATTAGCATGCATATAGTAGATGCTACTAACAATGATTTATTGAAGAAGTTCTGGGAGATGGAGTCGGAACCATCTTCGTATAAAGCAAAACACTTGACTCCTGAAGAGCAGAGTTGCGAGACTTTGTTCTCGCAATCTACTTGCAGGGATAAGTCAGGGCGTTATATTATCAAACTTCCCTTCCAAGTCACAAGATCCGTTATGTAAGTACGGAAACTCAAAGGAAATTGCCCGTAAGCGATTTTTCATGTTAGAAAAACGCTTGTTCAGGAACCCTGAACTTAAGCGTGAATATTCAAAGGTTATGAATGAATATGTGCATTTGGGTCACATGGAGGTAGTCAGCAACCCCGATTAATCGGATGCTGTGTATCTGCCTCACCATGCTGTCGTAAAGCAAGATAAGATCACAAGTAGGGTACGTGTGGTTTTTGATGCATCTTGCTCAGGCTCAAATGGGGTATCATTAAATAACGATTTGATGACAGGTCCAACTCTTCAGCCGGAATTGAGGCATTCGGTAATGCGCTGGCGTCGTTTTCCGATAGCTCTTGTCGCGGACATTGTCAAGATGTATCGACAAGTCAAGGTATCGGAGTCAGATACAGATTTCCAACGTATTTATTGGCGTGAAGATCCTGATCAAGACCTCCAACAATTTCGTCTTCTTAGAGTCACTTTCGGAACCTCTTCAGCACCCTTTCTTGTAGTGAGATGTTTACAACAGTTGGCTTGCGATGAAGGTGCCGATTTTCCGTTAGCTGCCCAGCGTGTTTTGTGTGACTTCTATATGGATGATTTGTTTAGTGGCACTCACTCTGTAGACCAGGGAGTCCTTATTCACAAGCAAATGATAGGATTGCTTAAGCGTGGTTGTTTCCCTCTACAAAAGTGGTCCAGCAATAACGCCGATTTAATGTCACACATAAGCAAGGGAAACAATATTCCTGAAGACTTGGAGCTTAAGACTGATGAGGTTATGAGGATTTTGGGTCTCACCTGGAACAGAGAAGGAGACACGTTTTATTGTACTGTTAAACTTCCTCCACTTGAAATTCCAGTTACTAAACGTAGAGTTGTATCTGATATAGCGCGGTTGTTCGACCCCTTAGGTTGGTTGGCACCATCCATTACAACAGCGAAAGTCTTCATACAAAGACTTTGGCTTTCAGGAATAGAATGGGATAGTGAACTTCCTTCGTACTTGTTAGAGGATTGGATCTCATTTCGTAATGAGATCCAATCCTCTAACAAGCAAATAATTTTGCCCAAACTAGCTGAAATTCATATACCCAGATGGATGAGCTCTAGTGAAGATGATAGGTGTTTCGAACTTCACGGGTTTGCAGATGCCTCAAATGTGGCATATGCTGCAGTGGTATATGCTCGTGTAGTTGATAAACATGGCCATGTTCACGTTAGGTTGGTTACTTCCAAAACAAGAGTTGCACCTATCAAGCAAGTGTCAATACCTCACTTAGAATTATGTGGTGCAGTCTTGCTAGCCAAACTTTTACACGAAGTATCAGAAGTTCTCGAAGTACCTAAGCATCATGTATATGCTTGGACTGATTCATCTATAGTTCTTGCTTAGCTTAGATATCATCCCAGTAGATGGAGGACATTTATTGCCAATAGAGTATCGGAGATACTTACCCTTTTAAATAGTAACCAATGGTCACATGTTTCCTCGAAAGACAATCCTGCCGATTGTGCATCGCGGGGACTGCAACCTTCCGAACTTATAAGATATGATCTCTGGAATCGTGGTCCTGAGTGGCTGCATCTGGAGGAAATAGACTATAAGAAAGGAGATATACTGCATACTAATCTAGAAGAAAGAAAAACGAAGACTAAAAGTCATCATACTACCTGCAGTTCAGAGGGTGATCCATTCTTGGAACGATTCTCCTCGTTATGTAGACTCGTACGAGTTTTAGCTTGGTGCAGGAGATTATACTTACCTGGTCTTCAAAAACTTTCTTGGCTGTTAGCTAAGGAATTAGGAGATGTGCTAAACGCCTGCATCAAACGATGTCAAAATCAATATTTTGATACTAATTTGGCGAAAAATAATAAACTTTCGTCTCTTAACCCCTTTAGGGATAATAACGGCATATGGCGTGTTGGTGGTAGACTGCAACATGCTAGTTTATCCGAAGATCGGAAACATCCTATACTTATTCCCCGTCAGTCACATATAGCTAAACTTATTATAGCTAATGCCCATGAGAAGACACTTCACGGTGGTCCTCAGTTGACCATAAATTATATTCATTCTAAGTATTGGATTGTCAACCTGAGGAACTTAGTGAAATCTTACATCCATAAATGTGTCACTTGTATTCGATACTCTTCTACAACCGTCCATCCATTGATGGGTCAATTACCAACGGCTAGAGTAACAACAAGTAGGCCATTTCTACAGAGCGGACTAGATTACGCAGGCCCGATCGCTGTTAGGACTACTAAAGGCCGGGGACATAAGGCCACTAAGGGCTATATTTGCCTTTTTATATGTATGGCTACCAGAGCGATCCATCTTGAGGTCGTTAGTGATCTCACTTCGGATGCGTTTCTGGCAGCATTTAAACGCTTTGTCGCTAGACGAGGCCATTGTAATGAATTATGGAGCGACAATGCAACCACATTTGTCGGTGCTGACAGAGAACTTAAGACTCTGCTGGAGTCTGAAAGGTCTACTGTAGCAACAGATATAGCCGATTGGCTTTCGACCAATGGCACTACGTGGCATAGAATACCACCCTACAGTCCTAACTTTGGAGGATTGTGGGAGGCTGGTGTTAAGTCAACCAAAGGTCACCTGAAGAAGGTTGTTGGTGACACCACGTTGACATTCGAAGAGCTCACCACGGTGCTGGCTCAAATTGAGGCTTGTCTCAATTCGAGACCGATAGCAAGATCAGGTGTAGACTCTGATGACGCTTATCCTTTAACACCTGGACATTTTCTGGTTGGAGAACCTTTGGTACTCATTCCGGATGCCAACTATGAGTACGCAAATATAACCAGTCTCAAGCGTTGGCAACTTACACAGAGAATGGTTCAGGAGTTTTGGAGAAGATGGTCTCGCGAATATTTGACCCAATTTCTGCAAAGGAATAAGTGGAAAGAGCGCACTTCAGAACCTGAAATTGGCGATATTGTACTCGTGAAAGAGGACAATCTTCCACCAGCTCGTTGGCTGTATGGTATTATTACAGACAAGCATAGTGGTTTGGACAACGTAACTCGTGTCGTTAGTTTGCGTTGCAAAGACACAATCATAAAAAGGCCAGTTAGCAAAATTGTTAAATTGCCAGTAACGTAGTAAGTTTGTATTACTTACTTCTATGTACTTACTTGTATTTCCTTATAGCTACATTTGAATATTTATTCACTTGTGTTATCTCTTTTTGTAATTTTTGCTATCGATGTTTGTATGTTATTTCGTGTATCTTTTGCATTGTATAAAAGGAATTTTAATTTTATATTTTGATTTGTATACATTCTAGTTTAAGGTTACACATTTAGTGATATGAACAGTGTAGTTCATAGCTGGCGGCCATGTCGGAATTGGTAATGATATGTTACGTTTACGAAGCCAAAACTAGATGGCGCTGTACCGTTTTGAAACGCACTATGGTTTTAAATTTTGTACAATGGAAGTGTTCTTTTATTTGCTTGTATAAAGTTTGATTCGATTCCAGTAGCGAATATATATATTTTTGAGCATCCGTCATTTGTTTAATTTCGCTTCACTGGGAGTTTTTGGGACTTTTGGTTCTGAAAGTGGTAGTACATTATTTTGTTCTATAATCAATAGTTTTCGCAGCGCACGCCGTGTAAGGATTTTTTCGGGTCATTTTTTTTACGCCTTGGGTTACATTATTGGACTTTTAGTAAGGATCCCTAATTTTTTTGAAAATATAGCCTTATTAGATTAAATATAGCCTTCCTCGATAAATTGACTATTCAACACTGAAAGAATTTTTCAAATCGGACCAGCGGTTCCTGAGATTAGCGCGTTTAAACAAATAAACTCTTCAGCTTTATAATATTAGTATAGATAAGCTTTTGACCGTGGCTTCGGTTGCGTTAATATACCACGGGAACCATACACTTTTTTCCAGGTAAAAAGTAGCCTATGTCCTGTTCTAGACTATGATCGATGTCGTTCTGGCTTTACTGAACAACAAACATCCATCTGATGAAAAGTTTATGTGTATGTAAGCTCGTCAGAGCCGTATAAGCTCATGATGAGCCCAATCAGAATTCATCATGGCATGGCATGATGTATGTGGGTATATTTATGAAACAATCATCTCTCTTGATATTAACACTGATTACGTTATAATTCACTTTGATTAAGGCTATGAATCGCAGTTCGTCGAATACTTGGTGCGCTGGCGACGATTCTCTGGAGGAGGTTATTAGGTTATATCTTCCTTCTTCCCGCCGCCCCGCTTCCGTAGTTACGACGCTCCGCGAGAGTGATATTGACAACATATCACTCTTGACAGTATGACAGTGACGTTTCAGTGAACCGTCTACACGGCCAGACTGACATACGACCGTCCTCGGGCGTTATTGTATTTCTGAAACAAACAACTTCCAATCACCAGGACACCCGCTCGTCCATCCTGCCACTACTGGATGACTCTACTTGAATTAACTTTTATAATCTTCAATAATTAAAGAATTTTTAATTTTAATCTTCAACACTTATTATTTCAAATATGATATCATAATTTAATGATCTTTGCATGACAACTCTAAGTGCCGAAATGATTAAGAATACTAAAAGTATTATTCTGAGCTATAAAAATCATTAGTCAGAACCCAAAAAATACTAAATCAGAACCCCAAAATTATTTTTCAGAGCCATGTATCACAGTCGCTTCTTTTCACTATTAAAACCAATACAATATAACTTTTAGAACTTCTTGATTTAAAACCTCTCAAGGCAGGACCTCTATTGCCATGACCAGTTAGCTATAGCATTGCTCTCACTTGAGTCTACCTGCTGCGGACTCAATGCTCATACTGCCTCTTCAGACTACGATCCCCAACCAGACTTCTTACAGAGTCTTATGCATATCTCTCGGTCTCTCAATCTATCTCAAAACGGCCAATAAGGTACTTTACCAGAGATCACACCAAAATTTTATCTCATTATTATCATCATTAACATTGACTTCGACTGATACATGACCCACGGGCATTTAAAATACCACTCTCTGAAATTATATCATTCTATATGGAACTAATTGAACTTTAAATCTAACTTCGCGTTCATGAGCAAGTAACAATAACTACATTTAGCAATAACTAAACAAGCGTAATTCCGACCCCAACCACGAAGACCCCCGGAATAAAGTGGTTAAACTGAGTAAATGATTCTTTCAACTTTCCGTAATGGGTCTGGTCTATTGAACCAACATCTAGACCGGACGAGTGAATCCCTTCAACCAACCCTTCCTGGTGTGGCCCGGATGTCACTATCCTTTGGTCTATTGAACCAACGTCTGAACCGGACGAGTGAATCCTTTCAACCAACCCCCTTGGGTGTGGCCCGGATGTCACTATCCTTTTGGCCAGCCAACCGAATAAGCATATCTGAACTCGACAAGTGGATCCTTCCAACCATTCCCTCGGGGTATGGCGTGGATGCCACTTTCATCTTGCAGAGTGTATTCTTCAAACTAACCCTGTTAGGTATAGCGCCCGAATGACATTTGCCTCTTAATGTGGCATAGTGTATTCATCAAACTAACCTTGTTAGGTATAGGGTCCAAATGACACTCTCCACAACCTTTTAGACCAGACCAGTACACTGTCCCTTTAACCTGGCGGAATGCATCCATCATACTAACCCTGCTGGGTATAGCGCCCGAATGCCACTCCCCGTGACCAGAATCGACCACTTCGCTTCCGGATTAGTCTAGTGAATGCAATCAGTAACCACGCTTGTTGCTATACAGGTTCCAACTTTAATCGATCAACAAAATTAAAAGCATTCTAAAGATATCTATGATTGCAGAATATCTTGTTCATCAATTATAATTACATTGCTTTGCATTTGAGTAGTGAATTAAATGTTTTCACCACCTGTACCACTTAAATAAACAAGGTTTATGTGCATAGTAACTGCCAGTTTGTCATACTAACTTTATTTTAGAACAAGATGATCTGCCACCAAATAAAAAGGAATTTGCTCACGAGAAAATATCTGCCAGGTACTCCGAGTAGGTTGGTGTGTATACTGATAAATATTCTTGACCACTGCTCCGCCACATCCCTTCTTGCCTGGGCTAGCAGTCACCCAGTCCTCAAACTGACAACAGGTGTAGCAAGTCATGGTTGTCTTTTCCTCCATAGTGTGTGATGAACTTCAGTATCTTGTGACTAGTCTCGTCTTTTCAGGTTGCACTTGTTGTGGCACTAAAACTCAAGAAAACAATGTTTCTATGTTATTCACGAGTTTCTATGGTTGTAATATTGATTCCTTGTTTAATTGTGCGCTCCATTCAATCTCCAATCAGAATACCAATAGAATACATCCTATGGGAATTTATGTGTCAAGTACATAAACCAAATTTCCACTATACCTAAATCTGTAATATCAGAAAGCATTTTTTTTTAAATCAGCTAAAGTTAAGTTTAAATTCAGTATTTTTAAAGTAGCTATTCTAATAATAATCGACAGATAACCACACACACACTGACAAACACACACACACCGTATACTTCCAAATTAAGCAACTTATTGGTATTATACAATGGACCACTCTAGGGCCAACTCTAGACACTCAGGCCATAACAAACAATGGAAAATTCGTTTACGAAATTTATCAAACCAGGAATCGAATATGGAGCCCCTGAATCGCACTGAGCTTGATTGACAAAAGCTTAGCCCATTCAACCACAGAGGCCATCAAAGTTAACCTGATATTCATGTAAAATCTCTCAAAAGGTAAACTTGAAAAATAAAATGAATGCACATCCATGACATTTGCTTACATCGTCTATAATAAACACAAATTTTTGCAAGTTATTAGTGATGGAAAATACAACCATTCCAATATATCGATTGTCACCATGAAATGATTTCACATTATCACTGCCATTTCACCGGTGATAAATCACCACCTGTTATTTTAGAAGTGATGACAAAATAGGAATACCGCTAGTGTCACAGTGGAACTAGAACTGTAAGTGATTACTGGAACTGTAAAATGAAATTATACATTGCACTCTCAACATTGCCTCCTGGTGTTCTAAATAACTCCAGCAAATGAATGCCTAACTTTTTAAAGAATAAAGTTATTTTACTCAAATAAATTCTCCTTTATTATTTTCACTATTTATTTTAGATATTCTATTCTTTCCTATTCTTGTACCTGAACTGAAATATGATTTATTTTACATCACTGTTATTTGCTGTGATTAGTGAAATGAATATTAGTGAAGAGCCATCACTACAAGTTATATAACTTTGAAAAATAATATTCAAGAAAAAATATAACAATATTCCATTTAGTCATTATTTTCTAAATGAAAAACTAAATTATTCACTTCTCAATTTGGTAATATCCTAATATGGATTGTAATGGTCTTTTCTCATTTTTCTTACAAAAAGAACTAAATAGTACTTGGCCATGAGGATAGTATGATTGCCTACCACGAACAATGAAGCATAATTATTACTTGCCAAATTAACTCTTACAATGCCATCATCCGCAGCCACTACGACTATGCTTGTTTCATATTGGAATTCTGCAATAAATCTGCTTTTATTAAACTGCATCACATTCAAGCCAAGAGCCTACAGAAGATCACTCTACAAGCACAATGAATTCTTCTCCAACTAATACTCTCCAGGTTGTGTATAGATTGGGGTATTATTCTCCACAGGTAGCTTCTATCGGACAGATTTTTTTTACAGTGATAGAGTTTTCAGATCATTTCCTTTAAAACATCATAGACCAGAGATTCCGAAACTATTCTGGGTAAGAGACCCCTTTTTCCAAAATAAACTGATACCTCAGACCCCCATAGCCAAATTACTTTAAAAATCCTATTCCTAGTATTTTTAATCATACAGCAATGATACTTAATAAGTAGGTACATGTAACACAACTTAACAGTATCTTGATTTTTTTGAATAAGAACTTATTTTAATTAATAGGGGTCGGTTTTTGGACCTCACTGATCACCAAAATCAGTTTTTGTTTATGTTGACCCCTGGGAAACTGATTTCGACCCCAGGGAGTTGATATTGACCACTTTGGGAATCCCTGTCTTAGAGCAAGTCTATCAAATTAATTACACATCTAGTTATTAGACTCACAAAAGTTTTCCACTTCTTGAAAGTAACTACCTAGTAGATCTCCGACCTGACATTTTTTTTTATTATAAATCTTTTTTTTTTTTTTTGAGTTCAGATTTGAAAGTCTTATTAATAAACCTATTGTTTTTCTAAATCTAGATATTCACAAAGAAATTGCAGATGCTAATCACTCTGTAAAATTATGCAAGACCGTTGGCCAGACCACCTTCAGCTTTTTTTACCAATGCATCAATACTATCTCAAGGTGGTCCTGTTGATTCAGCTATTCGGATTCCCAAATACAAAATTATTATAAACTCTTAAAATTACTCCCCTCTACAGTATCTTACACAAAGATTTTTCCCAACTGGTCAATTCAATTCAAATTCTCCTAACCCAGCTCATAGTAGTCATGTACATACATTATCAAAAATTTTAACAATAAATAACATTTATTTATAGTGTAGTTAGTGTAACATTCAGAAAATGATTTAGCAGATTCCTGGTCTAGTTTTTCGTTTTGTCTTTATATTTTTACATGTAACTGACATTTTACCACCTACTGCAATATTGCCCAAAACAATGCAGATTAAGTTGAGTCATAACTCCTTCAAAAAAATATAGAAGAACTCACTATATTACTTTGCATAATGCTCACTAAAATAATAATAATAATGACATACCCTCTGTGCCTGGTGGAACAAGCACATAATTTGTAGCTTACCAATCACGATCCATAAGCACTTCCACTTACAGTACTAGCATCAGTATGGACCTTTTGTCATCACACCGTAGGCCAATGGTACCAACGGCAATACTATCACGTTCAGGCAAATATGTTGTCGCGCCACAGGCACCGTCAAAGCGCCAGCCTCAGCAACTCGGCAAGCCGGCATGCTGCCCGGCATATCGCAACCTCAACGCACCACACTACCACTACGCCGCTGCTAATCCCGCGCTCGGCCGCGACAACAGTTGTGTAGTGATCCTGTACATTGTTATTTAGTTATTCCGGCGCGCATCCGATAATTTTCGACTCGGGTGAGTTGTTGATCACTACTGGCATGCTTATTTCGGCGCGTCTATGAGCATGAACCGATTCCCCTCGTATTACTTCCATTGTGATTCACACGAGTGGATCCCACTTCTGCAAAGGAACGGGCCTCCAGTCATGGATGCCTCAGGCCCCCATAAGGCTCCGATGCCTTCGAGTGTCCCGCGAAAGCAGAATTCACGCGATGGCCAAGGATGGCATGAATGTATGAGATCGGGTATACGCGGGTGAAACAATCATCTTCTTCTTCGGCCCGTAACAGCTGGTCGGTTACCGGGCCGCGTAACGGGCATGCGGATAGTGCTGATTTCACGGCTGCCGATATGCGCAGTTCGGTCGGGGATACTTGGTGCGCTGGTAGACGATTCCGCTGCCACGCATGAGGTTAGGTGCGGTTATATGGGACTTCCTTCGGTTCCCATGCCGCCTAGCGCTTCCGTCCGGGCACGACGCTCGCGCGAGAGCAGCATACCCGGACATACATAGGAACGTACTGCTTGCACAGTACTCGACAGTTTGCGTTTCAGTGAACCGTCTACATATACATAATTTTATTCTGGAGTACGTCGAATAAAATGTTTGTTTATGTTGATGTTGTATGACATGGCGCCTACGTAGAGCATGATCACATCCCACCGTCCGGCAGCGTCCCAGACTCGCTGGAGCACGCGCTCTACGGTGCGATTCGCGACCATAGTTATTCCCGCCCTGAAGCGCCTGCCTGTAGTCCGGTATACACGGCGGCCGGTTCAGCGACGGCAGGGGATGGGTGCCCTACGACGACGGTGTCGTATAGCGCACGGGCTTCACCTGTGCCTACGACATCGACTTGCAACCTTTCGGGCTGCAACGTCGAGAGCAGCCGTCCCACGACACCGGTTGTCGCGCGAGCCTCACTCGCGCCCTCGGCCGGGGTCGTGAACAGGGACCTCGTAGGCGCGGCAGCGGCGACCCCCTCGTCTTCCTTCCCTAATGGGATGGGAGCCGCTGTTGCGATGTCGGCGCCTGCGTCTTCGGCTGCGGCGGTGTCCACGTCCTCGTCTTCAGCGGCAGCGGCGGCGGGCACGACGACGTCGTCATGTTCGTTCACAGCCTCATCGTCTTCGGCATCGGGTTCGGCGGCGCCGTCATCGTCTTCAACGGCAACGGTGCCGATTTCGTGTGCCCCGATGCTCGTTCCCGGATCGAGGTCGCGCTTCTGGGACCGGTCCCAGAGCAGCGGCGCCGATTCGGACGGCACGTCGGGTGCTTCTTCCCCAGCGCGCGCGCGCTCGCCTCTGCGCCCCACGGGGGGCGCACCCGCGGCGACTACAAGCATTCTCGCGGGTGCGGAGGCCTACCTCCGCACCGAGGGGGGTGAAAAGGGGCGCAAGGCGCGCAAGGCAACCGCCGCCAAAGTGGCCGCGGCTAGCCAGTGCGCCGCCCTCGTCGGGAATATATCGGCTCTCGGCCCTGGGGAGCTCCGCCTAGCGGCGTGCGCCCAGGTCGCCGAGATAATTCAAATTGCCCAAACGTCGGGCAATTTGAAGGGGGTTTACGTGCGCCGGCTGAAGGAGGCCGCGTCCAGGGTGTCGGACATCGTCGACACACTGGTCACGCGAAATCCGGAATCCGAGGCCTGGAAGCTCGGTAACGAGAACGCCAGGCTACGCATGGAGTTAAGCTCGCTGCGGGAGGAAAACCGCTCCTACCGCAGGGAGTTTGAAGACATGCGTAAGGCCCTAAAGGCCTCCGCTTCGGTTGCGGAGCCGGCGCCTGCTGTAATGGCGGCGCCGACCCCCGTACCCGTCAAGCGAAAGGCCCAAGCCGCCACGGCGGAGGCGGCGGCGGTACCGGAACCGCCCGCCGCACCCGCTGCGGTTAAAAAATCGCGTCCGGCCCGTGCTGCGGTAGCAGGGCCGACACCGGCTCCCGTCGTCGGGACGGAGCGAGCTCCGGCGGCCGCCAACGGGGTGGCGCCGACACCCGCTCCAACGGGGCCCGGCGGCATCGATCACGACGCGTTTGTGCGGGCCGTGATCGACGTTGTCGCCCCCATACTCGATGCCCGGTTCGCCGGAATCGAGGACCGGCTGAATGCCGCGCCGACCCTCCGTCCACCGCTAGCGGCCGACCGAGGCAAGGCGCCGGCAATCAAACCGGCACCAAAAGTGGCCGTTAGGCCGAAAGCGGCCACGGCTGCCGCCGCCGTCCGGCGGAATGCGGGGGAAGTAAGTACCCCGGTTCCGATGGAGGTGGTGGCGACCCCGGCTGTCGGGGTGACGGACTCCCCACCGTCACCGGCCCCCCCCCCTAAAAAAAAGACGAATAGAGGGGGGGTGAAGTGGAGGCTGAAAATGCAGCGGAGAGCGGCACGCGATGCCGCCGTTGCATTAACGGCCCCCGCCACGGCACCCGTGCCTGTGGTGTCGGCTCCTAGGCCGGCCCCTAGGCAACGGACGGCGCCTGCGGCCGCGACATCGGTAGTCGCGGCGCCCGCCGTCCGCGCTCGCATCGCGCACGTCGCGCCGCCGCCGGCGCCCGTGGCCCCCGCCCCCGCCCCCGAGGGGGGGGCGGGGGCGACGGTCGGCAAGCGGAAAAAGGGGAAGGGGGGGGGGGGCGACGGGGCCCCCCCCGCCACCCAGGCGCAAGCTGCTCCCCTGCCGACGGGGCGGGGGCAGCAACAACGGAAACAGGCTGCGAAGCCTGCGGTAGTATTCCGTGAGCCGAAGTCGGCCGCAGTTATCATCAAACTGCTGCCGGCAGCGGCCGCGAAGGGTGTCGGTTATCGCGAGGTCTTCGCGAAGGCCTCGACGGTGGTCGACATCGCGGCCATGGGCCTCCGCGAGGGGCTGAAGGTGGTGCGGACCGTCAGGGACGCGCGCCTTCTCGAGTTCCAGCCGGGACCCGAGAGCGCGGCCAAGGCGGACCGCGTCGCCGAGGCTCTGCGCGGAGCCCTTGCAGGGATGGCCGAGGTCGTCCGCCCCGTAAAGCGTGGGGAGCTTTACGTCTCTGGGCTGGACGAATCGGTCACGGTCGATGGGCTGCGTGACGCGATCGCGCGCGCCGGCAACTGCCGGCGCGACGACGTGCGCACGAAGCACATCGGTGCAGGACCGGGCGGTTTGGGCGCATCGTACGTGATGTGCCCCGTCGCTGCTGCCAAAGTCATCGTCGAGATGGGCTACCTCGTGGTAGGCTTCACCTCGGCGAGGGTAGAGGCACTGGAAGCCAGACCGATACGTTGTTACCGGTGTTACAACGTCGGCCATGGCGCCCAGACCTGTCCGGACACGTGCCCGGACCGGACTAACTTGTGTCTCCGCTGCGGTAAGAGCGGACACAAGATGCCGGACTGCACGGCCCGGAACCCCCACTGCGCGGCGTGTGCGGCGGGGGGACTCAACGCTGCCCACCCCACGTTGGCGAGGTTCTGCCAGCCTCCCTACGTGAAGGGCAAATTCGTCCATCCGAGGACGAAACAACGCACGGGTGTTACGGGAGTACGCGCAATGGACACCTCCAATGCCTAGTACGCCCGTAACAATACTATTTCAGGCGAACGTAAACCACTCCCCCACCGCTCAGGATTTGTGCCTGCAGGCGATGGCGGAGTGGCAAGCGAACTTGGCCGTAATAAGCGAACCTTATTACGTGCCGCCTTGCGGCAATTGGGTGGGCGACCTCGACGAAGTGGTAGCGGTGGTGGCCAGAGCCGGTTCTGGCACACCGCTTACATGTCTTGAAAGAGGAAAGGGCTATGCGGTGGCGGAGAGCGGGAGTATCGTCGTCATAGGCGTTTACTTTTCGCGCAGCCGCCCCCTGGCGGAGTTCGAGCTTCACTTGGACGCCATCAGGGCTGCCATAGACAGATTGTCGCCTAAAACGATCTTCGTGATGGGCGACTTTAACGCAAAACACTGTTCCTGGGGAAATACGTTCACGGAACCTAGGGGCCGGACGGTTGAGGAATGGGCTCTTCAATCCGGCCTGACCATATTGAACCAGGGATCGGTCCAGACCTGCGTGCGCGCGCGGGGTGGATCGGTCATCGACCTGTCATTCGCCACTCATGCGGCCGCCCGCAGAGTTGTCGGATGGAGGGTGCTGGAGGAGGTGGAGTCGCTCTCTGATCATCGGTACATCAGATTTGAGCTTACCCCCTCCTCCGGTCCGAGCCCTGTTCATCGCCCCCCTCTCTTCCCGCGTTGGGCCCTTACCAAGCTCGATCCGGAGCAGGCCGAGGAGTGGGCACTCACGGAAAGCTGGGCCTACCCAGTCGAATTCGAGAACCTGGAGTCGCAGGCAGAGCACATGCGCAAGACCCTGACGAGGGTTTGCGACGCGGCGATGCCTCGCGTCTCCAAGCGGCAGCCTCCGTGCAAGCAGGTCCACTGGTGGACCGAGGAGCTGGGCGAGATGCGAAAGGCAGTTCGCATCATCAGCCACAGGCTCAAACGCTGCAGGGCGCGCCGTCCTCCGGACTACGTCGCGGAAAATGGACTCGTGGGAGAGTTTAGGGAGGCCAGAAAGGCCCTTTCGATTGCAATACTGCAAGCGAAAGCCCGGGCTCGGGCCGAGCTCCTCGAGACGCTCGATCGGGACCCTTGGGGGCGTCCGTACCGTGGGGCTCGCAACACGTTGCGGCCTTGCACATCCACGGTCACGGAAACGCTCGAACCCGAGGTGCTCCGGTCGGTTATCGACGGGCTCTTCCCGGATCCGGGAAACTTCACTCCCCCCAGTATGGGTCCACCCGTTCCCGACACTCCCACGGACGAGGAGCCTCACTCCATCTCCGAGGGGGAACTAGACGTTGCCCTGGACCGGCTCCGGGGCAGGAAGACGGCACCGGGACCCGACGGGGTTCCAGGTCGACTCCTCTTCCTGGCCGCTAAACATCTACGCGGCCAGCTGCGGGAACTGTTCGAAGCCTGTATTCGCGCAGGTCGGCTCCCGTCGCAATGGAAGGAGGGTCGTTTGTGCCTGATTCCCAAGGGAGGTCGGCCTCCCAACGATCCGTCCGCCTTCAGGCCCATAGTGCTGCTGAACGAGGTCGCTAAGGTCTTCGAAAAGATCTTGGCGGAGCGGCTCGTGAAGCATCTCGACACTGTGGAGCCGGGGCTTTCAGAAACGCAGTTCGGGTTTCGGCGGAGGCGCTCCACGATGGACGCCTTCGAGACGCTGCGAACGTCAACGGACGAAGCCGTCCAAGCGAAGGATGTCGTTCTTGCGGTGTCGCTAGATATAGCGAACGCCTTTAACAGCCTCCCTCATGAGACGATCAGGGAGGGGCTCCGCGCGCATGGAGTCCCCCCGTACCTCACGAGGCTGTTGGGCGCGTACCTGCAGGATCGACATATCCTTTGGGAGGGCGGTGAGTCCGGCAATCCCGAGGTAGGTCGTCGACGCGTCGCGTGCGGCGTTCCACAGGGGTCGGTCCTCGGGCCGATTCTTTGGAACGTAGGTTATGACTGGATCCTTCGGGTTCCGGTCCTACCCGGGGTAGGGCTGATCTGCTTTGCGGACGACACCCTACTCACGGCACGCGCTGCGTCATTTGCGGAATCCGTGGACGTCGCTAACGCCGGGTTGGCGATTGTCGTAGATCGAATAGCTAGGCTGGGCTTGAGGGTCTCCCCCGCGAAAACGGAGGCCATCATGTTCCATAGGAAATTTCGCAATCCCCCCGCGGACTTGACCGTTTCGGTCCAAGGGGTGGCCATTAGAGTAGGGCCCCAGATGAAATATCTGGGGCTAGTTCTCGATGGGAAATGGCTGTTCAAAGCGCACTTTGAGCAGCTAGTTCCCAAACTCGTCAAATCCGCGGGCGCACTCTCGAGGCTGCTTCCCAACGTAGGGGGCCCGGGAGGTGCGACGCGGAAACTTTACTCTGGCATCCTGAGGAGTATGGCACTGTACGGTGCACCCGTCTGGTCCAATGCACTTCACCGCCACAACAGAACCCTGCTGCAACGGGCGCAGCAGGTTCTGGCCGTGAGGACCATACGGGGGTATCGCACAGTGTCGCGGACGGCGGCCACCCTCCTGGCAGGCGATCCGCCCTGGCATCTCCAGGCGGACGTCCTGACAGTGGTGCGCCGCACCCGGCAGGATGCCCTAGCTAGAGGCCTGACCTTCTGTCAGGTCGAAATCGAGGCGATCAGGAAGCGAGAAACCGCCTCCATGATCGCCGTCTGGTCTCAAGAGCTCGACAACCCTGCGGCCTATGGCGGCTACACGGTGGATGCAATCAGGCCACAGCTGACGGAATGGGTCAACCGCACCAGCGGCACCCTGACCTTCAGGACGACACAGATACTTACCGGACACGGATGTTTCGATAAGTATCTGTGTCG
Source organism: Dendrolimus kikuchii (assembly GCA_019925095.2). Lineage (NCBI taxonomy): Eukaryota > Metazoa > Arthropoda > Insecta > Lepidoptera > Lasiocampidae > Dendrolimus > Dendrolimus kikuchii. The sequence continues at coordinate 2,847,108 of JAHHIN020000030.1, read as the reverse complement.
CATTGTGGGCTGCTTGCCTTCCCCGGACTGCCGCCAGTGCGGCGCGCCCGACACGGCGTTACACACGCTTGTCGAGTGCGCCGCATGGGCGCCGCAGCGTTTCGAACTTGAGACGCACGTAGGTCCAGTCGACTCGCTCTGCGACTTGGTCAAGGCCATGCTGCAGAACAGCGACAATTGGGGGGCTGCGGTTACTTTTTGCGAGACAGTAATGTCACTCAAGGAGGCCGCAGAACGAGACAGGGAGAGAAGTCCTGCAGCGCGTGCCAATGCGTCTTCTCGAGGTCGCCGGCCTTCAGCTGGCACCCGGAGAGGCAGGTACGCGCATTACTTCCCTCCCTGAGTTAGGTTCCGTTTACCGCGGGGGGCCTTTAGCTTGCTAGGAAGAGCAAAGGACCTTCTACCCCCGCACAACGAAGTGGGGTGTGTTCTCCCAGGGCACACTCCAGGCACTTTATTGCGCTGGATCGGCTGGGCGTAACTATGTTCTAAATCTCAGCCTTTCCAACACATTCAAAGCGCAGGGTCGTCAGGGAGGAGGGGGTTTTTAGTGGGTATTGGGGTTGCTCGCCCGTGCAGCAACGCTCGGAGTCTTCCACACTATTCTGTGACGTCGATCGCGGACGGAGCGCTGCCAAGAGCATACTATTGCTGCAGTGTTATCGCCCCCGACCGACGCGTGTCGTTCCCCTAGCAACGACCCAGTTTGTGCGTAAATCGGTTAAGCATTTTCCCTCGCCTCAAAACCAAAAAAAAAAAACAAAAAAAAAAAAAAAAAAAATGTGGGTATATTTATGAAACAATCATCTCTCTTGATATTAACACTGATTACGTTATAATTCACTTTGATTAAGGCTATGAATCGCAGTTCGTCGAATACTTGGTGCGCTGGCGACGATTCTCTGGAGGAGGTTATTAGGTTATATCTTCCTTCTTCCCGCCGCCCCGCTTCCGTAGTTACGACGCTCCGCGAGAGTGATATTGACAACATATCACTCTTGACAGTATGACAGTGACGTTTCAGTGAACCGTCTACATGTATATATTATCTGTAAACATGTATATATTTTATAGATATGTATATAAATGTGTATATGTATATAAAGTTGTATCGTAACTATCGTATTAATTTTGATTTGATTGATGCTCAAGTGTTGTGGCTCTATAGCAATATCGGAAATCAATTTTTTTGACTGTCATCACTACGTACTGGTTAAAGCGGAGAGTGGCAATTCCAGTGTAATAACGGCATCCGAACGATTGACACGATATACGAGCGCGCCCCCAAAATTCTAAGTGATATCTCACCAAAATATCAGTATTCTGAAAAGGTGCTAGCTGCAGACTATGGAAGGTAGAGGTAAGAAGAATCATCTCATATAGGAAAATTGTTGAAGAAGTGTGGACACACGTTTTGAACTGTTATTTACAGCTTACAACTGGAGTTGTAAGCTGTAAATAACAGTTCAAAACCGTCCACAATGGCGTTGATGTAGACGAAAGGTATGGTATGAGTGTAGCTGTTGTAGACGAATCGAAGTATGCCGAGTTAAAAAATTAATATCTTTGGCGACTAGAGTAGTTGGTGACAGTACTCTATTATAAAACGTCAACTATTTACGTAGTACAAAGTAATTTATTAAATATAACCTCAAAGAATTGTTATGTGAAAAAGTGAATAGTGGTTTTATTTCGTGAATTTTGATTAATACGCTTAGTGATTTTGTAATACTTTGAAGTTCACCCTGATACCAAAGTGGCGCCACCCTAATTTAATGCATTTCGATGGACACTTCTTCATATACAGAGATGGTTCGCCTTACCTCTACCCTACATACTGCAGACTCAGGTACGTACAGTGCTTACGTCGTTAATGCTAGATATAGGTACTTTGAGCGTTAAAAATATCAAAATTTTACCCAGTGTAGTATTCGATCGATTTTACTGGGCAATCGAATGCTACAAAAGTATATATTTATTTAACATATAAAAGTCCTGCATATGTATAATTTATGTATTTATTATTAATATGTAAGTAGTCGTACTATACAGATGGCCAGAACAATGACGTTCAAAAGAAAAAAATAGTTTTCATGAAGAGGTAGCCGGATTAGCCCCATGTATGTTTTACCATTTTTTTTTAGTTTTCGAGTGTGGCTTAAAGGCTACTAGGCCTAAGGCCAAGCCATAAACATAAAAAAAAGTTTTCGAGTCCGAATCAGTTGTAAAAGAATTTATTTATTTCACAATCAACTGTGTTTATAATCGAATAGAGAGCGGTAGCGGCAATATTTAAATAGCCTTCTTGGCGGCAAAAGTGTAAATACATCACAGAATCCCCTCCTTACCACCTTTCAGTATACCCCGTTCACGATAACTTGACGCGCAGGGTTACCAACAATCAAAAATATTAACACCTTAAGCTAGAGTCAAAAACACCTAAACTGGCGATTATTACTAGAAAAATCCGACAAAAATTAAGAATAATTTACGTTTTGTAATAATCTTTATTTATAACCTATTTTATAACACGATTATTTGGTAACCCTGCGCGCCAAGTTATCGTGAACGGGGAATAGTATTAATATTATAAATTAAAGGTGAAAATAAAGTAGAAGCACTCGGGAAAATAACGTTTTTTTATTTTTATAACCTCATGTGAGTAAAATAAACATTTTTGGAGATAATTGCTGACAGTTTATTTACTGCCAAGTGACGTCATAAACATGGTGGCCTTTAACGCAGACATATAAGATATGAGGATGTTATTTTTAAAACAATTATATGAATATGAAAATTATTATTGCTAACAAATTATTTAATTTTTTCAAAAAATATTTTGACTATTGTCTTAAATATTATTTATTTAAAAATAACGTCATTATGAATATTCTAAAAAATAATTATGATTCTCTTGTAACTAAGTAAAAAAAAATAGAAACGATTTTGATATTTTCAGGTATTTATGGTCTAGATGCAAAGGTGTTTAAGTCAAATCTTACATTGAAGGATCGAATTAAGCCACATTACAAAAAGTGGTTTATTGCTCTATATTTTGAAAAAAAAAAATCGTTAATTTTGCGTTATTTCCTGGGGCAAGTCTTTCATGGGTATTAATCTCGGGACGTGTTCACTATCACATGTGCAGAAACAGTTCTTGTTATTTGGTCCTTGAGGAAGTATCAATATCTTAAGGTTCATGCTCGCTTCCAACGCGTTCATTATCTCTGGAAAGTAAAGATATTTTTTTTAATATTCTAAAACTGACTGTATTACGGATACTGTATTAACGGATCGATAAATATGAAATATAACAATTTTTAGCTACACGTGTTGCTATCGAAGTTTGTTGCCGCTTCTGATGCGTTACTCTTGTAGCAGCGAGAGGTAGAGGTTAAACAATACTTCAGGTGGCAGAGAGTAGTATTCACTGTCGAGTGCTAATGTGAACTAATTTATTTTGGAAACGGTAAACTTAAGAACAAATATTAACAAGTCGTATAGCTAGTACAATATATAGCACAGTGTATGAGCGGGACGGATGATGTGCAAGCGAGATAGAGCAACTATTAATATGTGCGCTCCCGCGTTGTGCTAGCCAGTATTTCGTTGTCCGCTGCGATGACTAGGCGTCATCGGGGCGAGATACATAACGCCCCACGGAATGAGAGTAAGAAGATGCCGGTGGCCAACAGTAGTCCCCCGGCAGTGGAAGAGGCCGATGTAGCACCACCTGCCAGGGCCAGCGGAGAGGCTAGGCCATTCACCCGTAAGCCTGGCATAAAAAGCGAAGGACGGAATACCGAGGGGTTTTAGTGGGTATCGCTTACTGTAGTGTCGCAATAGCATCTTTAGTTCTAGCTAGAGGTGCTACTGCCATCCCCCACACACCGGCCGCGATTTCCCCAGTTCACTGTGCGGCTGATGGCCCTCAATCGGGTTTCCCCCCCTTAAAAAAAAGGGAGATGAGATATTGGGATCAGACAGAAGGAGTGGGACAGAAGAGGTATGACATGGGATTGGGAATATGTGGATGGGATGCGGAAGTTTCGATAGAGGGAGGGAGAACTTGGCCCTCGGAACCTTCATCGCAGGACGTCAAGATATCGACCATGACGCCTAGGCCCTTATCGTAGCAGCTTCGGCCAAGTGGCGTGAGATGACAGGTGTTAGTTGTGACCCCAAAATGCCGGTTATGATGAAAGGGCAGGTCTATAAATCTATCATTAGACCGGTCCTTTTGCATGGCAGTGAAGCGTGGCCTGTACTTGAGCGGCACAAGCAAGAGCTGCGTGTCACGCAGATGAATATGTTGCGATGGATGTGTGGAGTCATGCGGAAAGATCGTGTTAGGAACTTCAGTCTTCATGTCCTTGACATAGCAGATAGACTGCAAGAAAGTCGCTTATGCTGTTACGGTCACGTTTTACGGAGACCGGCTGATTACTTGAGGAACAAATGTCTAGTAATGCCGCCTCCGCCGGGTACCGGTCTTAGGCGAAACCCCAAGAAATGCTGACTTGAAGTTGTGGAGGATGCGTACCATTACCAACGGTAAAGTACTTCAATAAAAAAATTCTAACTGAAGCCACAATCTCTTCTTTCAAGTTTTTCCAATAAACCGGTCTTAACAGAATTAAGATAGTGATTCTAGCATGTCTCCACCACGTCAAAGATACGTCATTGACGCTAGAAAAGGAATTATTTGTTAACCGACTCCTGAGAGAAGGTTCTCTCCATTTGATTGTTGCTTTTTGTAAGTTTGTTACGTGATTTCTCCGTCAATTCTAGACCAATTTTCAAAATGTTCGAAAGAAAAGTCCTGAGGTAGTCCTTTTGTTACAAAGTCAGGATCTGATGAGTGGATCCCAGGGAATTCGAAAGCAATCCTTGTTAAAGAGCGCAGAGCGCTTATACTCTTTGAAAGACAAAACTTATTGCACGCCAGTAGTACAATTTCTACAGACGCTTGAAATATTATTTGTAAGGTATGTAAAAAGTAGAAAATATTTTTTTTAACAAAAGCAAAATCGACTTCAAGTAAAACATAAAAAACAACAAATTTTTTTTGCCGATTTCGTGATGTTGCAGATATTCATGATTTTTTGTTTTCTAGTCTGAAGTTGGTTTTCTTTTTGTTAAAATAATGTGACTCTTACCTCGCTTTCCATGATTCAAGGCTAATTTTCCTCCAGTGTTCTTTGGTACAGACTCTTGATTTCCAGATGTAACAGTTCCTGGCGGACTAGGTGCTTTTAGACTTATCTCAGTGGTTGAATCAGTTTGAGAAGATGCTTGTGTCTCTGTAGTTACTGAGTTTTGTTCAAAAGCAGCTTTATCTAAATCTGAATCATTTGGCTCCGGTGTGCTTGGTTGCAAATCTGTAGGTGCTTCATTCGGTTGTTCTGATTCATCAGTTGTTTCTTGAGTCAAATGTTGCGACTCATAAATTATTTGAGTTGATGGCTGTGATTCAGTTAATACTTGAGTAGATGATTGTGACTCAGTATCTGATTGAATTGATTGTTGTTGCTCACTAAAATCTTGAATTGATGGTTGTAATTTAGTATAAATTTCAGTCGATTGTGATGATTCAGTATATATTTGCGGTGATGGTTGTTCTGACTGTGTAGATGTTTCGATGTCTTCAAATGTCTTTGTGAATGAATCTACAGATTTACCAGTTTCCTGAATAGTTTGTGATTCGCTGATCGATTCACTTGTTTGTTGTGATTCAGTCAACTGGGTAGTAGGCTTTTCAGATGGAAGTGCTGTAGATGTTTTTGTATCATAATTTTCTTGTGTATTTTCTACTTTTGTACTCATTAGGTGTATCTTGCTTTCTGTATTAGTTTCTTTTACCGCCTTGTTTTGATCGCTTTGTACTTTTTGATTATCTTTAGTTGATATTAGAGATTCAACAGTCGCTCGTTCGTTTATGGTTTTTTCGAGTTGCGATTCTTGGATTTCTATTGTCTGTATTCTCTCCTCATAGCCAGTATTACTATGTTCATCAGAGTCAGGTGTATCTCTATGAAATTCTTCGACAAAAAGTTCTTTTGGTTTTTGCAAAGTTACATCAGGTTTAGTGGTTGTAGTTTCTTCATTGTTTGTATGTTCTTCCAGCTGACTAGTTTCATGAATGGACTGTTGTTCCATAACAGACTTCGTATTTTCATATTTATCTTCTGTTAAGATCGTCTGGTTTTTTATATGGGATTGATTTGTTTTTATAGTATCTTCTTCGTTTATCATAGACGTTTTTTCTGCAGTATGTTCTTCAGTTGTCGTCGTCTTTTCATGTGCTTCTACAACATCTTCTTGGGTTGTCGTACTCTTTTCATCTATTTTTGTACTATCCTCTTCGGTTGCCATCAACGTCTCCTCGAGTGTTTCTGTAGTATCTTCTTCGGTTTTAGTAGTCGTTTTATCTGTTTTTGTTACATACTCTTCGGTAGTTACAAACGTCTTTTCATGTGTTTCTGCAGTATTCTTCTCAGTGGTATTTTCATTTGTTTGTGCAGTGTTCTCTTCGTTTGTCGTCTTCTTTTCATGTGTTTCTGAAGTAACTTTTTCGCTTGTAGCAGTCACTTCATTTGTTTCTACACCATTTTCATCAGTTGTTGACGTAGTGTCATATGTTTCTGCAGCATTTTCTTCGGTTGTCATCGTATTTTCATCTGTTTTTTCAGTATTCTCATCGTTTGTCGCCGTCTTTTCATTTGTTGTTGCAGTGTTCTCTCCGTTTGTCATCTTCTTTTCATGTGTTTCTGAAGTACCTTTTTCGGTTGTAGTAGTCATTTCATCAGTTTCTGCAGCATTTTCTTCGGTTGTTGTCGTAATGTCATATGTTTCTGCAGAATTTTCTTCAGTTGTCATTGTCGTTTCACGTGTTTCTGCACTATTCTCTCCGACTGTCGTCGCAGTTTCATGTATTTGTGCAGTATTTTCTTTGGTTGTAGTTGTCGTCGCATCATATATTTCTGCATTATCGTCCTCGGTTGAAGTAGTCATTTTATCGGATTCTGCAGTATTCTCGGTGGCTGTGGTAGTAATTTCAGCTGTTTCTGTAGTATTTTCTTCGGTTGTCATCGTATTTCCATCTGTGTTTGTAGTATTTTCTTCGTTTGTCGCCAATTTTTCATTTGTTGTTGCATTGTTCTCTTTGGCTGTCGTCGTAGTTTCATCTACTTCTGCAGTTTTTTCTTCGATTGTGGTTGTCGTTTCATATTTTACTGCATTATTAACTTCAGTTGTAGTAGTCATTTTATCGGTTTCTGCAGTATTCTTATTGGTGGTCATAGATGGCTTTTCACACTTGTCTGTTGTATCTTTTTCGGTTGTAATCGTCTTTTCATCTGTTTTTGTAGTATTTCCTTCATTTGTCGCCGACTTTTCATTTGTTTTTGCAGTTTTATCTTCGTTTGTCGTCTTCTTTTCATATGTTTCTGAAGTACCTTTTTCGGATGTAGTAGTTATTTTATCTGTTTCTGCAGCATTTCCTTTGGTTGTAGTCGTCATTTCATATGTTTCTGCACGATCCTGTTCGGTTGTAGTAGTCACCTCATCAGATTCTGCAGTATTCTCTTTGGTTGTAGTACTCATTTTATCGGTTTCCGCAGTATTCTTATTTGTGGTCATAGATGGTTTTTCACATTTTTTTGTAGTATTTTCTTCGGTTGTCGTTATCTTTTCATCTATTTTTGTAGTATTCTCTTCGTTCGTCTTCTTCTTGTCATATGTTTCTGAAGTACTTTTTTCGGTTGTATTACTCCTTTCATCTGTTTCTGTAGTATTTTCTTCCGTTGTCAACGTCGTTTCACGTGTTTCTGCACTTTTCTCTTTGGTTGCTGTCGTAGTTTCATATGTTTCTTCACTATCATCTTCGGTTGTAGTAGTCACTTCATCGGTTTCTGCATTATTCTTACTGGTTATTAAAGAAGGCTTTGCTGTAGTATCTTCTTTGGTTGCCGTCGTCTTTTCATCTGTTCTTGTAGTATTCTCTTCGTTTGTCTTCTTCTTGTCATATGTTTCTGAAGTACTTTTTTCGGTTGTATTACTCCTTTCATCTATTTCTGTAGTATTTTCTTCCGTTGTCAACGTCGTTTCACGTGTTTCTGCACTTTTCTTTTTGGTTGTTGTCGTAGTTTCATATGTTTCTTCACTATCATCTTTGGTTGTAGTAGTCACTTCATCGGTTTCTGCATTATTCTTACTGGTTATTAAAGAAGGCTTTTCTGTAGTATCTTCTTCGGTTGTCGTCGTCTTTCCATCTGTTTTTGTAATATTCTCTTCGTTTTTCGTTTTCTTCTCATGTGTTTCTGAAGTGCCTTTTTCAGTTGTAATAATCATTTCATCTGTTTCTGCAGCATTTTCTTCGGTTGTTGTCGTAATGTCATATGTTTCTGCAGAATTTTCTTCAGTTGTCATTGTCGTTTCACGTGTTTCTGCACTATTCTCTCCGACTGTCGTCGTAGTTTCATGTATTTGTGCAGTATTTTCTTCGGTTGTAGTTGTCGCATCATATATTTCTGCATTATCGTCCTCGGTTGAAGTAGTCACTTTATCGGTTTCTGCAGTATTTTTATTGGTGGTCATAGATGGCTTTTCACAATTTTCTGTAGTGTCTTCTTCGATTGCCGTGGTCTTTTCATCTGTTTTCGTAGTATTCTCTTCGTTTGTCGTCGTCTTTTCATCTGTTTTTATAGTATTCTTTTCGTTTGTCGTCTTCTTTTCAAGTGTTTCTGAAGTACTTTTGTCGGTTGTAGCAGTAATTTCATCTGTTTCTGGAGCATTTTCTTCGATTGTTGTCGTAGTGTAATATGTTTCTGAAGTATTTTCGTCGGTTGTACTCGTCATGTCGTATGCTTCTTCAATAACATCTTCGGTAGTAGTAGTCATTTCATCGGATTCTGCAGTATTCTCTTTGGTTGTAGTAGGTCTTTCAGCTGTTTCTGCAGTATTTTTTTCGGTTGTTGTCGCCATTTCACATATTTTTGCACTATTCTCTTCGACCATTGTCGAAGTTTCATGTTTTTCTGCAACATTTTCTTCGTTTGTAGTCGCTTCACATTTTTCGGCACTACCGTCATCGGTTGTAGTAGTCATTTTATCGGTTTCTGTAGTATTCTTATTGGTGGTCATAGATGGCTTTTCACAATTTTCTGTTATATCTTCTTCGGTTGTCATTGTCTTTTCATGTGTTTTATTAGTATTCTCTTCATTTATCACCTTCTTTTCTTGTGGATTTGAAGTTAATTTTTCAGTTGTAGTAGTCATTTCAGCTGTTTCTGCTGTATTTTCTTCGGTAGTAGTCGTCATTTCATCTGTTTCTGCAGTATATTCTTCGGTTGTCATCGTCGTTTCTTGTGTTTTTGCAGTATTTTCCTTGATATTACTCGTTTCATATGTATCTGCCCTATTATCTTCGGTTGTCATCGTCTTTCCATTTGTTTTTGTAGTATTTTTTTCGTTTTTCGTTTTCTTGTCTTGTTTTTCTGAAGTACCCTTTTCAGTTGTAGTAGTCATTTCATCTGTTTCTGTAGTATCCTCATTGGTGGTCATAGACGGCTTCCTATACTTTTCTGTAGTATCTTCTTCGGTTATAGTAGTCGTTTCATCTAATTTTGCAGCATTTTCTTTTTTAGTCATTGTAGTTTCACGTATTTCTGCAGTATTTTTTTCGGTAGTAGTCGTCGTTTCATATGTTTCTCCATTATCGTTTTCGATTGTAGTAGTCAGTTCATCTGTTTCGACAGCATTCTCATCGGTGGTCATAGTTGGCTTTTCATACGTTTCGGTAGTATCTTCCTCAGTTATCGTTGTCATTTTATCTGTTGCTGCATTATCTTCTTTGGTTGTCATCGTCGTTTCACGTGTTTCTGCAGTATTTTCTTCGGTACTACTCAACGTTTCATATGTATTTGCATTATCTTCTTCGGTTGTAGTAGTCGTTTCATCTGTTTCTGCAGTATTTTCTTCGGTTGTAGTAATCATTTCATCTGTTTCTGCAGTATTTTCTTCGGTTGTAATCGTCGTTTCACGTATTTCTTTAGTATTTTCTTCACTTATCGTCGTCTTTTCATCGGTTTCTGTAGTATTCTCTTCGTTTGTTGTCTTCTTTTCATGTGTTTCTGAAGTATCTTTGTTAGTTGTAGTAGTCGTTTCATCTGTTTCTGCAGTATTTTCTTCAGTTGTAGTAGTCATTTCATCTGTTTCTGCAGTATTTTCTTCGGTTGTAGTAGTCATTTCATCTGTTTCTGCAGTATTTTCTTTGGTTGTCATCGACGTTTCACGTGTTTCTTTAGTATTTTCTTCAGTTGTCGTCGTCTTTTCATCTGTTTTTGTAGTATTCTCTTCGTTTGTTGTCTTCTTTTCATGTGTTTCTGAAGTACCTTTTTCGGTTGTAGTAGTCGTTTCATCTGTTTTTGCAGTATTTTCTTCGGTTGTAGTAGTGTTTTCATCTGTTTCTGCAGCATTTTCATCGGTTGTTGTCGTAGAGTCATCTGTTTCTGCAGTATTTTCGTCGGTTGTCATCGTCGTTTCACGTGTTTCTTTAGTATTTTCTTCAGTTGTCGTCGTCTTTTCAACTGTTTTTGTAGTATTCTCTTCGTTTGTTGTCTTCTTTTCATGTGTTTCTGAAGTATCTTTTTCAGTTTTAGTAGTCGATTCATCTGTTTCTGCAGTATTTTCTTCAGTTGTAGTAGTCATTTCATCTGTTTCTGCACTATTTTCTTCGGTTGTAGTAGTCATTTGATCTGTTTCTGCAGTATTTTCTTCGGTTGTCATCGTCGTTTCACGTGTTTCTTTAGTATTTTCTTCAGTTGTCGTCGTCTTTTCATCTGTTTTTGTAATATTCTCTTCGTTTGTTGTCTTCTTTTCATGTGTTTCTGAAGTATCTTTTTCGGTTGTAGTAGTCGTTTCATCTGTTTCTGCAGTATTTTCTTCAGTTGTAATAGTCATTTCATCTGTTTCTGCAGTATTTTCTTCGGTTGTAGTAGTCATTTCATCTGTTTCTGCAGTAATTTTTTCAGTTGTCATCGTCGTTTCACGTCTTTCTTTAGTATTTTCTTCAGTTGTCATCATCTTTTCATCTGTTTTTGTAGTATTCTCTTCGTTTGTTGTCTTCTTGTCATGTGTTTCTAAAGTACCTTTTTCGATTGTAGTAGTCGTTTCATCTGTTTCTGCAGTATTTTCTTCGGTTGTAGTAGTCATTTCATCTGTTTCTGCAGTATTTTTTTCGGTTGTAGTAGTCATTTCATCTGTTTCTGCAGTATGTTCCTCGGTTGTAGTCGTCGTTTCATATATTTTTGCACTATCGTCTTCGGTTGTAGTACCAATTTTATCAGTTTCTGTAGTATTTTTTTCGGTTGTCATCGTCGTTTCACGTGTTTCTTTAGTATTTTCTTCAGTTATCGTCGCCTTTTCATCTGTTTTTGTAGTATTCTCTTCGTTTGTTGTCTTCTTTTCAAGTGTTTCTGAAGTACCTTTTTCGATTGTAGTAGTCGTTTCATCCGTTTCTGCAGTATTTTCTTCGGTTGTATTAGTCACTTCATCTGTTTCTGTAGTATTTTCTTCGGTTGTAGTATTCATTCCATCTGTTTCTGCAGTATTTTCTTCGGTTGTAGTAGTCATTTCATCTGTTTTTGCACTATCGTCTTCGGTTGTAGTACTAATTTTATCAGTTTCTGTAGTATTTTTTTCGGTTGTCATCGTCATTTCACGTGTTTCTTTAGTATTTTCTTCAGTTGTCGTCGTCTTTTTATCTGTTTTTGTAGTATTCTCTTCGTTTGTTGTTTTCTTTTCATGTGTTTCTGAAGTACCTTTTTTGATTGTAGTAGTCTTTTCATCTGTTTCTGCAATATTTTCTTCGGTTGTAGTCGTCGTTTCATATGTTTTTGCACTATCGTTTTCAGTTATAGTACCAATTTTATCAGTTTCTGCAGTATTGTTATTGGTGGTCACAGATGGATTTTCATACTTTTCTGTGGTACCTTCTTCAGTTGTCTTCGTCGTTTCATCTGTTTTTGTTGTATTGTCTTCGTTTGTTGTCGTCTTCTCATGTATTTGTGAAGTACCTTTTTCGGTTGTAGTAGTCATTTCATCTGTTTCTCTTGTATTTTCTACGATAGTCATCGTCGTTTCATGTGTTTCTGTAGTATATTTTTCGGATGTCGTCATAGTTGCATGTGTTTCTGCAATATTTTCTTCGGTTGTAGTAGTCATTTCATCGGTTTCTGCATTATTCTTACTAGTTATTAAAGAAGCCTTTTCTGTAGTGTCTTCTTCGGTTCTCGCTGTCTTTTCATCTGTTTCTGTAGTATTCTTTTTGTTTGTCGTCGTGTTTTCAAGTGTTTCTGAAGTACCTATTTCTGCAGTAGTACTTATTTCATCTTTTCCTGACGTATTCTCTTCGGTTGTCGTCATAGTTTCATTTTTTTCTACAGTATTTTCTTTGATTGTCGTCGCAGTTTCATGTGTTTCTGAAATATCTTCTTCGTTTGCAGTAGTAATTTCATCGGCTTCTGCTGTATTTTCACTGGTGATCATAGACGGTTTTTCAGACGTTTTTATAGTATATTCTTCGGTGGTCGTGGATGGTTTTTGATGTGTTTCTGTAGTATCTTTTTGGGTTGTCGTAGTCGTTCCATCTGTGTTTGTAGTATTCCCTTTGGTGGTCACAAACGTCTTTTCATATGCTTCTGTGGTAGTGTCTTGGCTTGTCGTAGTTGTTTCCTCTTTTTTTGTAGGACGTTCTTCGGCTGTCGTAGTCGTTATTTCATCTTTTTTTGTAAGTCGTTCTTTAGCTATTATAGTCGTTTGTTCTTGTGTTTTTGTTGTTTGCTTTTCGACTGTCATCTGTGTCATTTTATCTGTTGTTGTAGAACGTTCTTCGGATGTCGTAGACGTCTGATCTTGTGTTTCTGTTGTGTGCTCTTCTGGTATTCTATATGTCATTTCGTTTGTTTTCTTTGGACGTTCTTCACCTTTTATATATGTTATTTCATCTGTTTTTGGAAGATGTTCTTGGGCTGCCATAGTTGTCTGTTCTCGTATTTCTGTTGTTTGCTCTTCGGGTGACATATACGTCATTTCGTCTTGTTTTGTAGGATGCTCTGCAGCAGTTGCAGGCGTTATTCGATCCGTTTTTGCAGGACGTTCTTCGATAGTTGCAGATGTCTGTTCTTGTATTTTTATTGTTTTCTCGTTGGGTGTTATATACGTCATTTCATCTTTTTTTGTAGAATGATCTTCGGATATCGTAGTTGTCGTTTCGTCTGTTTTTGTAGGACGTTGTTCGGCAGTCGTAGATGTTTGTTCTTGTATTTTTTTTGTTGGCTTGTCGGGTGTCATATATGTCATTTCATCTTTTTTTGTAGGACGTTCTACAGATGTCGTAGTCGTCGTTTCGTCTGGTTTTGTTGGATGTTGTTCGATAGTCGTAGGTGTTTGTCCTTGTGTTTTTGTTGTTGGCTCGTCTACTGTCATATGCGTCATTTCATTTGTTTTTGTAGAACTGTCTTCGGTAGTCGTAGACGTTTGTTCTTGTGTTTTTGTAGTATTATCATTGAGTGTCATATACGCAATTTTATCTGTTTTTGTAGATGGTTCTTCGGCTGTAGTAGTTGTCGTTTCATCTGATTGCATAATATGCTCGTTGGCTGTGGTAGACGTATTTTGACCCAATTCTGTAATATGACCATCAGCCGTCGTAGACGTCTGTTCATTTTTTTTTTTAGTAAGCTCTTCCGCTGTCGTTGACTTCTTTTGATCAGTCACTATAGTTTGCCCTTCCTTTGTCCTTCCTTTGTCTTTGCTTTCATTTCTGACAGTAGATTTTCCTGTATTTATTGATTCAATGTAGACGTCACCAATTTTCATACTTTTTATATCGTCATTAAACATAGCATATAGTTCGTCTATGCTAAAGTCTTTTGCTGTATTGATTGGTTCCTCTGCTGTACTCATGGTTGGTTTTGTTGTGGTTGTTGTGGTGCTTGTAGATTTTTCAACTCTAGGCTTGTTTTGTTTTATATGTTCGATAGCTTTGGGATAATCTGTAACATAAAAAAACAATGACTGCTTCTATGGTTGAGTAGGCTAATGCCGAGAAGAATAACCCAGACAAATTTAGGTGCCAACATAACAGCAACTATAATATTGGATATAATGCTAAAAATAAAGAAAACTGGGACAATATCAAGAACATGATGACCGAGAATATGTCCAAAAAGCCCTCTCTTCCCAGCTGCAGTGAAGTAATGCCTAACGGTATACTACTGCAGTGCGAGGTTAAAAAAGAAAGGCTAATTTTCTGATTCAGCTCGTTGGATCCCAGAGTTCCCGGGTTCGATTCTTGGCATGGTAAATTGTTTAAACGAACTTTCCAGTGATTTTTTATGATAGGGTTTTTTAACAAGGTCTTAGTTTCTTAAAGGTCTGCATTGCGTTAATGAAACCTCCGGCGACGGTATTTTTCACAAAAAAATCATGCCAATCCGATTCAAGATTCATTCGACTGACAGATGTTCAAATATCCGTAGTCTCAAAATTCACATTGAATCTGTCTCGGTTTTATCTTCAATGAATCTATGATAGTATGGTAGAAAAGAGGTTTAATTTTTTACAAAAACTAATTTTAAGATTTTCTACATATGTTTTTCTCGTTTTAATTTTTACCAACAATTCCAACCGTCAAAGGTTGCCATGCCATTTCAATTCGATTCAATTGCCATTTTGATTTACCTATTCGGGGGCCTGTCTGCTGTACATACGTTTTATCCGTGCAGAAAGGAGAAAGAATACAATTCCCTTGCGTTGGGGCGGCCTGTCGTAAGAGGAGATAAAACAATCCACAGCCAGGTGGTTAGGTATTTGCCCGTCTGGATAGCTACCACCCCTGGTAGAGTATACCGCCATAAGAACCTTGAGTTATGTTCCGGCATCAGTGGCCAGGTTCCAGTCTCCCTTAAGAGAGCAGCAGCGCATTTGTAGCACCTTTGGTGTTACAAATGTCAATTGGCGGTGGTAACCGCTTTCCATCAGGAGCGTCGTCTGCCTGTCAGCTGAACGCATGCATTAAAAAAAAAATACTACAACAAGGCCCTGCCCATTTTCTAGGCTAAAATCAATCTAGGTTCATCCTGAATATGTGCAGCAGATTATGCAGCAGCAGTATAAAAATTCCACTGTTCTCAAAAAGTAACAAACTCCTAGAGTTCGCGGCGAGCACTGTAGGAGTTTGATATATAAAGAAGAATAACAGCCTCGGATCTTTTTTTTTATTTTTATTTTATTACAGGAGATCAGCAGACGGGCAGACGGCCCACTTGATGGAAAGCGGTTACCATCGCCTATGGACATTTGCAACACCCAAGGTGCTACAAATGCGCTGCTGCTCTCTTAAAGGAAACTGGAACCTGGTCACTAATGCCGGAATAGGGATGGTAGCCATCCAAACGAGCAAATACCCTACCACCTGGCTGTGGGTTGTTTTGTCGCCTCTTACGACAGGCCGCCTGGCCGCAGGAAATTGTATTCTTTCTCCGTTCCTGCACGGATAAGATCTTGAATTTTTTCATGGGGGGCAAAAGCTGAAAAAGCCGCCCCAGCTCGCTTATACTTGTATCTCAATCGTCATCACCATTTCAGCCATCAGACAATCACTGATGGACACGTGCGCGTCTGTGCTCTTTAACATATGCCTACGTGTCCCACGAAATGTATCTTATGTGCTTAAAGTGCTGGATGTCTCAGTGGTCAAAGTTGCTGTAATGACGAGTTGTGTATTCATCTGCGAAGTTAGAATCTGCGGCCCTCTGAATTGACCGCCCGGGGCTGAAGAATAAAGCTTTTGTTTAGCGATCTGAACGCCCTAGACAGCATTTGCGAAGTCATCGGCAACGTTAACCCTTTTGAGGGTACAAAGTTAATATTATTTTTGTCCAAAGCTGCCATCGAAATTGCCGCGCCAAAGCTAAGAGAATTATATCGTTTCTTTTACTCTTATACAAATTCTATGTAGTTAGAGGGAGAAAGCATCAGTTCAACGTTTGTTTCAATTATCTGTATTTCACCACAAATTTGTAGTGCTTTTCAATTAGCCGTGTGTGACACTCAAGAACAAATTTGTGGTAGTTCCATCTTAAAAGGTTAAGGAGCTGGATAGTGTTATAACCCCCTGATCCACCCTCGCAAGCAAAATAGTCGCTATGTTGTCGTCAAAGTGCAAATCAAAGCGCATATGGAGTACTGCTCGCATCTATGTGCCGGAGCACCCGCTTACGAGACTGACCCATTCGACTCCATCCAGTGTCGTACCGTTCGTAACGTGTCAATCTCACACTAACAGGCGGTTTAGAATCGCTTAGCCTTCGAAGAGGTAGTACTCTGCGTACTTTACTGCCTGTACAACGGGGAGTGTTCTGAGGAACTGCTTGATTCCCCATTTCCTTGAGCTCCCACACTCAACTACCCAACGGTTCTCTAGAACATTTATTCCGCGTACAACAATAATCTGGAGGGAACTTCCCGTCGCGGTTTTACCTTTGCGCTATGACATGGGGTTCTTTAAGAAGGGTGTTATAAAATTTCTTAGAGGTCGGCAACGCTTTGGCGACACCCCTGTTGTTGTAAACGTCCATAGGCGACGGTAACCACTTTCCATCAGGTGTGCTGCCTACCTGTTTGCCTGTTTCAGGCAATAAAAAAAAAGAGTTGCGGAATCCGCCCGCTTGCAGAAGAAGAAGCTTTTCCTTACCATCTTGGCCAGTTGCTCGTTTCAAATCCTTCAAGGTTTCGAGGAAATCTAGAAATAAAAAAATCTGTTATCCCACATAGATATTATCACGCTTGCCCATTGGGGTAGGCAGAGACAATGGATATCCACCTGCTACGATCCTGACAAACACTTTTCGGTTTATCAACTTTCATAGGCGTTTTCAACGCTCGTCGCTGTTAGTCCTTTCACGGACACTACCAGGTACTATGATTGTAGAGTCAAGTTCTACATGGCGGTCAATCAATATATTTTATTTGTTTTTTTTCTTGGCATTCACGAGGTTACCCTCATGAGGAATCGCGACATTTACAATTATAGCACGTCTCGCAGACCGATGAACTATCACAGTATCAGGCTTGTTGGCAACAATAGTCCTGTCTGTGATAATTGATCGGTCCCAGTAGAGCAGTTAATGACCATTGTCAAGAACTGGCTCGGGCTTGTATTGGTAATAAGGTACCTTCAATGAGACAAAGTCTGTATTTAAGAGCAAGTTGCTGATGGATGATCCTGGCTACTAGGTTGTGCCTGTGCAAGTACGAGAACGCCTGGAAGTGATATGTCTGAGAGACTCACCAGTGATACGCCCGACATATGTCAGAACTTATAATGTTTGTCTTTGAAGACTACGGGCCATAACAATGTCCCGGACTTTTGGAAGGCTTGGTCATGGGAATTGGGCCATGGGAATGCCAACACGTAGAGACCCCTTGACAAATTTGATGTAAAAGTGGCGTGGCATTTACTGGGGCGATTATCCCTGTATACACCATATAATAATGGACCTAAGGACAAGTCCTGGTCAGTGTAGGACTGTTGTGGGAAATGAGAACAAAAAGTACCGGGCTATTGGGGTAAACTGCTAGTGGTACTAGTAGTCTGGAAATATAGAGGCTATAGCGTCTGCCCGTCGCACTGTTTGGGAAACATGGAAAAATGGGCAGACGGTGACTCGCCACTCCCTGCATGGGCCCCAAAAAATGCCATAGAAGGCAGGGGCAAGGGTGTGAGTGGCTAAGGGGTGTCGAGAGGTGGGCTGCAGGTTCACTTCCACCCCTGGAGCTTGACTCTTAGCTCTAGCGACCTCCACTCCGTGCCGGCTGGTTAAGGCAAGAACGGAGTCAGGTCCGAGGTGTCGCTACTCACCTAAGGCTGCGCCACAAAGCCCCTTGCGGGTTATTATACAAAGAACTTTCAATTCGTAAGTATGAACTAATTTTTGAGTGAAGAGTTCTTTAGGCACATTGATCACTTTTGGGATGGGAAAACTCGCGTGACCGTCAGGCTCATATAAAGTTTTCCCTTCTGACGTGCACTCTTACGACTGATAGGTTTTTATATTAAACTAAGAGATGCCCGTGACTTCTTTCATGCTTGATTTGAAATTCCCTCGGGACTCCCGTGACACAAAGTACCGCGTAATTAAAAAAAGAAAGTAAGCCATCGTTTTAGTCCATGCCACATTTCAAGTCTATAGGTATTATAGTTCCTGAGATATCGTGATAAGTCACTATATACGTGGGTTTTTTTAAATAGTTTCAATGTACAGACACGGCATGTTTAGAATTTTATAATATTATAGATTAAATTTCGTTTATATGTGAATAATATCAGGATCCTTAATAACAGACGAGCGTGCATGATAAGAGTTATGAATGTGAAAGAAGCAAGTGAGGTGTGTAAGAATAAGCCCGAATGGCGCTCTGTTGTCCGTGCCTACCCCGCAAGGGAACTGGCGTGAAGCTATGTATGTATGTATGTATATGTGAATAATGTTATAATTTATTGTAATATGCGTCCGCATCCCTGTTATGTTCCTGCTACAATTGGTATAATGTTAATGTTGCCGTTTGAAGCAGATGTATCATGTAGCTAAGGATTTGTTATTTATGATGAATGTTGTCACTGTGCTTGTGACGAAATTATTCAGTGAGAAATTATTCATTTTGTAACAGTTTGTAACGTGTAATACTTACAGAAGCGTTTGCTTATGGTTATAATTAGCTCGAAGAATTTGACCACGTCTGGAAAATAAAATAATACATTATCGATACCATGGATATCAAAAGTGGTCCATGTGGACCCCTGGGGGTCCATATTCAACTTTAACGGGTCCACATCAGCGAAAACAAAATCTGGGAGTCCACGAGCTGCGAATAGGGGTCCACAATAGGGAATACCATTAAAGCAAGTAATGACCAAATTTTAACATTTTACAAACAGTATAATAATATTATGGTAGTGTATGTATACACTTATAAGCTATAAAATGTATATGAGACCGACTATAAGGTAAATTGCACAAAGAATTTTGAATTTCAATTCGGAAAGTTAAGTCTGAACACACACACACACACAGAGAGACGCACACACATGCACAGACACACACACACACACACACCCACACACACACACACACATACATATATATATAATTAAAAGTTAGCCTACTCTCAACTTGTTCATCTTAATTATTTAATTTTAATATTGGTTTGTAGTTATTATTTACTCTATGTGAGCGTAATCTAATTTACTACTACTTGGCAACATGTAGCTTGAAGGGAAAAAGCGGCGCAAGAAACTCTCCAGCAACATTAGCTCTAATAATTTTGAACAAATTTCAATGGGTGGGAGATAAAATGGCCTCTGTGGTTGACCGGGCTAAGCCTTTGCCGGCCTACCTCACTGCAACGCTGAGGCTTCGGGATCGATTCCTGGTATGGTAAATTTCGGAAACGAATTGTCCCCGTTATTTACTATGCTCTAGGTATCTGAAATCCGGCCCCAGAGTAGTTTGTTGTATATTACTTATAACACAAGCAGGCGTAAGTTGCTTAATTTGGGGATAGGCAATATGTGTGATTGACTGCCGCAAAAAATATAACAATAATAATAAAATGTAGTACACTAAAACTTTTACTCGACAATAGATGGCGCTGTGTATTTATTAAAAGCGATAGTCTTTACACAATTCAGTAATTAGAAAGGGGCATGCATTTAAATTAGTTTCTACGGCCTCCAGGCCTGGGGTAGGGATGCAACATCGTTCATATAAAACATCGATATTAGGATATCGATGTTTTCAAAAGTGAAACATCGATGTTAAAAATATCGATATTTATGAACGATATATCGATGTTTATGAACGATGGTTTTATCACCATTTACATAAACTTTTGACGGTTCTTCCTGCGATGCAAATGAAATATCGCCCAAACCACTAGCAAACCTTTCTTAATTCTTGCTTTCACTAAGATCATCCTTTTACACCACTGTCACTCCATCTTTCAAAGAAATACCACGCACACTTCTCAATGCTCTCATTCCTACTAAATACTATGTTTATTCTATTTATATGTCTTTTGCCTTACCGAACATTCACTACTTACAATTCAACAGCGTGGGCACACACTAACACATCCCTATCACCATTTTAAATAAATGTACATCTAAGAAAAATGGTCATTTTTAAAAGAAATTAAAGAAATAGGTATAATAATCAACATTTACATTATAAATTATTATTGGCAATAAGAAAAAAATATGAAAAAAATAATATAATGGATATCTGTATAGATCTAAGATAGAGCGCAAGATGGCACTTTATGTCTATGTAAGATAAAATATCGTTCACAGAACATCGTTCTTGAACAACGATGTATCGTCGATGTTTCGGTTTCAACATCGATGTTAAAACATCGATTTTTATGAACGATATATCGATGTTTGGAAACATCGATGTTTTGTTTGCATCCCTAGCCTGGGGATGTCTGTGCTTCGAGAGTTACTTTTGTTGGTGTTGTAATCCGTTGTATTGTTTTTTTGTAGACGTGAGGAAAATCGTTCCCTTTCGGTCGCCGTGACTGACGTTCCAGTTACGAAAAAGTCACAGCGACAAATCAACGTGACTTTGTCACTCACGACAGTCACTTACATCAGAATGTAGTATTCGGTAATCGGTAAATAATATGTAATAAGTTATTACTAGTAGTTAATTAATTAATTACATATTCCTAAATTAATTTGTTCATTCTATAAAAATAAATAACTCAGTTCTGTTTTTTTAATGTTTGGAAATCTTGAAATTTTTTAATAAGTTATTAATTTAAACAAAACCATAGTACTGTAGTGATGCCGCTGCCGCGGCCGAGCGAGCCGTCTATCGCGTCGTAGGCGATCTTCCCAGACCCCCACGGCTACCTGGCGGAGCTCCGACCGGCACGCCTCGATCTCGCGAGGCGCGGGTCTGGTGCCCCTAGCCAGGGTCTCTTTGCGCCACACATACAGTGACGCCAGGACCCTGGCTTCCAGGTCCCATGGGGGGGATCCGGCCAGTAGCGAGGCCACTTCGAAGGACACCGTACGGTATCCTCTTATTGCCCTGACGGCCAATATGCGTTGCGCTTGACGCAACAGCGCCGCGTTTTTGGCCGTCAGGCGGTCTGACCACACAGGGGCCCCGTAAAGGGCCATCGAACGTACGATGCCTTCGAAGAGTTTCCGGCACGTGGCGTTGGGCCCCCCGACGTTGGGGAGCAGGCGCGAGAGCGCACCGGCTGCCCCCTTGAGTCTGGGGAGCAGCTGCCGAAAGTGTGCCGAAAAATCCCATCGGCTATCGAGGACCAATCCCAAGTATTTCATGGTTCCACCGATGCCGATGCGGATGCCTCCTACTATGATGCAACTGTCCGGAGGTGGACGATTACGAGGACCGTGAAACATCACGGCCTCGGTCTTCTGTAACGCCACCTCCAGACCGAGACGCCGGATCCTGCCTACTATTGTTGACACCCCAGCCGTGCC
Source organism: Dendrolimus kikuchii (assembly GCA_019925095.2). NCBI lineage: Eukaryota > Metazoa > Arthropoda > Insecta > Lepidoptera > Lasiocampidae > Dendrolimus > Dendrolimus kikuchii. The sequence goes on along the minus strand of JAHHIN020000030.1, from coordinate 2,825,525 downwards.
TAGAAGGCACGCCTGCCGATGGGTCCTCCCGCGCGCGGCGATCAGCGTGTCGTCTGCGTAACATACGACGCTGACGCCCGGGAGGACCCGACACCTCAATGTCCAGTCGTATGCGATGTTCCACAGGAGGGGACCTAGAACCGACCCCTGTGGAACACCGCACACCATGGCTCGCCGATTCCATCCCTCGTGGACCGGGTAGATGACGGCTCTGCTATTTAGGTATGCCCCGACTATACGGCGGAGGTAGGTCGGCACCCCGAAATATCGGAGTGCCTCCATGATGCATGCCTAGGGCAAGGAATTGAATGCGTTGGCGATGTCTAAGGACACCGCCAACAGGACCTCGCCCTGGGAAACTGCTTCCTCCGCCAGGCTTCTCAAGCGCATGATCGCGTCAATCGTGGAGCGCCCCGTGCGGAAACCAAACTGGTTGTCCGCCAGGTCCGGCCCCGTCGTCGATAGATACTGGACGAGGCGGTCGACGATGATACGCTCAAAGAGCTTTCCAACCTCGTTCAGCAGCACAATGGGCCGGTAGGCGGACGGCGAGTCCGCAGGGCGCCCCTCCTTTCGCAGCAGGACCAGCTTACCTGTCTTCCACCTTTGTGGAAACTGGCCCTGCTCTAAGCATGCGCCGAAAAGCCTCATCAGTCGGGGCTCCAGGGCGTCGTAGGACAGAACCCACGCACGCCCTGGTATGCCGTCAAGGCCGGGGGCAGCGTTCTTGGCCTTTAGCCGTAGCATAGCCACCCCCAGCTCTACCCGGTCCATGGTGGGCACAGGGTCTCTATCCGCGCTGGGCTCCGCCTCTGGCGGTGCCATAGCAGGAGGCATGTGCTCAGCCCGTGAAGGGAACAGAGCGCCAACAACGTCCTGAACGACGTCCCTGGGGAGAGACTCTGTTAGCGGGGGCGCCCAGGCACGGAGCTTGTTCCGAGCCATTTTGAAAGGGCGCCCCCAAGGGTCTTGGTTTAAGCTATCCAAGAGCTCCCCCCAGGCAACGTTTTTTGCGTTGCGGATTTCAATCCGCAATGTCCTTCTGGCGTTTCTGTACCCCTCGTACAGCTGAGCCTCTACGGTCGCTGCGCCCGCTGCACGGCGACGCCGTCTTCTCTGGCGGGTGTACTGGCGGCGTGCGCTATTGCATGCGCGCCTTAGCCCCTCCAGTACGGGGTTCCACCAGTACACCTTACGGAAGGGCTGGAATCGGCCCCTCCTCGACATCGCCGCATCACAGACGCCTGTGACCAGCGACCGTAGGTTCTCTGCCTCCTGCTCTACATTTACATTTACATCGGGAGGGTTCACCTCGGGCCCTGATGCCCAGGTGGCGACGATCAGGGCCTCTTTGAACGCCTCCCGATTCAACTTTTGTAATGCCCAGCGCGGACAGTCACCTACCGGGGATTCTCGGGACAGCGGGTCCGGATTTCGGGCGCAGACGCTGAACCGTATATAACGGTGGTCGGAGAGCGTCTCCATCCCCATGACGACTCTCCAGTCCCGCACACGGCGCGCCAGTTCAAGGCTGGCAAATGTGACGTCTTCTATTGAGCCGCCCTGCTGGCGCACACACGTGTGTACGGAGCCCCGGTTGAGAACTACGAGACCCTTTTCGATGGCCCATTCTTCCAGTGCCTCGCCACGCGCGCACCTACTCGGGGATCCCCAAGCCACGGATTTTGCGTTAAAGTCTCCGAGCACGAGCACGGGGCGAGGCCGGCTGCGGGCCACCACTGTGCCCACTTCCTCGATCCATCCCTCGAAATCGGCGAGCCTTCTGTTCGGGGAGAAGTAGCCCCCAAGGACCACCATCTCCCCGATTGTTGCCGCCACGTAGCCCCGTCCCTTTACTACACCGGCTAGGGGAGGGCATGCGGCGGCGGTCCGAACAATGATGGCCACCAAGCCATCCAGGTCTCCCGCCCAGTCAGAACGGGGGGGGACGTAATATGGCTCGGCGACCACAGCCAACTGTATTCCCCACTGCGCCATGCTCTGGACTAATAGATCTTGTGCAGTGGCGCAGTGGTTTAGATTGCCCTGGACCACTAGGATAGCCATTGGAGAAATTCGCTTTTATTCCTCCATCCTAGTGGCCCCAGGCTCCGACAACGGCGACGGAGGCGGCAGCGGCTTAAATTTTGGGGGCCGCTGCGGCAACGGTGGTGGTGCCGATGGTGGCGGCAAAGAAGTGTTGTTTGTCGCAACAGTAAGACCTCTCTTTTTACTTTTCTTCTTCTTCTTCCGGCCTTTCTTGGTTGACTGCTGCGACTTGTTTGCGTCCTTATTCTTGGCAGGTGTGGTAGTGGTGGGGGGGCCCGCGCATTTACGCGCGACCGGCGCTCCCCTGCACATCCAGTGCCTCGCCGCTCGGCCTGCCGCACTGCAAATACTGCAATGCGGCGTGTTTTGGCATGTAGCGGCAGGGTGACCAGGCTGACCGCAGCGGTAGCAGTCTTTGCTGCGGTCGACAGGGGAGGGACAGGTGCAGGCCACGTGTCCTGCCACAAGGCAGCGCCAGCACCTCTCAGACCGGCTCGGCAGAACTTTGACGTCTGCCGAAGCCCACCCCACCATTACTCTTCGTCGGTCTTTCAATTTGATGGCCGCCGCCACTGGGCAGGCCAGGATAGCGTACCCAAGCCTGTCCGGGCCCAGACGTATGGCGCTGGAGTTTATACGTCCAGCGGTAACGTCCGTGACTCGGGCGACGGCGGCCACGACCTCCTCAACAGTTGTGCAGTCATCCAGACCCGAGATGCGCACGTTGAGACACCTCTCGGGCCTGGTCACCTTCACTTCTTCCTCCGGCAGTACGGTCCGTAGACGCGCGGCGAGGGCATCAGCCTTCTCCCCGCTATCCTTCCCGGGGAGTAGGAGCATTCGAGCCCCTGTCCGCGCGGTCTTCAACTTCACCCCGGCGATGCCAAGGTCGCCGAGCTTGATATTGGCTTTCGCCTTCTCCATTACGTCCGCGTAGCTGGTGCCCTTCTCCACGGCCGCGGGTAACAAGGTGAGTATCACCGCGGTCGTGTTGGGCACCCGCATACGTGGACTCTTTTTTGCCTGAGGTGCCGGCAGCCTTGGCCTCGCCTTAGGCTGGGAAGCTCTTCCTGGTGCAGGTTGGGTCGGTGGCTTCTTCTTTTTAGGCTTGCGAGCCACCACTGACCAACCTTCTTCAAGCCTTTGAGACGGTGCTTGTGTCACCGCGCCAATTTGGTCTCGACTTGGAGTTTGGGGAATATTCGGCCCCGCCGGATTCATCTGTCCAGCGCCTCTTCTCCTCTTAGGGGTAGGCAGAGGGGGAAACTCCTTAGACGGGCGGTTAGCCTGTCTTTTCCCAGATGTCGCGGGCGGCTGTGTATTCGCCCGTTGGGTGTCTGCTGCCAGCGGCGGGCGGACTCGCGTTTCTGGGAAAAGACGGTCATCGAGGGCAGCTAGCTTCGCGTCCATCATAGCCCCTAATGAGAGGGTTAGATGGCGCAGAAGCTCTTCCTCGTCTTTAAACCCATAGCCATCCCATAGCTGCCGGTGGCGGCGGCGGGGGCGGTGGGAGCGGCTGCTGCCGCGTCCTCGGCTGGGGCACAAGGGTAGGGCGAATCCGGACCATTCCAGCTCGTAGGCTGGCCATTTCCGCCTTCATGGCTTTGACTTCGGCTTCGAGGCGCCGGTTGGCCGCCTCAAGCCATCGAACCTCCTCCGACTCGGTGCGACTGCGAAGTACTTCGAATGCGTCACTAATGATCGTGACCGAGTCGTTAAAGGAGTCGTTTAACAAAAGTGCCCTTCAGGCCCCTGGGGACCTTAGCAACGTGTCGACACCTAGGGCATTCTTCACGTCCGTTTCGACGGCTTGAGACGTCCTAGCCCCCGCCTCATCAGGTCCGGGACCTGAACGACCGAGGAGCTCCGGGGCCCGTCGGGCAATACGCGCCTGTTCGGCAGCTCTAATCAGCTCGACGGTGCTCTCCTCGTGATCCTGTTCTAGATCCCGGCGGCCGGTCTGGGCAACGGCCTCCCTGGCTCGTGCCAAACTGGCGGCCTCATCCGTGGCTCCCGCCGAGGGTGGAGATACCTTTCGGGAAGTTTTCGAAGCCACTGTCTCCTCACCACTGGAATCCAGCGAGATTTTTTGGGGGCCACGATATGGTGCAGGCCTCCTCCGCTTCTTCATGACGCGCCAGCTCGACGGGTTTAAGCGCCTGGCTTCCGGCTCTGTGCGTATGCCGGGCCCTGATCCGGAGCGTGAGCGTGTCGGAGATCGCGAGCGCGATCTGGATTTCGACCGTGAGCGGGACCGAATGGAGAACATCGAGAGGTTACTGTCGGACGACTCTGCGACAGCTCCACTCAAGGCCCCGCTCATATTGCCGCTTTTGGCGCCACTTGCAGCAGAAGTGCGGCCGCTCATTCTGCTGCTACTGCGCGTGAATGTTACTTCACCGCCCAATACGGGCGGCCTTTCTCTGGACAATGTCCAGGAGCGAGAAGCGACTCCCCCCCCAGAATACGACGGGGAGTTTCTGTCCTTAGCATAGGTATCGCCATCGAAGTGGGACTCGGCCTCACGTGAATCGGAAGCACGACCCACCTGGGGTAGTTTCTCTTCGTTTGTCGCCATTTTCATATTAGAACTCATAAGTTGATTTCGCCTTACAGCAACATCTGAATGTCTTAAAGCTAACCTTAACTAATACAGTGGGTGGCGCGCGAGATGACTGAAGACAGAGCACCCCGCACGCCGCCCACCGGGCGCTTACTGCCGGGTTACCCCCCGACCATGCAGCCCGTAAGCACGCCAACTAGAGCTTTGGGTGGGTGGGGGAGTCGATCCGCCGAAAGGGCAGGCGGAACGAAACCCTCACCCAGCGTCGTCCTGCTAACAAAATCTCCTCCGCGGTGCTGGTGCGGTCGGACAAAAGCCACCGCCACCGCACCAAACATCGCGCGACAGTGACGAAACACCACAAGGGGCGGACCGCCCTTAGGCCCACTCCGTCGTCGGCCCGGGGATTGGCAGAACGCCCGGCCACCGAACCCGTCGCCGCCACATCGCGAGGGGACTCTCCGCTGAACGGAGAGGTGCGAGTGGCCCGTCGAACATGGAAAGGATGGGTAGTTGTGAAGGAGGGACACACAGGAGCCTTTTAAGGATAGGAACGTAGGTGGGACACCACTGTCACGGAGAGAAAGGGAGAATGTGACAATGGCCGCTGGAGCCGCGCGGACGCTTCCCCGTGTGCCAACCACGGTCGGAGGGGGTGAGGACCGTGGGGGGCACCCCCTGGGGGAGTCCATCGCCTTACCCGAATCAACCCGATTAGTGCCGATGTTAACCGAACAACGTTCGCGACTCACGATTGCAACGAGTGATTGACGTGACGTAAATGACCAACGTTCCGGGAATCGGAGTGACTGTAACGTTGTTCCTTCGTAGCATGTCACAGTGATACTTTTAGACGGCTTGTCGCTGTGACTTTTACACCGTGACAGTATTTACCACCATCTCTATTTTGTTGTCACTTTTACATAACTAAAGTCGTCCGCGCGAGAGAAACCTAGAAACTTGGAGTTTACTTTCCCCGACCTTACAAAAAGACAACTATCAATAAAGTTGGATTGTGTTCCGGACAGTTCCGGTGCACGCAGAAAGAGCTCAGTGTCCTGAGGTCTGGCACTTATTTCTGGGTTTGGTTGGGCCTTAACAGCTTTGATGATCGGATCCTAAACAGGTGGTTCTTGCCAACGATCTTCTCTATTGATCTTAATTTCGCTTCTTATGATAAACTACTAGCTATTTTAATGTTAATGTAATAATTATATGATGCTTACCCATTCCAGTTATTTCGTATATTCTCTGTATAATAACCATGATACCTGTAATCATAGATATTAATAGTTTTAATGGCTTGGCACCCGATGATGGTAAGTCGGTCTTATTCATTTTATTTTTTTTGGAAGACAAACAGTTTATAGCTAAGTACATATTACTAAAATATCTACAACCATTTAATTATTTCCACATTCTTATCTACAATGCTTGCTAGTAAATACTTTACAATGTATTAATTAAATTAAAAAGAGGAAATTAAAAAAGAAAGAATTAATTATATTTTCTTAAGTTTTTGCGACTTGTATACATAATAAAACTACGTTTTAACGGTTTTAAGCGCGGTTTTTTATTTCATTTTTATTATTCCGACGTTTCGGCCACTTTTCAGGGGCCGTGATCACGGAAGACAAATGTGTCAAGTGTCAATGAGTATTGTTAAAGTATTTTTTTATTTAATGAGTATTGTTAAAAAATACTTTAACAATACTCATTGACACTTGACATCTTTGTCTTTCGTGATCACAGCCACTGAAAATAGGCCGAAACGTCGGAATAATAAAAATCAAATGAATTACCGCGCTTAAAACCTTTAAAACGTAGTTTTATTAAGAATTGATTATTTCCAAAATGATTAAATACAACCCGCTAGTCTTCAGACCAGTGCTTTACCAAGACCGTCTTAACATTTTGTGGATTTAAATAGATCTACTTATATCATGTGTGACAACTAAAATATTATAGTTGAGTGACACACGATTCAAATAAAGATTTGGCCTATAATTACTAAATATCCGAGGAACAAACAATTGTATTGGATTCCGGAATAGTCTTGTTGGCACTTTTAAACATGTCTTATACTAATATATAAAGCTGAATAGTTTGTTTGTTTGATTGAACGCGCTAATCTCAGGAACTACTGGTCTGATTTGAAAAATACTTTCAGTGTTAGATAGCCCATTTATCGAGGAAAGCTATAGACTATATATCATCACGCTGTATGACTATATATCATGTTTCAAAATCGGGGATTTTTTCTGCTTTTGAGATATTCCTCTGCGTGCGCCGCGTAAACCGTTAAAGTTTCGCAAAAACCATGTATCACAGAATTGTTCCCCTTTGAAAGTTCTAAAAAAAGTCTGGGACAGCACATGTCTATCTTTTAAGGTTGACTCACTATAACCTTTATTATGCTAACCAAATTTGTTTTAAAATAATGCATTATTTGCGAAGGTGTTTTTATAAACATGATATTAATCCTTATACAAATAAATACGTTCTTCATCACAAGTATTTAATTTAAAACAAATGAGGGGGAAGGGCGGTGGGGCACCTACTACGTAAACAAAGTCGCAGGTTAAAGTTAGCGTTAGCCCAAAGTAACTATTCCACGCGGACGAAAGTCAAAGTCAAAGTAATTTATTTGTTTGAAACATGGATATTTGCAGAGGTTATGCTAAGTCTCGAGTTACACGTTTCGCCTTGACAGGCATACAAACTGTTTGTAGTTTCGGTTACAAGCCGTAGTTGTCCTTATGACTACATATATTTTATGATTGTATTATTGATTATATAACTGATTATGATGATCTTAGTTAAAATTACAAGTTTTTAATATACAATTATGTCTCTTTTAGTTAATATATTATTTATAAAAACAATTAAATTAAAATAATGTCATTAAATTTTTTATATAATTTAGTCAATTCATTATTAAGTTCTTATTACTCGTCTGTTTAAAATTAAAATATTCATCGGTGGTATAAAATGCCATGCATATCAGCCACTCTGCTACTTTTATTTTAAAATATTTTAAGGGGAGTGACTTAAATTTTTCCGGTAAATGGTTAGAAATATTAACACACATGGAGTAAGAGCTTCTTTGGCATATTACAGTTCTACTATTGGTTAACATAAGTCGATTACGAAGTCGCGGGAAGAAGCTAGTTAACATATATAGAGCGTTATAATTAGTTTGAACGCTTCTTTATGGTTCTTAAAGATGCGTTCAAACTTACTCAAAGTATGAATAAGGCCGTAAGAAGGTAAGACGACACTCTGGCACCGTCACATCTTCCAATGACTGATGGCCGCTTCCTATATCTTACCGACCGTTCATTTGCCTTAGTATCAGTTACAATTTGACAAGCTCCATACAAGTAATGTCATAATTCAAACGATGATAAGGCAAATGAGTGAATAGTAAGATAATAGGAACCGGCCAAGAGTTCAGCAGACGGTCCACCTGTTGGAAAGTGGTTACCCTCGCCTATAGACATTTGCAACACCAAAGGTTTTATGCATATGCGCTGCTGCTCTCTTAAGGGAGACTGGAAGCTGACTACTAATTCCGGAACAACTCAAGGTTGTTATGGCGGCATACTCTAGACTAGGGATGGTACTTCGTGATTTTCCTTAATTCAAAGAAGGGTGGACAAACTCGCTCCGGTTTGTTCTCACCCCCGCCCCACACCGCACCTCACCGCGGTCGCCTGCACGTGCTGGTTAAACCAAAAAATGCACCCCGCGACACGCATCAGTGGCTATTCTCACCTTTACGCAAAAACTAGTGTCGTGTGCGCAGCCTTCTTACTCACAATATTTCCATCGCGAGTGGTATACTGCACCTTCAAATAATCATATCAGGCCTGGTAAAAGCATCGTGGCGACGGGACAACCGTGAGTACCGTTTTGATCTACTCATTTTTGAATCGTGGACAATTACGACGTGGCTACACTCTTTCACCGCCATTCCGCATTTTTATTCAGGGCCTTTGGCCTCTACGCCCCCACATTTGCTGGTCCTTCGAACCCAGGATCTCCCTAGGGGTTACAATCCTTTAATATTTATAATTTATAATTTATAATATATTTTATTTGTATAATTTTTACCTTACCGCATACCTTATTTTACCTTATCGCACCTCATTTCTTTTAAACAGCGTACATATTATATATATTTCTGTCTTATCTTTATTCGTACCACTCGACAAACTGCATATTTTTGTAACTGCTTATAATTTAAACCGCTATTTTCGCTAATCTGGTCACTCATAGTTGATATTTCATTTTGTGCAACTGCACAATTACCTACCTTCTTTCTAATTTTTATATTAAAGTTATTTATAAAAGTATTCATTAAAAATGAGTAAAACTAGCAAATATACCGCTGAGAAAGAGGTTCCCTCAAAGATTAAACTCTTAGAAGCTCGTACGCAAGCATTCTTTAACCGCCTACAGAACATTTATGATTCTTCTCGTAATGTTTCCTCAGAAGAATTGTTGAACCGTTTCAAGAATTCTGCGGCAAACATCGAACAATTGAGAACGGACTTTTTAAATTGTTGCGATGAACTCAACTTACAAAAAATAGAACATGACCCGCATTTCACGCCAGACTATGACAGTTTTCTTGCATTCGAAGAATTGTACTCTTCTATAAAAAATACTGTCCAAAACTTTAAAGAAGAAAACGTACAACCCAATAAAAATGAACGTCCTTCTTTGAAACTACCCGCTATTAACTTGCCCACTTTTGATGGTGATATAAAGAATTGGCCTACATTTTTTGAGTGTTATAATAATGCCGTTCATTATAACTCCAATTTGACATCATCGGACAAAGTGTTTTATTTAAAAGGTGTTTTGTCAAATTCCGCGTTGACATGTATTGCCGATATTCCTCCAACCGCAGATAACTACAATTTAATTTATACCACATTAGTAGATAAATATCAAGATGTCCGTATGTTAGCGAGTACTTATTTGCTACAAATAGTTAACATGAAACCGCTGACATCAGCGTCAGCGGATAACTTAAACTATTTTATTGATAAGTTCTCTGCGTCAGTTTGTGCCTTTAATAGGTTAAAAATTGATAACAAAGTAGACTTCATATTTTTATTTTTGGCTTTACAAAAAATTGATAAAGAAACCGCTCGACTGTTTGAAAATTCTGTTCGATCAGAGTCAGTGCCTACATATGAAAGTCTTATTAAATTCATCAAAGAACAAGTTAAAATTAACGAACGAACAGACGGAAATAATTTTTCTTCAACATCCTCAAATAGAAAAATTAACAATAAATTACCTTTTATTCCAAAAATTAATAATAATATAAAACCTACTAAATCTTTTATTACTTACTCTAATTCTTCAAATATTAAACTCTGCCCGCTATGTTCTAAGTCTGGACACGAACAATTTTATCGTTGCCCAGAATTTCTGCAATTAAATCCAAAAGAAAGATATAATATTGTAAAAATTAATAACGGTTGTTGTAATTGCTTAAGCTTTAGTCATAAAACTATATTGTGTAAATCTACAAAATCTTGTGCAAACTGTCAATCTAAATCCCATCATACACTTTTACATTTTTCTAATAATACGCCTCCCGCATGTAGTACGACAGTCGAATCCGCAACGAGCGCGCCGACGCCGCGCGCTACCACTAGTGCACAGAACGCTTCACCCTTGACCGTTTTGAACAACGTCGTTCGCTCGCATGCTAGCGACTCGCAAACCGGTTCTGCTGTACCACACAAACAATTGTCGCTTCACTCACAATCATTTATTCAACCGATTTGTCAAAATAATACTGTCTTGCTTGCGACCGCACGCATTATTATTAAGAGTGCCGATGGTTCGGTAAACACCGCCCGTGCACTAATTGATAATGGGTCGATGAATGATTTTATAACGCTCAAACTTTGTAAAAAATTATCTTTAAATATAGAATCATTACCTCAAGATATAACTATAAATGGTTTTGGTGGTTCTACCAACATTGTTAAAGGTTATACAAACATTTCAATTTCTTCCCGCTTTAACCGCAACGTTTCATTTGAACTTCACCCGCTTATCGTAGATAATATTACTGACCGCCTACCTACATTGCCAATAAATAAATCGATGTTAAATTATCTTGCTCGCACTCCGCTCGCCGATGATACATTCTCCGATCCTAGCGAAGTGGAACTTTTGATTGGTGCCAAATTATTCGCCCGTTTATTGTTACCTGGCCGTATTAGGGGCCCACCGGGATGTCCTGACGCCATTCAAACTTCATTTGGATTTATTTTAATGGGAGATGCTCCGGTCGCAAACCCCCCTCCCCGCGCCTCTCGCTTACTATCTCATACTTTATGCGCTTTTACCGGTCAGCCGCTTGATACTTTATTGCGAAGTTTCTGGGAAACTGAGGAGGTTTTGACACCGAGCTCTGAGCTGCTAAGCCAAGAACACCAAGCTTGTGAAAATATTTATAAGGCTACTACTACACGTGACCCCTCAGGTTCTTACGTTGTTGCGCTTCCGTTTAAAACTGACCCGGTCGCTTTAGGCAATTCTCTCGCTTATGCTAAAAATAGATTTTTTGCTTTGGAAAAACGATTCCAAAAATCTTCTAGTTTTCGCTCCGCTTATAATGATATTTTGCTAGATTATTGTGAAAAGGATTTCATCGCTCCGCTACGCTCAGAATACTTACCATCGCAGCCAGACGGTTACGTCATACCACATCATGGAGTTATCCGCGAAGATAAGTTAACCACTAAAATTCGCATGGTCTTAGATGCAAGCGCTTCCACAGATACAGGCCTATCACTTAATGATATTTTATACTCGGGGCCTAATTTACAGGCAGATTTATTCTTAATTTTACTGAACTTTCGTTTATTTCCTGTCGCGCTTTGTGCTGACGTCGAACAAATGTATCTAAGAATAAAAGTGAAGCCAGAGTTTCATAAATATCAACGCATTTTATTTCGTTTTGACGATTCAGACCCTTTACAAATTTTCGAATTTAAACGTGTTTGTTTCGGGTTAACTTCAAGTCCATATCTGGCATTACGTACATTGAGTCAGCTTGCAGAAGACGAGAAAAATAATTTTCCTCTAGCTTCTAATGTAATTAATAATGGTTTTTGTTATATGGATGACGTTTGTTTCTCAGTTGATGACGTCACCGCTGCTAAAACCACCGCCTTACAATTAATAGATATGTTTTCGGCGGGTGGTTTTAAACTTCATAAATGGTCAAGTAATTCTACAGAATTACTTTCATCTTTGCCAGACGATCATTTACATCCACAAAATATAATTTTCGATAACACTGACACACAAAAGGTGTTAGGCGTTAACTGGGACCCGTCTAATGATTATTTCTATTTTGTAACAGCTCTTCCGGTTGATGTTTCATGCACAAAACGTAATATGTTGTCCGTAGTAGCCCGTCTATGGGATGTTATGGGTTACGCCGCGCCTTTAATATTTTATGCAAAATTATTAATAAAGACACTTTGGTTATTAAAATTAGATTGGGATGACGCACCTCCGCAAACTATAATTTCACAGTGGAATCAATTTCAAAATGAATTACCCCTTTTGTCAAACCTCACTATACCTCGCCATATAGGTATAACTTCCTCATGTACCGCACACCTTATGGCGTTTTCTGATGCTTCAGAAAAAGGCTATGGAGCCGCACTGTACATTCGTTCAGAAACACGCTCTGGAGTGTCTGTAAATTTATTATGTGCCAAATCTAAGGTTGCGCCTGTACAAACTATTAGTCTCGCGCGTCTAGAATTGATGGGTGTTCATTTAATGACAAAATTAATACGCACTGTAATAAAAACTTATGAGAATCGTTTTAAATTTATTCAAATTTTTGCCTTTTGTGACTCCACTGTAGCCCTTAACTGGGTCCACTCCAGTCCGCACCGCCTGAAAACCTTTGTAGCCAATAGGGTTACAAAGATTCAAGAAATAATTGAACCGCGTAATTTTTATCACATCTCAGGAAAGGATAATCCTAGTGATTGTTTGTCACGAGGACTTACTCCCGCTCAACTTATTAACCACTCTCTTTGGTTTCACGCTCCCTCGTGGCTATATCAGGATATATCTGATTGGCCAATCCAAGTTTTTAAAGCATCAGATAAGGATTTACCTGAACTCAAAACAGTATCCTTATGTAACGTGCTACCACAACCACAAGTAGACTCACCCTTTAGTTACTTATTTGAAAAATTCTCTCGTTGGTCCAAGTTGCTTAGAGTAGTAGTTTACGTACTGCGCTTTTCTAAATGTCTAACTTCTCGAGCAGATATAACTGCAGATGATTTGAATACAGCCGAAATAACGATAGTTAAACAAGTTCAAAAGGTGCATTTTTCTGATTTAATTAAATTACTACAGACAGGGAAGCAAATCCCACGATCCTTTCGGAAACTGAGGCCTTTTTTGGTTGATGGTGTTATTCGAATTGGAGGACGGTTGGAAAATAGCGACTTGACTTTTGACCACAAACATCCTTTACTTATGCCTAAGAACAATAAAATAACAGATCTTCTAATTGATCACGTTCACCGCACCGCTTGTCACGCCGGACCTCAACTTGTAATGTCATTGTTAAGACAAAAATTTTGGATAATATCTGCACGTCGTCTTGTAAGAGCGAAAATTTATTCCTGTATTCAATGTTTTAGGGCACGACCTAAATCGGCACAGCCCCCAGTTATGGCTAATTTACCCTCATGTCGTTTACAAATATCTAAGCCATTTGCCCATTCTGGTCTTGACTACGGAGGACCGCTGTCTATTACCCTTACGCGAAGACGTGGTATCAAAAGTCAAAAGGCATATTTATGCGTATTTATCTGTTTAACCACTAGGGCAGTGCATATTGAACTTGCTCCTGACTTAACTACTGACTCTTTCTTGAACGCTTTTAAACGATTTATATCGCGCAGAGGTCCGATTGAAAGGCTTTATTCTGATCATGGTACCAATTTTGTTGGTGCAAAAGCATATTTAAACGAAGTCCAACAATTTTTAAACTCAGAACCGTATAATACCGACTTAAAATCAGAATTAGCGAAAAATCGCATTACGTGGGAGATGATCCCGCCCAATAGCCCGCATTTTGGTGGCGGCTGGGAAGCCACCATTAAATCCTTTAAAACTCACCTTTCCCGCGTAATTGGATCTCAAATTCTCACATACGAAGAACTTCTAACTGTTTTGTGTCAGATAGAGGCTATCCTTAATTCTAGGCCGCTTGGTGTGCTTAGTGAAGATCCTGCTGAGCCTTTACCACTTACTCCCGCACACTTTTTAAATACCAGGCCTCTAGCATACTTACCTTCCGTGAATGTGCACGAGATGAGTCAAAATCTTCTATCGCGATATATGTTGCTAGACAGACTTGTGCATTCATATTGGCGAAGGTGGAGTGAAGAATATTTGCATACTCTTCAGGTTCGCGAAAAGTGGAACACTGATTCTCGACCAGTTAAGGAGGGAATGGTAGTTTTAATTATGAAAGATAACACTCCACCGTTGCACTGGCCGATAGGCATTATTACCCATACTTTTGCTGGTTCAGATGGCAAAGTAAGGATCGCGCTAGTCAAAACTAAAAACGCCATATTTAAACGTCCAGTGGTACGTTTATGCCCTCTTCCTATTTATTAACCTCTTTCTTTATCCGCATATATATTTTATTTTTATTTATCCTGCTACTTATATATTTATCATTACTCCTTCTTTCTTATACAACCGCTTTTAATTGATTTTTGTTCCTGCATCCTTCTAAATTTTATTTATTTTTCATTGAAAGACCTTCTGGTCTTTCAAGGCGGGGGAAGATGTTTGGGCCACTTCGTGATTTTCCTTAATTCAAAGAAGGGTGGACAAACGCGCTCCGGTTTGTTCTCACCCCCGCCCCACACCGCACCTCACCGCGGTCGCCTGCACGCGCTGGTTAAACCAAAAAATGCACCCCGCGACACGCATCAGTGGCTATTCTCACCTTTACGCAAAAACTAGTGTCGTGTGCGCAGCCTTCTTACTCACAATATTTCCATCGCGAGTGGTATACTGCACCTTCAAATAATCATATCAGGCCTGGTAAAAGCATCGTGGCGACGGGACAATCGTGAGTACCGTTTTGATCTGCTCATTTTTTGAATAGTGGACAATTACGACGTGGCTACATTCTTTCACCGCCATTCCGCATTTTAATTCAGGGCCTTTGGCCTCTACGCCCCTTGCGTCACAACAAAACGGCGGCAAATAAAAAAATCTTCAACTGGCAACATTGAATATTTTTGTGTCGGAGGATATAATAATTAAATATACAGTAGAGGCAAGACAGTTTCTTTTAGGTATTTACTTGGTAGTAGTTGAAAAGCCAATGTCTGTCTGTTTCTACGTCGGACAGTAGAATATGTAGTATATTTAAATATATTATTCTTAAGCTGCCAGGTATTCTCAGTGCAACATCACGTATGTGAACAAATATAACACGAAAAACCCGATTTGGTACTTTTGTATTTTATTAATAATTGTATAAATTTAATTACTTACTTCGTTTAGGTTTCGCCATTGCTTATCGAAAAATTTCCACAAAAACAATATGGGACGAGATATTTGACAAATATGAATGTTGCCATAGGAAAAATCTGAATAATTACAAATAGCTTGTGACACCACTTGTTGGACAGCAAATATATTATAAAAGAACTAGATTGAGCACTCATGAATAAAAAACGAGCCGAGCGAGATAGCGCTTTCATGGTGTGCGTCCTACTCTACCAGGGTGACTACACGGTTTGGTACTTCGAGGACAATTTATAGCATGGTGCTTTTGAGGTATATATTAACAATAAAACAACCGGTTCGTACGAAAGCGAGCTTGTTACTAAAGTATTACGGGAACGGGTGTATATCTATGTATATATATATATATATATATATATATATATATATAATAAAATATAAATAATAATGTCAGCCCATTAATGTCCCACTGCTGAGCTCGGGCCTCCCATTATAGGGGGAACAGACAGTATACCCGCCACGCTTGTCCAAGGCGGCTTGGCAGGTTTGACACATCGGTTATCTCGATGTGCAGGTTGCATCATGATGTTTTCCTTCACCGTTGTTAGCACATGGTAATTGTAACAACAAAGATATATATATTCAATTCAAATTATTTATTCAATGCTTAATGTACATAGACATGATTATACATTAACCTTTTTAAGGTGTAGCATGATACTGTAAATTAACACTTAACATTATATATTAAAACTATTATTATTTAATTATCATACAATTATTACTAAAATCTACATATATTGTCTAGTGTCAAAATGTGTCATTTAAATAGTCCTTAATTGAATAATACGTCTTCTTCATCAAAAATATCCTTAATCTACCTTTAAATTCAGTCATAGTTTTAACCTACCCAATATAATACCCAAAAGAATATAAATAAGTATATTATATTATCTTTGCTGGAAAGACTCCAATGGCCGGTTCCTATATTTTATTATTAATTCACTTTATAGAGGATAGCGGTGAGAAGTACCAACTCTGTGTTGAAAAAGTGTCCTTCAAAACGCGGGTAATAATGTTGGCGCTGCGGTAGCATAGGATAAATTTCAAAGGAAGCTCCAAAAGTAATTAGAGTGAGACAGAAAATGAATAAGAACAGGAAGATTTCCGTTATGTTTTCTATTATTAAAAAATCACAATAATTAAAGCACTCTACGCGTTTTCTCACAGCAATGAATAAATGAATGGATATTCTTTATTATGTGTTAAAAGATACATTTAACAGAAATAAAAATTAACAACATATTTACTGAAGTTCTCGCGACTAGTATACATAATAAAACTTTGATTGTTATTATTCCGATGTTTCCGTTTTGTCAGGTGCCAGTGAGTATTGTTAAAGTTTTATTTAGCCTACCGTCAACTTCTTCATTTTAATTATTTATTTTTAATTTAGTTTATGGTTATTATTTACTCTATGGGAGCCTAATCTAATTGCAGCAAAAGGCAGCGCGTTCCAAAGCTGTATAGCCTTAACGGTAAAATAATTGTTGTAGAAAGTTGAATTACGCGCAGGGGTGTTCATTCATTTTAAGTTTAGTAGAAGGGCGTAAATTATGAGAGTTCGAAAGAAATTAAAAACGTTCTTTAAGGCAATCAGGAGTACTTGGGACAAATAAAATACTAAGTATAATATTTCTGAATATTATTTTATGAAGAATACCAGTACACTAGATAGGTATGACCAGTGTTAGAAGGCATTTAAAGAAATAATTGTTTCAACAACGAGAGATCTATGATACTACTCTATACTTGCGTATGTTCTATTTATATTATATTCCCTTTTTTGTCTTAATAAATAAAACTAAACTTATTAATTAAAGAGTATTTATTAACGAAACATATAGAGAAAAGAAAGAATGTGAGTATTCCGACGAATCGAATTGGGAACAACTTCAGTTTTTTCGGAATTCAGAGACATGCTCATACATAATATAATATACATTCATACACATAATGTACAGCCATACATATTTAAAATAACGTAACATAAAAAAATAACATATATAGTGTTTTATAGTATTATTTATTATTTTCTTAAGTTTTCGCGACTTATATACATAATAAAACTACGTTTTAAAACCGCTAAAACGTAGTTTCATTATTATTATTTATTAATTAATGTTGTACACTTTATCTCAAATGAATGAACGATAGATGTGTGACGATGATCGAGGCGATCGGATGGCAAGCGACGCGGGCCTTGCGCGTGTCGTATGAATTCCGACTGCCGGTGCTACTAATAATACTAATTAATTGCTGTACACATTGGCTATCAACATGAGAAGTATAAATAAATAATAGATAGGCTACACATATAATATAATCGCACCGCCTTTTAAATAAATACAAGTGTATTTGTGAACAAGAAGTGGATGTGAGGAGCAGCTGCATTTCTTGCCTATTAATCAGGTACGTGCGTGCTCAGTCTCACATTCCTATATAAATCGCCCCACACTTCTTTTCCTATAAAATTGATATAGTTCATTGTTATTATTAAATTTAGTGCCACCGTCCGATATTAAGACAAATGAACGGTCGGTAAGATATAGAAAGCTGCCATAAGCAGGATTTGAACTGGAATTATTTGAGCGTTATCTACTACTACTACTACTTAACTAGCTACAACGACTTTTGTAAGGCAAAATCTTTGTAAATTTAAAATTCTTTTATCTCGGTTAATGCGCAAGTAATGTTACAATTTCCTTACCTGTCATATATGTGATACTTCTCATGACATCCCATGCTTCTGTGACAGCTGAAACAAAGATATTTAATTATTTTATAACCTTATTATTAGGTATCTCATGTTTTATTATGAGGATTAATATTGTTACAATTTGGGCCACCTGCATATCTGTAAACAAAGCACATTTACCCGTTGGCGTTTGAGCTAATAACATTGAAACTCTTTTATGACCGTCTTCTTTTGTTTACTTTGTGTTTAAAATTTGTGATTGGAAAAACGGCCCATTGTATATTGTAATCTTTATGGTAGTTATTAGCCATGTGTGATTCTTAGAAATTCAGTCCACGCGGTCGAGCAGACATATTGTATTTGTACAGTATAAAGCAATGCCCCAACAGAGGGGTGAGGCAGTCTAGCGATAGACACAAGCGAAGCACGACGTTAGTGACGGACTTTGCGCGTGTGATTGAATCGTGCATTATGTTTGGACTGGTTATGTACAGCTATATTTGTACCTGTGTTACGTGTTTGTATAGTTCTAATAAATGCTATAGTAATTCTAATGGCATTTTAAATTCGAGTCCTGCAATTCGTAACGATATATTTGTACTATCTATAAATCCATACATTTTATCCGTGCAGGAACGGAGAAAGCCTGTCGTAAGAGGCGACAAAACAACACACAGCCAGGTGGTAGGGCATTTGCTCAAGTGGATGGCCACCACCCCTGATCTAGAGTATGCCGCCATAACAACCTTGAGTTGTGTTCCGGCATTAGTGGCCAGGTTCCAGTCTCCCTTTAGAGAGCAGCAGAGCATTCGTAGGACCTTCTGTGTTGCAAATGTCAAAAAAAAATAATAATCTTGAAGTCTTGAAGTCACGAGTGAATAGGTATTTTCTAGGTAAGCGTGCTCGATCTTAGACTGCGTCATCACTCAACATCAGGTCAGACAGTGGTCGAACGCAAACCTATACATCCATAAAAAACTGGGCTTTTAACTGGGCGTTCATAAATTTTCTTTCATAACGGGAAGCAAATCTCTGAAAAACCCTCCTAGTTAAGTTAAAACTTACATTTGGTTCCAGTGAAGATGAGAATTTTCTTGAAGAAATTAATGATGCTGTCGAGGCCGGAATAAGTGTGTATTTTCTCCAATATCTCCAGCACTGACACTGAAATTATATATCAAAATAGGTATATAGTAGGTTAGGTAGTAAGTAAGTCGTGGTAGCGTAATGGCAAGCACACGCGTCCCAAACTCAAAGGGTGCGGATTCGATCCTGGCCGGAACGCATCCTCCACTTAGGCAGTTTTCTGAGCTAATGTGCATATTGTTACAATTACCATGTGCTAACAATCGTGAAGGAAAACATCGTAATGCAACCGATAACCGATGTGTCAAACCTGCCAACCTGCCTTGCACAAGCGTGGCGGGTATACTGTCCCTTCCCCAATAGCGGGAGGCAAGAGCCCAGCAGTGGGATGTTTTTGGGCTGTTATTATTTATAACAAGCGGCCCCGGTAGACGTTGCCCTGCCTTGAGAAAACCAAAGTCTAGAACCCGATTCTAGCGCCTCCTACCGGTTCTAATTGTGAATCTAATTCTCAAGCAACACAAAAGAATCATCAAAATTGGTCCAGGAGGATCCTAGAACTCGACCTCAGCGCCATCTACCGGTTCCAATTTCGAATCAAAATCATCCGAGGAGTTGATCTCAAGTTATGCGCGTACATACATTTCTACGATTCATTTTTATTTGTATAGATTATATATTAAAAGCGGCTTCGTAAGGTATTGATATCGAGTTTTTTAACAAGTAGGTAGACGTATATAGGTTGGCAAAAAAGTAGAAAATAATAGGGGCGCCACTTTCGCAGTCTAAACTCTAGCAACTCCAATATTAATTAGGTCAAGAGTAATTTCAATACTTACTAGTGATGTTTAGTACGACATCAAACGTAGTGCAAGTATCAAGTTGTATTAGTTACGATGTTTACTTTGACGATAATGACTATAATTTTGTAAGCAAGAGCTTTAATAGCTTGTGATAGTTAACAGAACAATTATTTGATTACAAAAAGCTAAACTAAACCATTACAAACCTATCATGTCGGCTGTTCTTTGGTAAATATCTTCGAATTATAATCAAAAGATTTTTGCTTCAAATTGCACTAGACATCCTTGGTAAACTTTAAAAATAACTTCTCACGTGAAACTTGGTATTATTACATACGTATTTATTTATTTTTAGCGGATTTTAGATTTGGATCAACGTTAAAATTAAAATAACTTGGATAAATTTGCTTCGTCAGACTGTCGCACTGACCTTAACTACAGATAAAATAGAATGTTGCCAGAAGACAAAAAATAATTCTCGTTCTAGTCATTATGGTCAGGTTATATCTAATATGCGGCCTAGGTTACAATACTTACTTTGTCGTATGGTGAGTTTCCTGATGGCTATACAAGCCTCCTGGATTGTCTTCGTCTGCGTTACTTCGAGAAGAGAAAACAAGAAGTAGAGAATATCCAAATTCTTGGACGCCTTGTTGATGTCGTGAATAGCTGATATGATATCTGTAATGTATTTATTATTAGGGAATTATTGGCCAAGTGATTAAAAAGAAGTGAGAAGAAAAAGAAGAGAAGAAAGACTTAGTTGAAGAAATAGCGACGTAATTACATTCCTTATACATTATTATACACAGAGCATATTTTGGCAATTTGTACGCCGCATTTTCAACAAACAGGGTTTGCACTCGCACAACGCTGATTTCAGTGCAAATCTTCGTTTTGGCGTAAGATCAAAACGACCCAAGATTTAAAAAAAAATACAACTAAGGACTCTGGTCCCGTACCTTATTTAATAATTATATTCTTGTATGTCTTTGAAGAAGACCACGGGCCATAAATATGTCCCGGATTTTTGGAGGGCTTGCTATGGAAAGGCCAACACGTAGAGGCCCCTGGACAAATTAAATGTAAATGTGGCGTGACATTGTCAGTCTGATCCGTGCAGGAACGGAGAAAGAATACAATTTCCTGACTTGGGGCGGCCTGTCGTAAGAGGCGACTTAACAACCCACAGCCAGGTAGTACGGCATTTGCCCGACTGGATGGTTACCACCCCTGGTCTGAAGTATGTCGCAATAACAACCTTGAGTTGTGTTCTGGCATTAGTGACCGGGTTCCAGTCTCCCTTAAGAGAGCAGCAGCGCTTATGTAGCAACTTTGGTGTTGCAAATGTCCATAGGCGATG
This sequence comes from Dendrolimus kikuchii, assembly GCA_019925095.2. Lineage (NCBI taxonomy): Eukaryota > Metazoa > Arthropoda > Insecta > Lepidoptera > Lasiocampidae > Dendrolimus > Dendrolimus kikuchii. The sequence continues at coordinate 2,804,334 of JAHHIN020000030.1, read as the reverse complement.
GTAACCGCTTTCCATCAAGTGGGCCGTCTGCCTGTATGCTGATCTCCTGCAATAAAAAAATCTGAAGTTCTTTTTTTTATAAAGTTTTATACAGAAGTATGTTACAAAATTACTTTTCGAAGAATTAATGGAGTTGTAGCAAACAGTGCATGCTCAGTAAGACAAAGACACAGTAAGGGGAAAAAAGAATATTATTATTGTTATAATAATGACGAGACGTACTAAAAGTTACTAACATATTATATATTGAAAAGCTACTAACATTTTGAAAATTTATATCGCGAGTTTTCGCTTATGAATATTTCGAGACTTTACCGTCATTATATCGTACAACTATGTTTGTATCGTACAACTATGATTATATCGTACAACTATGTTTGTATCGTATAACTATGTTTATATCGTACAACTATGTTTGTATCGTACAACTATGTTTGTACCGTACAACTATGTTTGTATCGTACAACTATGTTTGTACCGTACAACTATGTTTGTATCGTACAACTATGATTATATCGTACAACTATGTTTGTATCGTATAACTATGTTTATATCGTACAACTATGTTTGTATCGTACAACTATGTTTGTATCGTACAACTATGTTTGTATCGTACAAATATGTTTGTAACGCACGAATATGTTTGTATCGCACAACTATGGTTGTATCGTACAACTATTTTTGTATCGTACAACTATGTTTGTGTCGTACAACTATGTTTGTACCGTACAACTATGTTTGTATCGTACAACTATGATTATATCGTACAACTATGTTTGTATCGTATAACTATGTTTATATCGTACAACTATGTTTGTATCGTACAACTATGTTTGTATCGTACAACTATGTTTGTATCGTACAAATATGTTTGTAACGCACGAATATGTTTGTATCGCACAACTATGGTTGTATCGTACAACTATTTTTGTATCGTACAACTATGTTTGTGTCGTACAACTATATTTATATCGTACAAGTATGTTTATATCGTACAACTATGTTTATATCGTACAACTATGTACCGTACAACTATGTACCGTACAACTATTTTTGTATCGTAAGACTATGTTCATATCGTACAACAATGTTTGTATCGTACAACTATGTTTATATCATACAACTATGTTTGTAGCGTACAACTATGTTTGTATCACACAACTATGTTTATATCGTACAACTATGTTTATATCGTACAACTATGTTTGTATCGTACAACTCATGCAATAAAAAAAACGGTACTGATAAAGAGGATATGAGTGATAAAATATTAAGAAACTTACTATCAGATCCGAAAAGTTCTACGAAGACCTTCTGTACGTCCTCCAAATTATCTTGACCAGTTAATTTATAGAGGCTGACAAATATCAAGCGCAGATCTGAAATAAATATATTTTATTTATTTAAGTTATGATTTTTTACATATAATCGAATATAATACAAGAAAACTTAACTTATTTGTATTGTATTCTACTCATAGTCCCTCAAGACTATAAGTAGAATACTGAGCCTAGATCATCGTCTTCTATGGGTAAGGTGCCCAGAAGGCTGGCTACGTTTCCTCGCTGGACCGACATACTAATCCGTTGGCCGAGGTAAGCACCAGCCTTCTGATCACCTGAAGAGTTAATAAGTCGTTTCGATAAATTTTGGTAGAGGCTCATGGCCTCAGGACCCCACGGTCCAAGCGTCTCGACAGCAAACGGCACAAACATATAACTCTCACTGAGGGTTGCATATTTTCCGCCGCTAAACCGGCTGATCTAGACGTGTTTGGTAAATGGGATGCGGCCATATATTTATTTGAATGTAAACGTGCATGTATCAAGAGATTGATGCAAGTAGATGAAACGAAAGTTGTTTGTCCATTTCAAGAACCAGTGGGCGGTAAGTTGCCAGAAGGCAATGTCTAATTTACTAATGGATGAGGCTCGGTCAGCCGGGAAATGCGCCAGTCGTGTTCTGACTGCGAACGAGGCGTTACCTAGTGCACTTTCGGAGCGAGTGTCATAAAACGACGAACTTTGAGCGACTTATGTGAGAACGATTTTCTGCTCTAGGTTTGGTTTTGTTGTATTCGGCTATACTTGTAAGAACTGTGAATTATGTGTATATACTTAAGGTTGCTGCAATTTAAACTTTAGGTTGGTTGATTAATAATAAATATTGTTTCGATGATTAATAAACAAATGTTGATTAATATTACTTTAAAAAATATTTTTATTTGTGGTGTACTTCCAACAATTTTTGTTTTCCTAGATGTACCTTGAACACAAAATGTTTGCGGAATACTGGTATAGAAGACAATAGCTTATTCGTTAAAACCTGTCATTGGCTTTGTTTTGTTAATTTTTGTTATCTATTCGAATGTATTTGACTTTAAGGCTACGTTCCATTAGAGACTCACAACGACCACGTCCACGACCGTGATTTTACCCGTTCCACTTGCTCGCCAGCGTTACAATCGTAAACCCAAGTGGAACGGCCCAACGCTTGACATGGGTCTTTTTTTAAATTATTATTATTAACAACTCTACGGACTCGAGTTCCGTACCCTTTTTTACAACTTAATTTCTAGATTTAATTTTTTGAATTTATCACGGTTATTAGTTATTTTGGTTCTTGTATGTGACATTAATTTATTGATTTTTGTGTTGAGGTGTATGTATCTTACGCATAAGTTATTATATTCATTTATTCTAGTTTTAATACTAAACTTATACTAATGTAGAGTGTATCTGTTCCATGCTGGTGTTGTGAGGAAGTGCATGTGCAGTGTGGGCCTTATATCTATACTTATATATATTGTCCTATCTAGTGCCATGTGTGTTGTTTTTTTTTCTGTGTCTGGGTTATTAGTTTTAAGGCTCTTTGTGTGTCTCACACACAGACCCGAACACATGGGTCGTTGTGAGCGTTGTGTGATCGAAAATGATGACGTCATTAGTAACGTTTTCGCCACGACCACAACGAGCGCGGTCGCCTTGTGGAACGGCTAACGGAAAATTTTTGCGGTGTGAGATACTAATGTAACACGCTGTAAGTAGAATACTGAGCGTAGGATACTGTCTTCTATGGGTAAGGTGCCCAGAAGGCTGGCTAGGTTTCTTCGCTGAATCGTTATACTGATCCGTTCTCCGAGGTAGGAACCAGCCCTCTGATCACCCGAAGAGACAATGAGTCGTGTTGTTTGGCTCATGGCCTCAGGAGCCTACAATCCAGGCGTCTCAACGGCAAACAGTCTTGTCAAAATAACTACTTAATTCTAAAAATTAAGCACTTGACAGAATAATATCTTGATTTACTTACTGCCTCTATTTGTTGCTTGTAGTATATCTTCTAGCGCGTATTTCAATTCTGTAAAATGAGACTTTATTAAGGTGGTGGTTTGTTAAACCGAGTACTCATCTGCGAGCTGTGACTGTAACCTTTGTGTTACTGTAACCAAAAATCATAGTGCGTACGTGGCTTGGGAACGAGGCGAGCCTGCAACGAGCCGACGACAACCACGTACGCACTTCTGAAACTGTAACCGTTGAACGTTACTGTAACCAAAAATCATAGTGCGTACGTGGCTTGGAAACGAGGCGAGCTCGCAAAGAGCCGACGGCAACCACATACTCACTTCTGAAACTGTAACCGTTGAACGTTACTGTAACCAAAAATCATAGTGCGTACGTGGCTTGAAAGCTCGAGGCGAGCGGCACTTCAGGATACTATACTCTTTTGAATAAAGAAAAAAAATTCAAATAAAGACCAAAAAAGAAGAAGAAAAGGCTCTACGGCCCGGCACCTGTCATAAGAGGCGACAAAACAACAAGTTAAGGTATTTGCCCGTCTGGATGGCTACCACCCTTGATCTATTATATGCCGTCATAACAACCTTGAGTTGTGTTCCGGCATTAGTCGCGAGGTTCGAGTCTCCTCTTCAGAGAGAGGCAGCACATTGGTAGCACCTTTGGTGTTACAATCAGATGGGTTGTCGGCCTGTCTGCTGAACTCATGCAATATAAAAAAGGCAGCACTAGAGACGTAATCTCATTAAAATTTGAATGTTTGGAGACGATGATACTCTACTTTGGAGGTGAAGATACATACATACATAACTTCACGCCAATTCCCTTGCGGGGTAGGCACGAACAACAGAGCGCCATTTAGGCTTACTCTTACATACCTCACTTGCTTCTTTGACATTCATAAATCTTGTCATGCACGTCATCACCTTCTGCTAGTACACGATCAATTTGATCATGGAAGGTGTGTCGTGGCCTTCCACGACTTTGCAGATGATATTGAAGATACATCTGCTATTATTATATTATAAAGTTATAATCTATAGGAATTTGGAGACGAGTAAACACCACTATGTAGACAAAGATACGTCTATATTTACTTCGTGAGTTGCGTAAAATGACATGGAAGATATACTTTTTTTTAAGTTTAAGGCTTGGCAACTAGGCGTGCCCGGTTTCTATATTTTACCGACGGTTGTCTGTAATAGTAACTGATTGATTTTGAAGCTACCAATAACCGATGGTTAAGAGGGCTATACGAGCGTTTCACAAGCTCATTGACAATTGGTAATACTGTCGGTTATCAGTAACTAATTCCCTCCCAAGCGTTTTATTAACGCAACGTCGCTGCAATAGTAGGACACGCAACGTTATTCAGTAAGTTGAGGTATAACTACAAAATAAATGTAGGAAACCTATGGAAATGAAACGTCAATAAAAAATGCGTGCCACTGTGACGTCATCTGGCCACTAAACATGGCGGTTTTAGTGCTGCCCAGAAGATTTTAATGTTATTAGGTTTTATCGATAAACGTCCTTGGCTCATTTATTTTAAATATTATTGAGTATTAATTATTTGTAGAATTTATACTTTAATAGGAAGTAAGTATATTGTTATGTGCAAAGATACTTTGATTTAGATGTGTGAAATCTAAGACAAGTTCGTGTTTCAACTTTATCAAGTAAACGATATGACGATTTTTAAAAGTTGCTACACTGATTTGATAAAGTTATCGTTTGACAACTCAGTGACCACAAAACATAAACATATGGCGTAGTACAGTGCCTTCTGCCCATTTCTAGTAGCTAAATTTTATCGTCGTTTCGTATGTTGCCGTCTCGCTCGCACTTGCGTATATGCCGGAAAGGGATGGAAGCTTTATGTCGGCGATAAAACGTTAGCATGCTAGCTAGCTATGCTGTTTTGGATATCAAATTTTGCGAGCTTATTTTGATATCCAAAACAGATTAATTAGATTGTAATAGAGAGGTAAGTAGTCTAAACTACTTACCTCTCTATTACAATCTATTTTAATTGTGTTGCTGACTCTAAAGTCCGTAACACATTACCGCAACGCACCTCAAGATAGGTGCGCTGCACCATAAGTGAGAGTGATTCAAATTTTAAACTTATCAAGGGACCGCGTGATAAAAAAAAACAAAACACCTTCAGAACATTTATTTAATTACAAACGCCATTCCTTATGACTTCCGCTCTAAAATCACTTAATTATTAAAAATTTAACGAATTTACAATAGTTTTTATTAAAGTAAAACTAATAAAGGCATAAGTTTATAATATGAGTTATATTTGTACCTTAGATGTTTTACATGGAATACAAAATTCAAAGAAGTGACACCATCAGTTTTGGGTTATTCCTCTAAAGATGTCAAAGCATATTACTTTTATCTAAGTAGGTTCAATAGCTTCAAGAGTCTGTATATACAAAATCTAACATCTTCTCTTGAAGCTAAGGAACAGCAGAGTCTTTAAATGTGCAGCATTTACCAAGGCAGAGGTGTCAGGACCGGCCAAAACAGGAATTGTTTCTAACTGGTTTTCTTTTAATATGCCAGTTTTATGTTGGCTGGCATGTCGCTGCAAAATATTGAAATATTAGTTTAGAATAATTGTGTCCACAGTATTTTTTTCATAAAATTTGCTTAAATTATGACATTATCATTCAAATTGGTCAAACACATTTCTTGGATGGAATCACAGCCACAAAACCCATAAGTTTTTCTAAAATAGTTATATAGAATGAGAATGGCATAGACCACAACTAGTCGTAACTAGCATATCAGTAATAGTGTAGCAGCAACAAGTATATCAAAGGCTAAAAGTAAAAAGTACAAATTTCAATTATACGAGCAGTCTCCATGAGGGTGAGAGGCACGAGAAGACATAATATTAAGGCCTTCGACTGCGAAGACGGAGCAGGAATTATATAATAAGCCGACAGTCCAACGACTATCCTGCTGATCATCGTCCCACCATACAAAACTTGTATATTAATTTTGATCCTTTTATAGCACGTTTTGTTGTAAAATAATATGTATGTATTAAAATATGTATATAATAAAAAAAAGTATATCAATACTAACTATAAAAGTATATACAGTATTAACTTACTCTTACAAATTTGAAGGGCACGGCATCATCACGTAGTCGAGTCACATCCAGAGTTTTGTTGAAACATTTATCATCAAAATGTAGCGAGCAAATATAAATATGTTTTGCATTTGGCTTTATATTTTCCATTCCAATCCAGCCACTTTTTCTATATACGCTCATTTCTTGGGATCCTATAAAATATGTTTTAATTATTATTTTTGTATGTTTTAAGCGGGATAGCATGATAAAATAAGAAATTTTATATAAGCAATCATATTATATCGATAACAAAGTCGATAAATAATGTACAACCCCAGCTAATAATTTAACATTATTTAAGCGTAAAAATATAGTTAAATAAGTTAAATCCATTCATGACCTATAACTGCACATAAGAACCTTGCTAATTATAATGAAAATCTTCCTTTATTTTCCCGGCAACATTAACAATAAGCAATATTTTTAATGTTATTTACAGCGTACCTGTGTATGGTTAAAGATGACTGATTTGGTGTTTTTCTTATGCCGCACCCTATTACACTGCACACGGGCATATCTGCGACGTAATTATTTATATTTGGCTTCAATTATTTTAAATCACAAGCAAAATATTGAAAGATAATTAGTTATTTTTATTTATACCACGACTTTTTGACAAGACAAGTACCGGGTGCACTGACTGATAATGACATTTGGTGCACTAAACATGGCGGATTTTCGGCCTCATTAGGTATTTACGTATATTCATTCGTTCCACTTTATGTACGCACTGAAATACTGTTATATTGTTTTCCTGCGAGTTACAGTGCTGAGTAAGAACGAGATAGATATATGTTTATGTGTGTGCCTTCAAAATGGATGCTATTTGTATAAGCAATTGTACGTATAGAACAATATGTCGCGTCCCTATTATAGAAACAATTGCCTTGCAAGAAGACAATGGTGAGGTGGTCACTACTGAACCACCTAATCAAGATTCGGATTTTGGCCCCAGTATAGGTATGTCCTAAAATTTAATCTTTTACTTTATAATATAGCATATGAAAAATAATGTATAAAATATATATATAACAGACTGTATATTAGTATGTAGTCTCAAATATATCCATAAACTAAACAAACAACTTGCATAAAACAGTTTGTATATAAGATTATGAAGAAATAAATATAAATCATCTAAAGAAACTTATTATTATGTAACAACTGTGCCGCAGAACTTGGACTTTATATTAATATTACCAAAATTGTTAATTGACATCCATTAAACAGTTCTGGAGACTTAAAAAAAAAGTTAATATACTGATGGACAAAACTTGTAAAAATGTTCACTTATTATAGATACAATACAAATAGCAGTTTCACTTAAATTTTGCCATTTATATTGTAATCATAGTCAGTTACTTCTGTCTAGTTTATAATATTTATGAAAGTCGAAACTTTATAAACTGTCTTGTATTTCAGAAAAAAAAACAGAAGCTTGAAGATGCACAAAACATACAAACACCAAATTTCAAAAGACTGTTTCAAAATGGTATGATCTTACTGTTATATATTAATTGGTTCTGTGAAAGAATTCAATTTGTTAAAAAATTTAATTCATAGATTGCCTAAATATTAATTACTGGTTTTAATTTCAGCCAAAAAGAAAAAGGATAATGATGGGCGCCTACAAAAAAATTTAGCAATAGCCAACTACTTTGATAAAAAGACTGAAAAACTGGAATTGGAAATACAACTTCTAAAAACAGAAATATCAAATTTAAGAGATATAAATAACAAGTAAATCTAACTCAAAAGAAGAATGTTTTCTTAAGTTTTTGCGACTAGTATACCAAAAGTTTTATTATAGTAGTATATTATTATAGTTGTAATTATTCAAAAAAGTAAAAACTAAGATTGTTGATCTCTTTACGTGTAATTTATTTTTTATATTGTTCTAATTTTTAACAAAAATTACTTTGAAAATGGTTATTTTTGCAGTTGTTGATTTATTTGTCTGGAAAGAACTATAATTTTGAATTAGTTTGTAGAGATCTCTTTCAGTCTTATTCAAATTGTGTAAGTTAATCTAACTACATACATACATAACTTCACACCAGTTCCCTTGCAGGGTAGGCAGTTTTGTTTATATAGTTAATCTAACCATATAAATAAAACCATTTGTGAATAATTTATTCTATAGTTTTATATTGTGTGTATGTATGTTGTATTTTTACCTGTTAATTATTTTGTCTATGAAGATGATAGTGTTATAATATGTTTTTAATTTTATATAGCTTCGATTTTAAACAGAAATCTTGTTGATCTTTTTATGTAAAATTTATTCTATACTTTTATATTGTTATTGGAATAAATAAAAGAAATTGTTTAATATGTCTTTTAATTATTTTTAATATATACAATCTTAGAATAGAATAGTAAACACTATTATTCACCAAATAAACAATTACAGAATTAACAGCAAAACAAAAGACAGTCTTATCACTAAAAGCAATCTCTTCCAGGCTTGTATCATATTTAGGCGCCATCTGATAAAGTTGTGATATATTTTCTTGGATTTAATTCTTAATTAATATTTGAGAAAAATAGCAGTTTTTTTATATTATTACTCCAACCTGTAAATAAATAATGAACATAAATTTATGTAATTATTAACTTCCTGATTTTGCAATATTTTTCAACACTTACTGACTAAAATATTCCTCTATTAACATGTTCCTCTCCATATCTATTTCATTATTATTAGAAGCAGGCATGGCTTCCTCCATGTCTGATATTGCCACCTCTACCTCAGAAGCAATGTCGTCGTCCAAATTATTTAATCGACAGATGTTATGCAATATAGACGTAGCAATAACCACTGTGTGTGCTCTCAACAAACTGAGGCGCAATGTTAGAGCCACAACTGGAAATCTACGCTTCCAAACTCCAAAACATCTATAACAAAACGAATTGTAAATTTAAACAAATGGTTGCTGTCCTTAAAACCCTTTAATATGCTACAAAATATGTCCACAAGGATGTTTAGAATCTCAATACTAGGTATACACTACTGCCAACTTTAGAATACAAAAATTGTTGTCCTCTTCTTGGGGGTAGGATACATTTTTTCAAAATGATTTCAAATGAAATGTTACATCTACTGTTTACCAAATTCGAAAATACTTTACTTTGGGATACTACACTATTGAAGAATATCTCTATAACAGAACTGCAATCACATAGCAGTTTCAGCTTTTGATCCTGTTTTTTGTGAAACATTTTATTTTGTCAATGAAAAACATTAGGATTTATAAAGATATGTTGAATTGTGAATTTTCAGTATGATTTGTCTTTATTGTGATACACTATGTTATGCACTGTTAGGCAAAACTCCAATAAATTATGGAAAATAAATCTTATTACATATTTAATGTTAAAAGACCTGAAATAGACAAATAAAGAATAAACTAATTTTTAGCTAGACAGTGGTGATGGTGAGTTTCTTTTCTCAAAATAACAATAGTGTTAGAAAGTGGTGTACAATAGAGTAGGAACTAAACTTTTCTACAAGTACGAATCTGCTGAAATTAAATATATTATGGGATTTATAAGAAGTTATGTGTTAATATATACCTTTCTATAGTATTTCTGGTTCTAATGTGAGCTTCATTGTATAGTTGTTCTCCTCGAGTCCTTGGATTTAATAATGGTGTTAAAAGGTACGGCTTTAAAGGGTATGCACTATCTCCCAGCAGCCATTTGTTTCCAAATATACCACTTTCACATTGTGCTAAAAAAATTCAATATGATAAAACCAATACATTATTATAAATATGTCAATCCCTGCCATTGCACTATCTCTGTATTTTTCTATTTACATTTATCTATGCTTTGATGTACCTACAATATAGCATTGTCTATCTATCTAGACTGTAAGGTATATATGTTATTTATTACCTCTCAGTTCTGAATTATTAAATATGGTGGCATCATGCGCAGATCCTGGCCAGCGAGCTACAACATTCATGAACTGCAAATTTGCATTGCACACTGCTTGGATATTTAAGGAAAAATATCCTTTCCTATTTCTGAATTCTTCTCCTATCTGAGAACCTGAAATAAAAGTAACACAGTTTTATATTGTAAGAACAAGGTTAAGTATGTTTATAGTATGGCTAGTAGACTTATGGAACTTACATGGTGATTGAATTCTAATATGAGTGCCATCGAGTGTGCCAAGGACTCGAGGAAATCTTGCTATTGCATAAAAATCAATTTCTGTATTTGAGTGCATGTATATATATCTATTGTAAAGTGCTGCTATTGCAGAACTAACATCTCTTACAATGCGGCATGCTGATGCTTTTGAGACCCCTATAAAATCAGCAACAGATAAAAGTATGGTTCCCAAGGCATAAAATCTTAATGTTAGAAAAACCATTTCGAGGAATAGTCTTCCTAATCATTTCTGTCTAGTTAAAATTCAAAATTACGTATAATCCCCTTGTATTTTGAAAGAAATGTGTTTGACCTTTGTTTGACCTTACTAAATCCTATGACGTCATTAGCATCTGGTGAAATGCATATGAATACCGTAGCTATTCAGTTTTAAAACACAAAACGACCGACATTTTCCTTTTTATGTCATTGTTATGTCATACAACATAACATAAACAAACATTTCATTCGACGTATTCCAGAATAAAATTATGTAAATTAGCTCTTCAGACCAATATTTAGCAAATATCTGTATACTAAATACTTAAATATGATCTTAAACTAAAAGTCAAAGAAAAGTGCATTATGTAAACGAGCGTTTTCGTAAACTGCGGTTGGAACGATGTCGAAACCTTTTCAAGAGATACGATCCAAAAGTAACCTGTTTACCAATAAGAAGATCATCATAGTGGAAGAAAAGTTTAATACGGTAATACGCCTTACGCTAGAAGTTAATGCGTTCAGCCTTCTGTACACAATGTCCACCACATTCATCATCAGGAAGTGTAATGGTTTGATGAGGTGTTTCCTACGAGGAGGTCACTTCAAGGCGCAACATTTCCAAAATCACATATAGGAAGCAACGATTTAACCATTAAGTGATACTCTATTCCCTGGATAGCAGTGGATTTTCCAACAGGACTCTGCACCCTCCCATAAAGCTAAGTCTATCTAAAATTGGTTGCAAACCAATTTGCCGGGCTTTGTTCGCAGCGAAGATTGGCCATTTTTGAACTCTGACTTGAATTCTTTGGATTATTCTTTATAAACTGTATTAGAGCTAATGGCATACAGAAAATTTACTAGAACCTGAATTTATCTCAAGCGAGCCCATACCAATAAATCAAAAATTATTCCTATTGAAATGATTTGAACCACCACAGAAGAATGGCCCACACCTTTAAAGCTTATTAATTAATTAATTGAAAACAAGGATGGCTATTTTGAATAATTTAATTTTATATATACATAAATCTAGATGTTAGTAGTTATAATTCATGTAAACAATTATGAATATTTAACATTCCTCCATAAAATATTTCAGTTTTATTTTGTCTGAAGACTTATGAACATACATAGAAGGTAATGACTATATAGCTTAAGAGTTCACATTAAGAGTTATAAGAATTCGATGATTTTCTATACTGAATACAAACTATTGTGAGTTATAAATATGTGAGTGCCATATATTTATATATGAATTGATTGATATATCTTTTGACTTGTTATTTTGTAAGATGAAATATTAAATAACTTTTAGCAGTTAAACTTGTTTATTTACTTAAAACACTTATTAATAATAATTTAGGACATATAATCTTTTCAGAAATGTTCGGTTTTATCCATTTCTTTTTTCTGCAGGCTAGTATTTGGTATTTTCTAATGCTCGAATGATGAGTATTTGGTATTTTCTCTATGTTTTTAAAATTTTCATGTAAACTGCAGCGCATAACTCATATAAAGTTCTATGTTCAAGCATAACCCTTGCTTGTACAGAAAAGTTGTTGTTGCTAGTTCTTTCCGGATGACCTGAAAAAACAATTGATATAAATTGTCTGTTTAATGATTTGCATAGTCATTATTTCACTCATAAATCTACATATTAGTAACTATGTTACACATCAAGATTATTAAGATAGATATATTATTAACAGATTTACAATGAATAAGGTGTTTGTCACAAATCTTCATATTCCATGAAATCCTTCAAGCTTTAGAAGATGTGCTCGATTAGCCACTTTTTAAGCTGTATGTGTAAGTGAATATATTTAAAACTACTAGAGAGTTTAATATTTTCCGGTAAGTTGTTGTATATGGTCAGACCTATAAGATACCTTAGAAATCAAACACACTATACAATGGTCAGGACAGTGGTGCAATCCTATGTCTGTTCCTTTATTTGTATGTATTTATATGAGATACTTTACTTGTATTATAAATTAATAAGAAAGTAATATAGGTTGTTAGTTATTTGATTGTACCATATTATCAAATAAGTAATTAATATTATATTAATCGTTTTCTAATAATCGGTCAGTTTCTAATTAATTAGTGACATTTTTGAATAAAACAGGTGCACATTTTAGACGAATTTCGACTCCAACACAAAATATACATCTATCATCATCTATCAGTTAAATAAGTAATTAATATTACTGGTTTTATTACATGGATGAAATTTATAGACAGTAATAGTAATAAAATACACAAGTTCTAAAAGGAAGTAGCGGCGTCTGATGAAATCTTGATATGGACGAACAGGATGAATTTAGACACGTTCGCAAAACTACTTACATCAGGATTTTAACTCTTATTTCTCCAATATTATGTACTGGAAGCTATGTACTCTAATAACATTACATTGTCAACTTTAGGTAGGTTTTGCGAATCAGCTTTTACAAAGTTGACACTCGTATGCGAAGATCCGGCCATGTTGACAAAGAAAATATTTCATATATTTTCAATAATAAAACACTTCACTTTTTTGTTGCATGATTCCAAAATTATTTTCTAAGGACGAAATGAATTGTAATTAATAATATTAGCATTCAGAAATGTCGCATTAACCGCTGATCTGAATCCGATATACCCAATGTTGCCAGGTTGCTAATAGTGAAATCACAAAAATTTTGAATTTTTGTAGATAGACACACGTGTGTATATGAAAATAACTCTCAACGCATTGACTGAAAAAGGCTTTATCGAACGTCGCAATGATTTTTGAAGTTAAAAACTTCTGTGGGCACTTTTGGGGTGGGGAAAATGCACTGAATTCCCGTAACCGTCACTCTGAGATACTAAGTTTTTACCTCTGAAGTGCCGTCCCAACATCTGAGAGATTTTTAAGTCTTACTAACGACACCCCTCCTCCCCTTAATTGAAACTGACAATACAACCTTTTTATTCTAACTGTATTGACAACATCATTGGATAATGAATCATGTATAGGCTAGAGATTAAAAATTATAACCTAAATGTGATACCAAATCAAAGTATTTTAATGATCGAATGTTTTAATTACGAAAAGAATACTTTATTACAAATAAAGAAAGTAATGTCATTGCGATGTCTAATAGAATAACTGGAATTTTTTCCCGGTAATCAAATAATTACAACATTACTTCGTAATACCGAAGTAAGAAAGAGAGTTGGTCTTAAAGAGAGTGTCGGGGTGAAGGTAAGGAAAGGAATGCTCCGGTGGTTCGGCCATGTAGCAAGAATGCATGATGAAAGAATGACTAAACAGATATACAATGCAAAAGTGGATGGATGCAGAAGTCGTGGAAGGCCACGACACACCTTCCATGACCAAATTGATCGTATACTAGCAGAAGGTGATGTCAGGAGCCTTAAGAACAGACGAGCGTGCATGACAAGAGCTATGAATGTCAAAGAAGCGAGTGAGGTGTGTAAGAATAAGCCTGAATTGCGCTCTGTTGTTCGTGCCTACCTCGCAAGGGAACTGGCGTGAAGCTATGTATGTATGTATCTAAACAATGAATGGTATCAAATTATAGCTGTATATTTTTCAATATAAGCTCTGTAAGATTGATTTTTCACTAAAGGTCACTTTAAATAATTTACCGATAACTTTAGAAAATAATAATAGTTGAACACGAAAAATTATAAACATAGCGACAAAATTGCTAAGCTGGCCACACTAAAATGATCACGATATGTCATAATGAATAATGACAGTAATATTTAAATAGTAGCACAGATTATTATGATTAGTAGGTTTTATTTTCGTTTTATAGGCAAAGGAATTAATGTAAAGTTGTCCCCAATGACGTCATCGGAGAATTTTTTTAAATATCGAATTAAAAAAAAACTAACTCTTAAAACACAAAAATATTCAAATTAGTATCTTAAAATACCCTATTTTACGTAATAAAAATATAATTTGAACAAATGACTCGAGAAGTTTATAATAACTAAAATAGGAAACAAATGTTCTAGTTTCAATTTGATTTATGAACTTCAAAATATTTCCAACTCTATCTTTATGGTCATAGTGACTAAATTATTGAATATCTCTTTTTAGTGTCGTTTTTTACGTTTCATCGAGTTTCAAATCACAACGACTCAAAAGAAGTTTCACTTCAATAATAGCCGCTGTAGCTCAGTGGTTCGCGTACTCGCGTATTCAAAAGTTCGAACTTATTTATTTTTAATAGCTTCTCTAGTACGTAGTACATATAACTCAACGGTATAAATAAACTTTTAAATAAATCGGATCAGTATGGCGATCCAGCGAGGAAACGTAGCCAGCCTTCTGGGCACCTTACCCATAGAAGACGGTGATCTGGTCTCAGTATTCTACTTATAGTCATATTACCCATTTTCAAAACTCTCGGAAAACTTTCCAGGTAACTCCAGAATTTTCAAACCAAATGACTGTACTCTAGAATATTTACTGCGGTTTAGCGCTGAAAATCCTAGTGCATGAACTAAACTAAATTAACTAAAGGGCATTAACTCGTTAATCCGTTAATCGTTAATAAATGAAGTTAACGTTTCGAGTAACGGATTAACTTTTAAGTTAACATAAAATTATGTTAACGGACTCGTTAACTTCCGTTAAATTTCTCAAAGTCTGTTAATCGTTAATCCAGCAACAAATCTTTAAAGAGCAAAGCTCAACGTCTCGTCAAAATGTGGCTAGGCATGAAGTAGAAAGACTCGTTAAATGATGCGGCATTCCTCGGACAGCAGATATTCGCAAATCTGTTTATTAAATATAATACTGCTATACTTACCCTAAAGCGCTACAGTTGAACGTCTTTGCTCCACGGGCAATAATATATTACAGCCAAAACGAGCCTCGCTTGTAGACGAGAATTTCAACATATTAATGTTCATGAAGGGGAATATTCATATTATGCCAGATGACTAAATTGACAGATAAATTGGACGGGTTAGTATCGTTTCGTTTAAGATGTAAGTGGTCTATGTAGCAATTCGTCTAAATAGCAATTAGTCATTATATTAATATCAAATCGTCTTAAAATTAGTTCGTTTAATTAGTGTTTCGTCCAGAACGCAACTAGTCTATGTTAATAAAATAAATTCTAAATCTTAATCCAAATGAATGAAAAAACATCATTTGTCAACATGCTTATATTAAACACTCTTAATAATTATACCCGTCTTTTTTTTGTTTCCAACTTGTTAACTCCCAGAACCAACAGTTTTTATAAGAAGATGCAATTTTTACCCCGTGTTAACGGATTAACGATTAACGTTAACTTGCGTTAAATTTTCTGAGAAATGTAACGTTTTAATTTTTAACGACGTTAACTTCTTCAGTAACGGATTAGCGATTAACGAAGTTAATTATTTGATTGACGGTGCCCAGCTATGCTAAAGTATAACAAAATGACAGGAGAACTTACCAGCAGTTCTTGTGGCTGATATCAATAAATTGAACGCCCCTTTTATGTCTGAAATAAGAGATTACATATAGATAATAATCAGCAAACAAAACCATTGAATATCCATAAAAGCTTTGAATAAGTTCTATCCTAATAGTCCCCAGTACCTTAATGGTCCAAGATCCCAGTCACCCCAGACTTACGTGATTTTAGGAAAGATGAAATTTTTAGGATCGGTAGTTTAACATAAACTTAGAAAGGAATGGATACTCGCTAAGCTGAAAGCGGGGCCGTTTTTCAGGTAGCAGCAATCAAAGGTGGAAAAAAACCATGCTAACTTACGTCAAAGTGGCAAGGCTAGTTTTTACATATGTGGCCTTCCTACTAGGACTAGTATACATAATAAAACTACATTTTAATGGTTTTCAGCGCGGTAATTTATTTGATTTTTATTATTTTGACGTTTCGACTACTTTTCAGTAGCCTTGATCACGGAAGACTAAGTTGTTAAGTTTCAATGAGTATTGTTAAAGTTTTATTTAGCCTTAATATTGCCTTTAATGTTGTTTATGGTTATTATTTACTCTATGGGAGCCTAATCTAATTTACTACCACTTCGCAACATGTTGTGGCTTGAAGAGAAGAAGCGGCGCAAGAAAATCTTCAGCGAACATGCCTAGCTCTAATAATTTTATATAATACTAGCTGTGCCCGCGACGCCGTCCGCGTGGAATTTGTTTTCAATACAAGAAAACTTAACTTATTTGTATTGTATTCTACTCATAGTCCCTCAAGACTATAAGTAGAATACTGAGCCTAGATCATCGTCTTATATGGGTAAGGTGCCCAGAAGGCTGGCTACGTTTCCTCGCTGGATCGCCATACTGATCCGTTGGCCGAGGTAAGCACCAGCCCTCTGATCACCTGAAGAGTCAATGAGTCGTTTCGACAAATTTTGGTAGAGGCTCATGGCCTCAGGACCCCACGGTCCAAGCGTCTCGACAGCAAACGGCACAAACATATAACTCTCACAGAGGGTTGCATATTTGCGCCGCTTGAGTGATTCGGCTGTTTCTAGTACATTTTACATTTATTTATTTATGCTAGTGTAATGTTTTCCCATTTGTGTTGTAGTTCTAAATAAAAAAAAAACTGTCTTTCTTTTTCTATGTTTTTGCTATATAGTTATTTTTGAAGTCGGTTTTGATTTTTGTTAAAGAATAATGGTATAATAGAAACTGTACTTACCAACTTCACGTTGCAATTCTTTAAGGACTTTCGGGAATTCAGAAGCACCAAGGCCTCCAGTCAGCTTCAATATCTCCAGCTTCACACCTTCAACACCTGAAACATAATCTACACTATAAATCTGTAAATGGTTTGAATTTTTACAATGCCAATGTACGAGCATAGTGTTTAAATCTATACATATAATAAAACTGTAGAGGTCGTATTTCTGTACAATAAAAAATAATGCTAATAACCGAGTCAGGTCTTATCCGTGCAGGAACGGAGAAAGAATACAATTTCCTGCGTTAGGGCGGCCTGTCGTAAGAGGCGACTTAACAACCCATAACCAGGTGGTAGGGCATTTGCCCGACTGGATGGCTACCACCCCTGTTCTAAAGTATGTCGCCATAACAACTTTGAGTTGTGTTCCGGCATTAGTGACCAGGTTCCAGTCTCCCTTAAGAGAGCAGCAGCGCATTTGTAGCATCTTTGGTGTTGCAAATGTCCATAGGCGATGGTAACCGCTTTCTATCAAGTGGGCCGTCTGCCTGTCTGCTGATCTCCTGCAATAAAAAAAGGGGGATGTAAGAAGCGAAATAGAACTAATTCAGATTTTTTTTTAATTTTTTGTTTCTCTGTTTATCTGTCTGTTTGTACGGGCTAATCTCCGAAACGACTGGAGTGATTTAAATGAAATGTTGTATGGTGGTAGCTTATATCCCTGGTCAACATATAGGATACTTTTGATCCCAAAAAATTAAAGAGTTCCCGTGGGATAGTTAAAAAAAAACGCACCACGCGGACGAAGTCAAAGGCATCAGCTAGTACACAATATAAGAATATTCTTACGACCTTAGCGCCGACAAAAGATAAATTCACACTTGCAAGCAGTCGAGCGATAACCACAAGCGGAGCAAGACTTGTGTACAATCGGTAAACTATTTAGTGACGGACTTTGGGCGTGTTATTGAATAGTGCATTATGTTTGGACTGGTTGTGTTCAGTTATGTTTGTACCTGTGTTATACGTGTTTGTACAGTTCTAATAAATTCTATAGTAATTCCAACGGGATTTTAATTCGAGTCCTGCAACTCGTAACAATATTGATAGCTTACCATTCGTATTGGCTACGTGTTTGAAGTAGTGGCATATCTCATGAGGATCTATAACAAAAAAAAAATACGATTTATAGATCAATATACCTGTACCTATATGTACATTTGTCTGTTACAGACATACATACACACAAAAGATAAACTTACTCTTCTCTCCAGCTATTTTCTCTAGTGTTTCAAATATTCCATCAAAATCGGCGTGGCCGGTCAGGCGTCGCAAGTCATTGAACGCCTTGATAACGTCTGAAATTAAAATTACATATTTATGTTTGACTTATGACCAGATATAGTAAAATATAACGTAAAAAATACTTTATACTGTCATTTAAAAAAAAAAACCAGACGGCCCACTTGATAGAAAGCGGTTACCATTGCCTATGGACATTTGCAACACCAAAGGTGCTACAAATGCGCTGCTGCTTTCTTAAGCGAGACTGGAACCTGGTCACTAATGCCGGAACACAACTCAAGGTCGTTATTGCGACATACTTTAGACCAGGGGTGGTAGCCATCCAGTCGGGCAAATGCCCTACCACCTGGTTGTGGGTTGTTTGGTCGCCTCTTACGACAGGCCGCCCGGCCACAGGAAATTGTATTCTTTCTCCGTTCCTGCACGGATAAAATACATATATATATATATATTATATATATATATATATATATATATATATATATATATATATATATATATATATATATATATATATTAAATATATATATATATATATATATATATTAAATATATAAGATATTTTAGTGACATAGACATTTTTATTGTTCGCAACAAATATTTAAGTTAAGTTAAATTTTTGCCTTTCATTTTTTTGGTACATGTTTAGTATATTTTTTGGGTAAGAGAGCTTAGGGTCTTAAAAGTATTCTTCTGATGGGTACAATATCCAAGAATATTTATGGTTAAAAAAAATAGATATGATATTCCTTGAGTACTTACTCTTCTCGTTGGTCATGGCTTGGAGTAGCTCAATAATTACGCTAATATCTGTAAATAAATAAAAAGCATTTTATTTTATACATATAATAAAACTGTAGAGGTCGAATTTCTGTACAATTAAACAAAAATGCTAAAAGCCGAGTCAGGGGGATGTAAAAAGTGAAATAGAAATAACTAGCTGATGCCCGCGACTTCGTCCGCGTGGTATTTATTAATCCTTCAAAGCTGTTTAAGTAATTAAAGTTTTTTAACTATCCCACCGGAACTCTAATTTGTCGGGATCAAAAGTATCCTATATATTGACCAGGGATCTAAACTACCACCATACCACATCTCATTTAACTCGTTCCAGTCGTTTCGGAGATTAGCCCGTACCAACAGACAGAGAAACAAAAAAATTGAAATTTCTTTAATTTAATTTTTATTTCAAGGAAAAGTACTCACTTGATTTTTCTTCTAAGTTCAGCAAGAACTCGATAATAAACCTATAACTCCTGGAACCACGGCATTTTTTTAGGAATTCGTAAGCGTTAGACCTTTCTGAAAATATAAAAGCATAAAAATTAGTCCCTTAATCGCTAACCGTGTTTCGTACGATAAGTGAGTGTTCTGAAGAGGAAGGTTTGCACTGAAAATCAGCGTTGTATCTTATACTAATATATAAAGCTGAAGAGTTTGTTTGTTTGAACGCGCTAATATCAGGAACTGCTGGTCTGATTTGAAAAATTCTTTCAGTGTTAGATAGCCCATTTATCGAGGAAGGCTATAAGGCTATATATCATCACACTAAGACCAATAGGAGCGGAGCACCAATGAAGAATGTTTCAAAATCGGAGGGTTTTGAAAGCAAATTCCACGCGGACGACGTCGCGGGCACAGCTAGTCGGATATAATTCCGGCACAGCAATAAGCTGAGTGCAAACCTTGTTTGCGGAAAATGCGGCGTACAAATTCTCAAAGTACGTGTTTAGTTTTAGGATATATGTTAGCAATGTAAGTACGTCACTATTTCTTCAAAAAAAATTTTCTTTCTTTCTTTGTCTTTCTTTCTGATAGCCCACTTCCTCCTCCACAATCCCATATTCTCTATTCTTTCGCCCTATCCCATCCCGTCTATCTCGTTCCTAGTGTTTGGCCCTTTTCTTCCATCCCTTATATCTTACCCCATATATGGCTGTGGTGTATGTTATTTTAATTGTATTATTATTTCGTTTAGCTTTTAAATAAAACTTTTTGATATTGGCGTTGCTCCCGTTTCTAATTTATTCTTCTTTCTTGTAGGTTTATAGTTCTGGGTGCGTTACTCTTGTAGCGCACAATGTTCAACCAACATTAATTGTCCATGGGAAAAACACTCCTTCACGTACCCACTTCGCTGGGCACCAGTCAACATAAGCCAACATATTATTGCCCATAGGAAAACACTTCTTCCCGTCTACACTTTGCTGGGTTGTTACTCGAAATAAGCCGACATATAATTGCCCATGGGAAAACACTCCTTCTCGTTTCCACTTTGCTGGGTGCTACTCGAAATAAGCCTACATATCGCACACTTAAATTATAGAGACCTAAATCAACATTTTAAGTCATTCGATTTAAATACCTGTTTCATAAAAAACAAGGTACAAAATTGAATAACCTGATATTTTTAATTCGGTCTCTATAATTCTAAGGGTGCGATATTATTTCCTATGGGAAAAACACGCCTTCCCGTGCTCATTTTGCTGGGCACTACTTGAGACAAGCGAACATACAATTGCCCATGGGAAAAAAAAATCTTACTCAATTTAATGCCCACCAGAGACAATATTTGACGCCGGGGAATTATTTATTGTTTAGTCAGCGCACGCCGATAAATCAATACCTCAGCCCGTTTCTCTCGGAATTAAAGTTTCACCAAAATTTAAAAATATGTATTATTATATTTTTTTAAGTTGTGCGTTATATTAATTTTTATATTTTAATATAAAGTTTTTGTATTTTAATTATTTATATAAAAAATTGTAGAAAACCTTGTTTAAATATATAAAACCTAACAGACTAATATTAACTCTGATATTGTATCCTTACAATACCTATCAATATAATATAATGTACAGTTTTTATAGTTTAATAATTATAAAAAAAATACTAATCACAATAAAATTTTGCCATGTTATTCAGGAATAATGTAGCTTTCTACTGGTGAGAGAATTTTCAAAATCGCTTCAGTACCTAGTCCGTGAGCTTCAGTAGTACATGAGATTACTTTCTACAAACAAACTCACAAGCTTTACCTCTTAATCATATTAATAGTATAGTATAGAACTATAGATTATACTTATATATGCACTTACCTTTGACACCTGTGAGAGTTACAATGTAGTCGATGGCTTTGGTCTCGTCTGGAAAAAAATGATCATTAAAGCGATTAAACTAAAATTAGTAATGGTTAAAAACGTCTTAAAAGCAACTGCAAATTTTCAAAGACTGGCGACTGACATTTTTTTTTAATTAAAAAATAAACCAACTTTAAGAGTAAAAAGCAAGAAATTGACATTTCCTATAACACCTTGGAAGTCGGTGCGAAGTTAAATAAAATGACTATAAATTGCATTTTTTTTGTTTTCTTACAGATATTTTCTTTTCGGATTTTATCCATAAAAAAGATCACAATATTATACCCAAAAACAACATCCACAATTTTTTTTTTTTTTTAAACTTCCAATCTGTATTGCACGAGTGTGTAACCTCCGCTTTTTTTCTAGTAAATACCTATATCAAATTGAAACGCAATTGTTATTCAAGTTGAGTGTTCGCCAATAATTATATTAGCTTCATTATTTTATTTAAACAGCTGTCGGTCGAGGCCGCCATTTTGGTTAGTCTCTTAATTCTGCTTAAACATTAACATGTGTTTAAATATAATTAATCTTCAATTAAAACGTTTTGGGAGTTTTTATCAAACTATGTACATTTTTTATACATTTACACAATACAAATAATAAAAAATGAACTTACAAGACTAAAACTTGAACTAAATATTGGAATAAATTTTTATTTATAGGTTTGTATATTTATTTATAGTTATTTTGTAAGTGTAGCTTTATTTATAGTATAGTTTAGTTTATTTATTTTTTAAATTATATTTTAGTTTTATAATTATGGCTTTAATCGAATACAATGCAAGAAAACTTAACCTATTTGTATTGTATTCTACTCATAGTCCCTCAATACTATAAGTAGGATACTGAGCCCAGATCACCGTCTTCTATGGGTAAGGTGCCCAGAAGGCTAGCTACGTTTCGCTAGTACTGTATCGCCATACTGATCCGTTGGCCGAGATAAGCACCAGCCCTCTGATCTGACCTGAAGAGTCAATGAGTCGTTTCGATAAATTTTGGTAGAAGCTCATGGCCTCAGGACTCCACGGCGTCTCGACAGCAAACGGCACAAACATATAACTCTC
Organism: Dendrolimus kikuchii; assembly: GCA_019925095.2. Taxonomy (NCBI): domain Eukaryota; kingdom Metazoa; phylum Arthropoda; class Insecta; order Lepidoptera; family Lasiocampidae; genus Dendrolimus; species Dendrolimus kikuchii. The sequence goes on along the minus strand of JAHHIN020000030.1, from coordinate 2,781,327 downwards.
ACTGAGGGTTGCATATTTGCGTCGCTTGAGTGATTCAGCTGTTTCCGCCGTAGAACCGGCTGATCTAGACGTGTTTGGTAAATGGGATGCGGCCAACGTGTCTACGCAAGTCGCATCCCACACCAAAGGCTTGCCACGCTGCCAGGGAATTAGAGTCATTCCGTCGGGACGCTTACCATCGTCACGTGCAATACCGTTCTGCTGCAATAAAGCCAGCACGTTAGCGGTGGCAAGTGCCCTACGTAAATTTTATTATAGGTACTGTTTTTAATATTACAGTAAAGCTTTAGGTCTAATATATACAAGAATTATATACATAAACAAGACTTAATATCTAATTATGCACAAAGGGCAGTCTTATCACTAAAAAGCGATCTCTTCCAGACAAAGATAGGAATGAGGTATACGTATTATATAATTAAGCTACTTACATTTTAATAATAAATTCATAAATAATAATAATAACAATCGGCAGACAAACACACACATTGTATATCCCCATATTAAGCAAGTTACGCTTGTGTTATGGGTAATATACAACGGACTACTCTGGGGCCGATCCCAGATACCCAGACCATAGTAAATAACGGAGAAAATACGTTTCCGAAATTTACTATACCAGGAATCGAACCCGGAACCTCTGCGTTGCATTGAGGTACACCGGCAAAGGCTTAGCCCGCTCAACCACAGAGGCCGTCAATAAATAATAATAATAATAAATGATATATATGCACATTTATCAACTATTTAGTTTCATCCCTGCAGGAAAGGAGAAAGAATACAATACAAAACAACCTACAGCCAGGTGGTAGGGCATTTCCCCGTCTGGATGGATACAACCCCTGGTATAGAGTATGCCACAATAACAACCTTGAGTTGTGTTCCGGCATTAGTCGGTTCCAGTCTCCTTTAAAGAGCAGCAGCGCATTTGTAGCACCGTTGGTGTTGCAAATATATAGAGGCGATGGTAACCGCTTCCCAACACATGGGCCATTTATCTGTCTGCTAAACTCATGCAATAAAAAAAAATAAAAAAATTGTTTTATATACATAACATACAAATAATATATATTACATATCTACATATGCTATGAATTTATTGCAATCTTATGTTCCAACACGACGTAAGAATGACGTTTAGTTGAGTTGAAATTGCACAAATCGGGTAAGTGCTTGTTCTACGCATGATGAAGGACTTCATTAACGAGAATCGTTGTCGTCCATTGGAACGAGTTGCAGTTGCAGTGAGGTACAGCCTCAGAGGCCGTCAAACTATATTTATAATAAACATAAAATAAGGAGCCCGATTTGACACTTATGAAAGTCAATAGAGGGTCACTTTACATGAAATCAACAAAACTGAAAGCTAATATAATGCAATACAATTAGTTTATTTGGTTGATAAGATCGATAAATTTTACTGGTGTAATATATATTGTTATAAAATATATTTCAATTATAATAATAATTGAAATATATTTTATAACAATGGAACAATGGAAAATATTCCAAAAAATAACGAAACAACATTAAATTTTTATTCATTCCGTAATGTCGTATTAATCTATGGTGAAATCCCAAAAATAATTACGTTCTAAGGCGTTTTATTTTTAATTTTAGTGTTGCTAACAAAAGGTTGTTGTGAAATACAACAACCTTTTGTTTAACTCAATTTGATTCAGGAAAAACTATATAATTACATATTTATTCCAAAATCTTAGATTATTTATGTATTTATACTAAAACAATAATACATAGTTGTACATATTTTGAATATATCTATTGAAAACAAAAATAATTGAATGAATATATATTATACTAGCTGTCCCGGCAGACGTTGTTCTGCCCTGAAGAAATAAAATTTAGAACCCGATTCCAGCGCCACCTACCGGGTCCAAATGTAAGCTATCCTATCTTTCAAGTCGGATCAAACTGCACACGGTGTGCAAATTTGATTAAAATTAGTCAAGTAGTTTAAGAGTCCATCGCGGACAAACAACGTGACACGTAATTTATATGTATTAAGATATGGGTAAAATAATAAAAAAAAATCAATAGATTAATTGTGGTGCTTGATAAATGCATGCGGTACGCAAGACCCGATGTGAGACAGAACCTTTGTGCTCCATATCGAGTTTGTTAGGTATTTGTGTGGCACAAAAAGTAATAGTATACATAAAAGTTAGGTTAAAACCCTTCAGCTCACTATTAGCACATATGTGTCCGCGATGAGAGTGCAGATCGCGTTTGTGCACGTGATCGTTAATTGTGTTGTTGTCTCACTCTGTTTATATAGGAGTTGTATGATTTGTGTGAAATGGGTATATTTTCTTGGTATATTACGAGATACTGATAGTGTTAATCTTGCGGCTTTTGGAAGAGCTGAAGGGTTTAAATAAATCAATTGATCACAAAGTCGTATAATTTTTCATCGATTTCTCTTGATAATCGGTTAACTCGGTTAACGATTTGGAGGTTTCAATCCCTAAATATGTTGTAATGAGAACTGTCAAATGGGGCTTCTTATGTTGTGATTATTATAATCATGCACAAAAGCCTACTTATATAATATTTTACATACTTATATGTTTATAAATGAATAAAATATATGTAAGTAACTGCATATCATCTAATATTTATGTATACCACCTTTGACCAATATAACATGTTTTATTCCTGCCACACGTTTAGAATATTTTTAGGCTATAAGTTTTTCTGTGTTTTCTGTAACGGTGTACAATAAAGTGTTATCTATCTATCTATCTCTGTCTAAAGGCACTCATTACGCTACTATGGTAATTAAAAAAATTCTATTACTCTTAATTTTCCACCTCTCTACTATCAACCCCTATTATTCCATCGCGATTTTTTTTTAACTATCAATCGATCAGTTATCCCCGCTAGATGTCTACCGTTGTCACCTCTCATCCAGCAAACATCACGGAGTAGGGATGAGTATTAACCCAATTCTCTAAAATCTACAAAAAAAATACGTAAATATCTTCTGTAAAGATATTTCTTATTCTGTAGAAAGACTGCGTTACCACCCAATGAAAAATGAACCTTATATTAAGAGATATATATTATAAAATGTAAATTACCTGGGAATCCAGTTATGTCATTTAAGACTTCGATGCATTCGCTAGAACCTAGAAAAAACGAAAGTCTATATTTAATCTGTGGTCGGTGTTTGTATGATCCTAATACAGGAGTTTTTGACGGGAACTGAAAGGGGACGTTGTGGTGTGCAGTTTTGTTTTTTAAAAATGTGTAAAATCACTCTAAAATGAACAATAGTTGTAGGATATTGATAGTTTTTGAGTAGTAATTATGTGTTTTGTGAGAAATGTGACTGTATAGTCAACTGTGGCCTTTCTAGCTTTCACAAGAACTCCATTGAATTGTGTGGATTGTTGCCTACAATACAACTGCGCCTGGCTTAAAGGCCTAGTTGCCAAGCCATAAACTTAAAAAAAAAGATCCTAATACAGTGAAGGCTTATTAAAATAATGATATTTAAATTTATACATTTAATTAGATATTAATTGTTAACCAATTCAACCATGTAAATAATACAGAGAAAAATAATATATGCGTATAAAGGGGCAATTTTTATTCCTTGACAACGACCTGTCATAGCTACATTATTGTATATACGTCATCTGTCAATATTTAGCGTCATTAATAAACATTAGCCCAGTTGGAATAGTAACGTAACAAATACCTACTTATAGTCTATACATGCTACAGATGAATACAATTGAAATTTCTGTTTGTAATGTCAAAATAACAGCTTTTTACTAAATATATATGAAAGTATATACGGTACTAAAATAAAAAAGATTTTTTTTTAATTTTTGTCTGTGGATGTTCCAGCTAATCTCAGAAATGGCTGGACCGATTTTGACGGGAATTCACTGGCAGATAGCTGATGTTATAAAGAGTACCTTAGGCAACCAAACCTTCCTTTAGGTGTAAGACCAAAATGACCCAGTTTTGTTAATTAAATAATAAATGAGAATAATAATTAATAAAAACTAATTCTACTTATATAATATTTAAATTGTAAAAAAACAAATAAATAAATTTTAATAAAAAACCAACAATAAATACGTTGCTACAAAATTAAAATAAATACTCGTGTATCAACTTGTATCGAATCATTTATTCGAATACAATTCGCTAGTGCTTGCCGAGTATTAATTACCACATTCCGTGTGCCACGTCACTGGCATGAGGCAACAAATGACATTTTACTTCATAACCTATAAAATACTGATTGTGTTATTTTACTGTTAAGATATGAAATGTTTAATATATATTATTTTCACTGTATATATAGGCTGTGCACAAGACTGACTCGCGTTACAAGTAAGTTGTCAGACAGTGATATGTGTTTACTGCATATGAGTTTCTTGTTTATTGAAAGTAAAAATATAAATTGCAATTTTCAGAAGGATAATTGGAGTGATTTTGTGTGAGAACTACTAATCCACATTTGCTACATTTGCACTTCAATTTCGGTGTCTGTGTATGTCATTATATTTGGATTCATATCATATAGGTGAGATAGTAACTGAATTACATTGTAATTATTTAAAGTCTTATCAGTGAATATGTATGATCTTCTTTTTGTAATGTGAGAAGATGTCTTTTATAGTGGAATTTGAATGAATTTTAATGTTTTAGGTCTCTAATTGGTGGAGGAATATCGTTCCAGCAATGAGTGGCAGCATATTTGAAACAGCCTCCATAGTACAATGGTGTGACCTATCCCATCTCCAATCCATCTTATTGTACAGATATTTAGGGTACTGCGAGGAAATTACACCAAACAGCATACAAGCTAAGTGTAACTTTCTCCTAGCTACCATATTTAACACATTATTTTTATTTAAATATGGAGTAACATGGTTTCTTTTTGGTATATCGTAACAGTAATGGGCACATGCATTTTGTATACGCTGTATTAGACGCTCTGTTCGTGATAATAGGCAGGGCCCATATACTGTGTCACAATAATTTAATTTAGACAGCACCAGGCTCTCTATTAATCTTTTTCTTACTTCTACATTTATGTAAGCCCTAATTGTCGGCCTCTGTGGTTGAGCGGGCTAAGCCTTTGCCGGCCTACCTCACTTCAACGCAGAGGCTCCGGGTTCGATTCCTGGTATAGTAAATTTCGGAAACGTATTTTCTCCGTTATTTACTATGGTCTGGGTGTCTGGGATCGGCCCCAGAGTAGTCCGTTGTATATTACCCATAACACAAGCGTAACTTGCTTAATTTGGGGATATACAATGTGTGTGTTTGTCTGCCGATTATTATTAATTGTATATAATATTTTTAGCCTATAAAAACAATTATTCATAATATTATAGATATACTTTTCAAAACGCAGTTCTGAGTCAATAGTGAGACCTAGGCTACATGCAGTATCAACCATTTCAATTTGTTCATTTAGAATTTTGATTATGGGACTACCATTTTTTATTGTATTAACTTGTTGGCGACTACCTAGTATCATAAATTTAGATTTTGTTGGGTTTAATACCAGCGAGTTAGTTTCAGACCATTGTACAAGTCTTTCTAGGTCACTATTAATTTCACAAACAGCTTTGTATGTTTCACTCGGTATAAAATGTTTATAAAGTTGAATATCATCAGCATACATATGAAACCTACAATACTGAAAACAATTGACAACATCTGCTGTGTAAATTATAAATAATAGTGGACCTAAAATAGATCCTTGAGGGACTCCTCTAGCTAGATGTAAGGGATCTGATGCCGCAAATGTTCCATCTGCTTTTTTAATTTCAACTTTTTGCTTCCTTTCTGTTAGATAGCTACGGAACCAAAGAACAGTTTCATTTGTAAATCCATAATATTATAGCTTGGACAGAAGTAAATTTGTGTTCTTTGCATCAAAAGCCCGTGAGTAGTCTAGCAGAACAAGTACCGTACCCTGCCCTTGATCACGAGCTTCAGTAATGTTTCCTACCACATCACATAAAGCAGTTGCTGTGCCACATCCCTTCCTGAACCCAGATTGAAGATCAGGTAATATATTATTTATTTCTAAGTATTCAACAAACTGTAAGTAGACCACCTTTTCCAGAACTTTGGAAAGACATGGGAATATGCTTACAGGACGCAGATCCTTGTAACTGACCGGATTATTCTTTTTGGGGATTGGACGTACAACAGCCTGTCGCCATAGACAAGGAAATTTGTTTGCTGTAATAGATTTGTTTATAATATTAGTTATTAATTTATCCGTGCAGGAACGGAGAAAGAATACAATTTCCTGCGGCCGGGCGGCCTGTCGTAAGAGACGACTTAACAACCCACAGCCAGGTGGTAGGGCATTTGCCCGACTGGATGGCTACCACCCCTGGTCTAAAGTATGTCGTCATAACAACCTTGAGTTGTGTTCCGGCATTAGTGACCAGGTTCCAGTCTCCCTTAAGAGAGCAGCAGCGCATTTGTAGCAACTTTGGTGTTGCAAATGTCCATAGGCGATGGTAACCGCTTTCCATCAAGTGGGCCGTCTGCCTGTCTGCTGATCTCCTGCAATAAAAAATAAAAAAATAAAAAAAAATTTTTTTAAGGGAAGTTGGCAGTGTTAATTTAATCATTTCGAGACTTATTCCATCTATTCCAATTGCGTTTGATTTAAGTGAATGAATAATTTTGAGTATTTTATCCTCAGAAACTGTTTGTAAAGAGAAGCTTGTTTGACCATACTTCTGATTATTTAATTTTTTAATTCTGATTATCAAAATGTATAAACTTCTCGGTGCTTACAGTGTTTTCTCCAGGTACTTCCAGAAAAGCTTCATTCATGCCACCTGGGTCATTAAAATGGACCGGGAGTATCTTTTCTGTATGTGATTGAAGTATATTTGATTTTAAATTTTTCCAACGCGCAAAAAAGTATACCTGAGCTCCATTGTGAAGCAATTGTTGATGTGCACGGAAACGCGACCACTAATCATATGTCACTGTCGGTGGTTAACCTGTCAAAACAAACATTCGATAAAAACACCGTTTCGGTATTAGAAAAAGGCCTTAATTACGCAATAACCCCGCGAAAAATACCTTTTGAAAACATAATCTGCAACGTAGAGGAATGTCTGGTAAGGAACAGCATGCAGAAAGAGGATGCGGAAGCTATACGACAAGATATCTCATCGGTTTTACGCCGTAGTCGTCTACCCAAACCGAATCTCACTCGTGCTGAATATATTGCCTTAAAAAACATTCGCAATAAACCAGAAATAACCGTGCTCCGTGCAGATAAAGGTAACGCGACTGTCGTCATGGATACGTCTGATTACAATAGTAAAATACAAGATCTTTTATCGGACGAAAGCACTTATAAAAAGGTCAAAACTGACCCCACGGATAAAGTAACCAAACAAACAATCGCGGTTATGAAAAAACACTCCGAAAAATTAAGCTTAGACGTATCCGCACTCACACCATCTTGCGCCAAAGCGCCTAAACTGTATGGGTTACCTAAAATTCACAAAAACAACATCCCCTTGCGCGGATACGGCTCCGGCTAAGCCGAAGATGTATAAAAGGTACGTAGACGATACTTTTGCCGTCCTCCCAAACGATAAAGTCTCTGCATTTCTAGATCATCTCAATTCCATTAGCAGTAATATTAAATTTACTATGGAACTAGAGGCAAATAATAAATTAGCTTTTCTGGATGTGCTCATCCTAAGGAACCCTGACAATACTCTTGGTCATACGGTGTATAGGAAACCTACCCATACAGATAAATACCTTAATGGTTCGTCTCACCACCATCCTAGTCAGTTAGCTACCGTGGGCAAATCTTTGTTTCAGAGAGCACGGAAAATTTGTGACGAGAACCACATAGCTGGAGAGCTTCAGCATGTCAAGCGAGTTCTACAACGCAATCAGCTGAAGACTCCACACCAACGTCACAAAGGCCCCAAACCACCTTCAGTTGAGCGGTGCCCTGCTACCCTACCCTACATCAAGGGGGTCACAGACAGAATTGGTCACATCCTCAGGCGAGCTTCAATCAAAACATATTTCAAGCCGCAGAAAAAGATTACCCAATTTCTGAGACCTGTGAAATGCAATATCCCACTCCAGGATGCAGGGGTTTACAAGCTTGATTGTGAGTGTGGATTGTCATACATTGGGCAAACAAAGAGGAGCATAAAAACACGAGTAAAAGAACACATTGCTGACATGAAACACACAAGGTCTACGAAGTCTGCGATCAGTGAACACACGCTGGATAAACCCAACCACTACATCAGATTCGATAACCCACAAATCCTCGCGAAAGAGAATCGTTTCATACCTAGAATGATGCGTGAGGCTATTGAAATCAAAAAACACCCAAATTTCAATAGAGAAGATGGTTGGCAAGTACCACCTGTTTGGGATCCAATTATCAAAACTATTAAGACCCAAACCCAGCAAAAACCAGCTGCCAGACCTCAAGACACTGTGAGCTCTTTCTGCGTACAACGGAACACAAACCAACTTGACTGATAATTACTTTTATTCTTCCTTCCACCCATTTTAATATTATATAAAATTATTAGAGCTAGGCATGTTTGCTGAAGAGTTTCTTGCGCCGCTTCTTCTCTTCAAGCCATAACATGTTGCGAAGCGGTAGTAAATTAGATTAGGCTCCCATAGATTAAATAATAACCATAAACAAAATTAAAAAATTAAATAATTAAAATTAATAAGTTGGCGGTAGGCTAAATAAAACTTTAACAATACTCGTTGACACTTGACATCTTTGTCTTCCGTGATCACGGCCACTGAAAAGTGGCCGAAACGTCGGAAAAACCAAAATCAAATAAAATTACCGCGCTTAAAACCGTTAAAACGTAGTTTTCCAAAGTACTTTAGCATTGTTTATATTATTATTTATGTGTTGTGTAAAATATCCTTTTTTTTCATTATGTAGTGCTTCTGCCGACAAATGCTTAAGATCTAAATAATATTGTTTGTGACTTTCTATTTTGGTTTTATTATATCTACTCTTAGCTTTATCTCTAAGTTTAAACATCAATTTTATATTATCTGTAATCCATGGAGTTGGAGGTGTTCTAAATACTTTACTCTTCATTAGGGCATGCAAGTCAAATAAAGTGACAATATAGGACGTTAGTGTGTATACCTTAACATCTAAATCAACTTCGTCACATATATATTGCCAAGGTAATAATTGCAAATCTCGGTTAAATAGGTCCGGTATTATATTTTTAAAAGCCCGATATGTTACCAAACGTGGTGTAGGTTTATCTTTTTTAATATTAGTCTCACACGTTATAAAACAGTGGTGGTTAAGCTCACTTATATGATCCACCTCTGTTGTGTATGAAGTAATGTCTGTGCAAATTATGTCTATTAAAGAGGAACTTAGACTTGTATAGTGTGTAGATGTATCAACTATTTGTTGCAAATTGAAGTGGTTGAAAAATTCCTGAAGTCTTTTAGAGTTAAAGCTATCCTTTTCTAACAAATTTACATTGAAGTCCCCTAATATTATTATATTATTGTAAGGTGCCAGCGCAACCGCGCTCTCACTTATTCCATTAAGAAACCTTTCCAGGTCAAACCACGGTGGTCGATATGCAGTACCTATCAAGATGTTTTTACCATTTAATTTTAAGGACATCCAGAGTTGTTCAACGTCTGGATGTTCCGGATGTGTTCTCATTCTTGTATGTATTTCATTTTTAATATAAAAACCAACTCCTCCTCCTCTGCCCCCGCATATAGATTGCGGACGCGGTATGTGTCTAAGTCGATATCCTGGAACATAAGGCGCTCGACCCTCCTCTCCTGGACGCAACCAGGTCTCATTTATTGCCATGATATCGACAGAATGTTTATTCATAGCAAGTATAAACTCATCATGATTTGTCCCAAGAGATCCTGCATTTAATAATCCAAACTTTATATTTTTGTTTGAAATCATTTATATATGTAACAAAGAGAATATAAATAAATATAAAGTTTCCAATAGATATAGTTATGAAGTGTATTAAATACATTTAAATATATAGTGTCTGAGTTATATAACTTGAATATATTATTGCGTGAACAGTAGCTTATAGATATCTTAAGAAACATTATTATATATAAGTATCCAATACATTTTATAAGTATATTAGTTAAAACTGGTTTTAATATATATGAATTATATAAGTATAGGTATATTTTGTGATTAGTAGATATAACATACATAATATAGGTATTTGCTTGGTGTTGACCAATCAACAGTATGAGATATTTTTCTGGGCGGCGTATAAATTTCAAAATTAATAAAAACAAAAAAACATACAATGGTTGATAACGAAAATCATTGCGTAGAAACCATAATAGGACCAATATTGTTGATAACATCGTTTTCGACCCGAATTCGAACCACCGGATCACCCTGCTTACGACGTGCAAGGATACGGCCGCGTTTCGTCCAGACAAACTGCCACCCGTACTGCCGTCCTGCATCGCGTGCCAGGCGAAATAACTGCCGATTAGTTCTCGTTAAACGTTCATTAATGTAAAAGCGCTGTACCTTTCCGGCTATAATGTCACCTGTGTCTGCGTTACGCCGGACTCTGGCGCTGTGTAACAGCTCGTCCCGGACGTCACGTCGTGTCATGCGCACTACGAGAGCGCGAGAGCGCGGCTCCGTGGATCCTTCAGGGTTTGTTGCGTTGAGGAATCGACTGCCTATTCTTTCAGCGCTGACGATGTCCCGACTTTCTAATTTTACACCTAGCTTCCCTGCAACAGACACAATGAGGTGCATGGGGTTCTCACCTTTCTCTTCTGGAATATTTCTTATTTCTAAATCATTTCCAAGAAGATCCTGGTCACGGTCATTGAGGTCCGCTCTGAGCTGGTTAATGATCCCATTCACATCAGGTGGTACTTCCTTTTGTGCTAAGGAACGGTTCTCCAAGGCCTCCATCCGCGTTTGTAGTTCATCAATACGGTTAACACACGAGTGCACCTCGATCTTCAACTCTGAAATTTCCTTTCGGAAACTTAGGAGATCGCGGCGCATCGCACGCATCTCCTCCATTAGGTCTTTATTAGTGAAGTCCGTTGGGTCAACCTCTCCCCTCTGCATCGATAATGTGGGACTGCTGTCAGACTGACTAGCGTCTTCATAAGTCGACAATGACCTGACACTCGCAGGTGTGCCATCCTTATTTCCTCTTAAATCTCCCTTTCTGCAGTCTGGGCACCTCCAGGCAGCCGCCACATTGCCCTTGGCCGGGAGCGCTACGCAATTTCTATGCTGCGGTACGTTACATTTTGTGCACCTAATGCCATCTGTAGATGAAATAAATTTACGGCAAGTACCACATCTCTCAGAAGGCATTATTCAATAGTTCAATAACGTATTGGCGATCGATTTGAATTTTTACTCACACAACAGATGGTGCTGTATGTCAAAGGTTTATGTTACTAATAAATATTTTTGTGAAATTGAACAATCAATTATGCACTATTTTCCGTTATCAGAAGAGCACTGAATAATGTTTGATGATTGTTTTTATTAAATCACTATTTATTATGTGTATGTTCGAATAATAAAATGTCACTTTTGTTGCTTCTCGTATCTTGTAGATTTAAGTTTTGAAAATACGAACAAAAACACACGATAACACTGTATATGAAATATCATAGGTTATTGTCACTTTTCACAATAAAATATTTGAAAAAAAATATCTGTTATACATTTAAAAGCTTTAAAATAAGCACAGCTTGTATGGGTCGTAATATTGCAAAGTACCCGAAAATCAAAACGAATAAGCGTGTTAAATTCAAAAAATTAAATTGTAAAAAAGGGTACGGAACTCGAGTCCGTAGAGTTGTTAATAATAATAAAAAAAATACATATCATGCATGTATAGTAAAAAAAAGTAATACATAAAAAAAATCTCATAACAAGACTCCACCTATTTGGTAACAACACATACATACATACACGATTCCTAATGATAATATAGTTACTAACTTTCTCTATTTCCAAAAAAATTCTTGAGCCAGTATTCGCTTGACCGAATTTATACTAGTACAGTATAAGTCTAGGTTCAATTTTACTACTATTGTGGGGCGCCTATAGCCAACGGTTAATTTGGTAGAAGTAATAAATGAGACAGAAGCATAATTGTAATAGTATATAAACAAATGTAATAGAATATAAGATTTTGGGGAGATGTTGTGCTGTGCAGTTTTATTTTCTAAAAATGTGTAAAATTACTCTAAAGTGAACAATAGTTGTAGGATATTGATAGTTTTTGTGTAGTAATTATGTGTTTTTGTGAGAAATGTGAACTGTATAGCCAAATGTGGCCTTTCGACTTTTCACAAGAACTCCGTTGAATGGCGTCGATTGTAGCCTACAATACAACTGCGCCTGGCTTAAAGGCCTAGTTGCCAAGCCTTAAACATTAAAAAAAAAAATAAGTTAGACTTAGATAGAACAAGACATGAAAAAGAAAAGACTCTGTCTTGGCATATGACGGAGGAGTAGGCAATAATAATAATAATAAAAAAAGGTTAATGTGATTCGATTTATATGGACTGTATAAGAGAGATATGACTAGATCCTTGCACTAGAACAGTAGAAGCTCCACCAACCTTGAGAACCGCCCTCTCCTGGCTGGTTCAGGTTACACACAGGAACAGCACACGGCACTAGATTCCACCTTAGAGCTAACACTTTTAACAAAGTCTAAGTATCGTAAAAGTTCTTGGCACGGCCACTAATCACAATTAGCTGAAGTTCAAAATAGTTGATAGGAAAACGGGAACAAAAAAATGTTCGTAAAATGAAAACTACTGGGCCAAACTATGTTAAATTTTTAGGGGACCAAATGGCAACTATTCCGCATCAAACTAAATAAGAATCACGTAAATCTGATCATAACTCTCAGAGTAATCGGTGTACATATGTCACGGAATGGAAATGTTTTCATAAAAAATGTTCATAAAATGAAAACTACTGGGCCAAACTATGTCAAATTTTTAGGGGACCAAATGGCAGCTATTTCGCGTCGAACAAAAAAAGAATCACGTAAATCTGATCATAACTCTCAGAGTAATCGGTGTACATATGGAACACAATGGACATTTTTTCATAAAAAATGTTTTAAAAATAAAAACTACTAGGCCAAACTATGTCAAATTTTTAGGGGACCAAATGGCAGCTATTTCGCGTCGAAAAAAAAAAGAATCACGTAAATCGGATCATAAATCTCGGAGTAATCGGTGAACATACATAAAAAAAAGATTCCGACGAATTGAGAACCTCCTCCTTTTATTGAAGTCGGTTAAAAAGATGAGCGCACGGCGCTGTGTTCTTTATCAAACGTTGACTCGGACACTAACTAAACTAACTGCTGCGTTAGCCGTCACCTCACACAGAAAAGAGGGTAGACGGCAAAATTGATGGAGCGATGTTTTACCTACTTTATACTAGGCAAGGAACAACTATTCTATTGAAACAATTTGAGCTTCGTATGATAAAGGTGTCTTGTCTATAGTTAGTGTTCACTAAAAGTGTGTGAAGCAATCCTCTCTGTCAAGACCAGTAATTAGTTAAAAATAATGATATGTTCACATCACACACATACTTACTGCCTATCCCAATAGCTCTTTTCAGTAAATCTGATACATGATGGTCTTCCTCATCTGTAAATAATTAAAACATTTGTTACTTTATTATAAAATATATAATTAATACGCGAAGCAAAAACTTTGTACCCCTTTTTGCAAAAATTGCGGAGACGGAGGAGTATAAAATTTCGCACACTTATAGTTTATATAGAGAAGAAGCGACGAATGCTAATTTTTTTTAAATTTATGCATAAAAAATACATTAAATCAATAATAAAAATTACATACACTGCCACGTATTTAACACACACACATATATATTATTTTGTTTATTGTTCAAGTCAAATTAACAGTGTAGCTTGTCAAATTAACAGTGTAGCTTGTCAAATTAACAGTGTAGCCTGTCAAATTAAAGTGTAGCCTTGGCGAAATCTGTGATTATAGAAGTAGTCTTTTGACATTAATTTTTACGGTCGAATTTCCACCACGGGCGATCACTAATAATAATAATAACCCGTGGTAGCTTAGTGGTTACCACATTCACTTCTGGAACTCAAAGGGCGCGGGTTCGAATGCTGACCGAAAAGCATGCACCGCTTAAGCACTTTTCTGACGTGATGTGCACATTGTTTTTGTTTTTATTGCATGAGTTCAGCAGACAGATAGACGGCCCACCTGTGATGGAAAACGGTTACCGTCGCCTATGGACATTAGCAATACTAGAGGTGCTACCAATGTGATGCCGGCCTTAAAGGAGAAACTGGAACCTGGCCACTGATGCCGGAACACAACTCAGTTGTTATGGCGGCATACTCTAGACCAGCGATGGTGACCATCCAGTCGGAGAAATGCCCTACCACCTGACTAAGGGTTGTTTTGTCGCCTCTTATGATAGGTCGCCCGGCCGCAGGAGTTTGTATTCTTTTTTCGTTCCTGCACGGAGTAAACGTTGCCGTCACCTACGGATATTTGTAACACCAATGGTGCTACCAATGCGTTGCCGCTCTCTTAAGGGAGACTAGAACCTGCTCACTAATGCCGGAAAACAACTCAAAGTTGTTATGGCGGCATACTCGGCATGTGTATTGCCTCGTGTTGCCGACCGCTGCCTTAGAGCCTAGACCAAGGGTGGTAGTCATCCAGACGGGCAAATACCTGGATGTAGATTGTTTTGTCACCTCTTACGACAGGCCGCCCAATCACAGGAAATAGAAATACAACGTATAGGTAAATTAGCTTGTGCGACGAGCTGCGCACACCGCGTACAACTATGATCTGGAGGAGATTTGCATCTTGGAGAGGAGCATAAAAACACGGGTAAAAGAACAAATTGCTGTCATGAAACACACAAGGTCTACAAAGTCTGCGATCAGTACACACTGGACAAACCCAAACACTACATCAGATTTGATAAACCACAAATCCTCGCAAAAGAGAATCGTTTCATATCTAGAATGATGCGTGAGGCTAATGAAATCAAAAAACACCCAAACTTCAATAGAGAAGATGGTTGGCAAGTACCACCTGTTTGGGATCCGATCATCAAAACTATTAAGACCCAAACCCAGCAAAAACCAACTGCCAGACTTCAAGACACTGTGAGCTCTTTCTGCGTGCACCGGAACACAAACCAACTTGACTGATAATTTCTTTTATTTTCCTTCCACCCATTTTAATCTTTATATATATAATTCATCTGTACGTGTGTTGATAGTGAACTCCTCCTAAACGGCTTGACCGATTTGAATGATTTTTTTTGTGTGTGTTCAAGTGGATTCGAGGATGGTTTAGATTCACAATTGGACCCGGTAGGTGGCGCTGCAATTGGCTTTCAAATTTTCTTCAGGGCAGGACAACGTCTGCCGGGACAGTTAGTATTATATAAAATTATTAGAGCTAGGCATGTTTGCTGAAGAGTTTCTTGCGCCACTTCTTCTCTTCAAGCCATAACATGTTACGAAGCGGTGGTAAATTAGATTAGGCTCCCATAGAGTAAATAATAACCAGAAACAAAATTAAAACTAAATAATTAAAATGAACAAGTTGGCGGTAGGTTAAATAAAACTTTAACAATACTCAATGATACTTGACATCTTTATCTGTCGTGATCACGGCTACTGAAAAGTGGCCAAAACGTCGGAATAATGAAAAACAAATAAATTACCGCGCGTAAAACGGTTAAAACGTAGTTTTATTATCTTACCATCTTTATGCCTAAACCGTCGTCGATCATAGTGGTGCTCCTCATCATGCATGTCGTCATTTTCTGCGAAGTGCTCATGGCGGTCGTGGCTTGGATAGGCATCTAAAGATGCTTTTGATTGCACTCGCTGCGTGTCTTCAATCTTTGCTGTTGACAAATGCATACTTAAAGATAACTTTATTTCTAATACCTAATTTAACGTTCTAAAGTTGTGGAGCCGTGCTGGAATCGTTATCTCGACAAGGGTCTTTGGCGGTCGATGAAGTGTGACATTGTGTGACACTTTGTGACTTGTGTGACAAGGGGTGGGAAGTTCTAAAGCTCGTGACCTCACATTTCAAAATCTAATATATTTAAGCTTTAAAACTCGAAATTTGAACTATTAACGAAAAACTTCAAAATATTTCCAATTCTATATGTATGAGCACAGTGTTTTAAATTATTAAAAAATAATTTAAATGGAAATAAAACTAATTACGGAGCTGTTGTTTTAGTTTAATAAATACTTGATGTAAAATTTTATAATGTGACGTCACACTAGGGAGACAGGAGTCTCACAAGTGTGACAAGGATGAGGGAGGAGCAAAAATCATTCGTATGACGTAATTCGTAGATGGCCCCTTAGTTCATAGGGCCTCCTCGATCGGCGTGTAACCACTCGAACACAAAATATTATCGTCAAACGGTACTCAAAATATTAAAAAGTCTTAACATTTTTTATTTTTTACAATGCTTTTCTATAATATTGTAATATGTAAGTAGGAAGTCATTATATTTAGGATTTGTATAGGTACAGTACATTGAAATCAATCATTATACTGTTACTTCAGATTTTGCACATCCCAATTTAAAGATAATATTGAAAGAGGTTAATATCTATAAATTAAAGAATCAAGAGTTTGTCATTCTTCGGCGTGTTACACGTAGTATTATTGCGAACATACGTCATACCATAATATAAAAAAAATATTAAGACTTCGTAATGTTTTATTTAAATTAATAGGGTGTAAATTTTTGATATTGCCAACAATGGTTAAGTTTACCTTATAATCTGCGCACTTAATTTGTTTTTTAAAAAAAGCTTCCATTAATGTATTAAATTTAATTGTACCTAAGATTATTATGATGAACTAGTGGTCGCCCAGTGGTCGAAATTCGACCATAATTAATTTAAATTATAAGTTTGAACATTATTAAGATTCTGTTGTCAAAGTCACACTGTTAATAGATTTTTTTTCAATAACTAAGTCTGGGATAACCAACTCTTAATTATATTTCAATTGTTTTTTTTTAAATTGTCTCTCGGGTAGTTCTTTCGGCGTGGAGTGGTGCGTGTTCACATATGAATCGACGATTTTTTTAAAGTATCAACACACCTCGTCCACTCTTATATTTGCGTTCGACGACCACTTTGTGGTGTTGGCCTACGAACATTAAGCATATTTAAATATCCATACACATCCCTTCTCACACAGGCAAAAACTTAAAACTATTTTATAATACTTGTACAAAAATAATTTCTATATAGAGGTTAATTTAAATATGGTGTGAGTTTAATCAACGGTCATTCCAGTATGCACTATGTAGAGATGTATGACTGACGATTATCCCTGCATGCACTATGTAGAGATGTATGACTGACGATTATCCCTGCATGCACTATGTAGAGATGTATGACTGACGATTATCCCTGCATGCACTATGTAGAGAGGTATGACTGACGATTATCCCTGCATGCACTATGTAGAGATGTATGACTGACGATTATCCCTGCATGCACTATGTAGAGATGTATGACTGACGATTATCCCTACATGCACTATGTAGAGATGTATGACTGACGAGTATCCCTGCATGCACTGTGTAGAGATGTACGCCTGACGATTATCCCTGCATGCACTATGTAGAGATGTATGACTGACGATTATCCCTGCATGCACTATGTAGAGATGTATGACTGACGATTATCCCTGCATGCACTATGTAGAGATGTATGACTGACGATTATCCCTGCATGCACTATGTAGAGATGTATGACTGACGATTATCCCTACATGCACTATGTAGAGATGTATGACTGACGATTATCCCTGCATGCACTATGTAGAGATGTATGACTGATGATTATCCCTACATGCACTATGTAGAGATGTATGACTGACGATTATCCCTACATGCACTATGTAGAGATGTATGACTGACGATTATCCCTGCATGCACTATGTAGAGACGCATGACCAACCATTACCTCAGTATATATTTACATTATCTAGAAATGTATACATGATTATTATCTCTGTATGCACTAAGCCACTGGTCGGCAAACTTATTAGCCAAAGAGCCAAATATGAATATTACAAGAATTAAAAAAAATTGGGAGCCAAATCTGCTTGTTTAGTAAACTTTTATTACACTAAATAAAACTAAATTTCATCTATATATATAAATCAATTGTTGTTCGTTAGTTTCGCTAAAACTCGAGAACGGCTGGACTGATTTGGCTAATTTTGGTTTAGAATTATTTCTGGAAGTCCAGGGAAGGTTTGAAAGGCGAGTAAATATGAAAAAAATGCTTGGAATATAGTAAAAACAACAATTTCGCTTTCCCTTAGAAACTATTCCTACCTGTCAAACATTTGACGTTCGTCCCGTCGTTCAGAAATCAACGTTTTTTATTTATTGACTCTGACGCGGTACGAAGTTTACCGGGTCAGCTAGTACTTAATAAATATTTATTAATGCGAACAATGTGCTTGCATCTCCTTGGAAAGTTTGAGTAAGTCAGGTTTGTATGTTGTTGTTTTTAATTTTAGTCATGATTCCAAGTTCTCATCAATAAGATTTATTATTGCGCCTTCCGTGGATATTTGTGCCAGAGCCGCACTTAAGGAGTCAAAGAGCCACATGCGGCTCTGGAGCCGCACTTTGCCGACCACTGTACTAAGCAGAGATGCACTATCTGGAAATGCATACATGACTATTTATTGTCTCTGTATGCACTACGTAGAGATGCATGACCGAGCATTATCCCAGGATATAACAATACGTTACACTATGTACTTATGTTTATATGCATCATGTAGAAAAACAAATAAGATGAAGTCAGTATAGAATTACTGTGACAAATGTGAATCTAATTGTCATTGGATAATGTTACTTTAATCCTTAGATGCATTGCGTAAACGTAGTATATGCTTAACTAGAAGTTTAACCGACGATTATCTCAGTATGTATGTTACATTATGTAAAGTTCATGACTGAATAATTATTATCGCTGTATGCACTATGTAGAGATACATAATTGTGTTACATCATGTAGAAGTGCATGACTGACAATTATGCCTGTATGAATTATGTAAAAAAAAACAAATAAGACTTAGTCAGTGTAGAAACATTGAAAGAAATAAGGACAAAAGTTTCTAAGCCATTGAGTAACGATGTTTTATTCTCAATGTGGTGTCACTTTCATCT
Organism: Dendrolimus kikuchii; assembly: GCA_019925095.2. NCBI lineage: Eukaryota > Metazoa > Arthropoda > Insecta > Lepidoptera > Lasiocampidae > Dendrolimus > Dendrolimus kikuchii. The sequence goes on along the minus strand of JAHHIN020000030.1, from coordinate 2,762,003 downwards.
AAGATTATCCTTGCATGCACTATATAGAGATACATGACCGATTGTCTAGTATGCATGTCGCACTATGCAGAGATGCATGACTGACAATTAAATCAGTATACATTATGTATTGATGTATGACTGATCATTATCCCTGTATGCACAATGTAGAGATGTGTAACTGACAATTTTATCGTATTTGCATAGTATGTTAGACGCTTAAAGCCCACACGCGTGGATGGATAAATACTATTTTTAACCACTTCAAAAAAAGGAGGAGGTTCTCAATTCGTCGGGTTTTTTTAAATGTAAGTTCACCGATTACTCCGAGATTTATGATCCGATTTACGTGATTTTTTTTTTCGACGCGGAATAGCTTCCATTTGGTTCCCTAAAATTTGACATAGTTTGGCCCAGTAGTTTTCATTTTATGAAAAATTTTCCATACCGTTCCATATGTACACCGATTACGCTGAGATTTATGATCCGATTTACGTGATTCTTATTTAGTTTGATGCGGAATAGTTGCCATTTGGTCCCCTAAAAATTTAACATAGTTTGGCCCAGTAGTTTTCATTTTACGAACATTTTTTGTTCCCGTTTTTTGGGACCTATATTTTTTAAGGAGCGCGGCACCTTTCGTAGGTCTACCCATACATAGCTAGACACTAAAAAGTAACAAATAAAATAAATAAAAGTCGGTTTTTTAAACGAAGTTTTTTTATTTTGATTATAGTACTATGCGTATAATACTCACGTGCTGGTTCAGCAGCTATAAATGCCACGTGGACCTGGAAAAGGAAGGCAAAATCAACAAAGGATTTAACATTATCCCTTAAAAATGTTAGCCATAAACCATAATAACTATATAGATCACGAAGTGTGAAAAGTTCCGTAGAGGCGAGCAATGACTTCTATTGTTTTTTTGTTCCACGACGTGGTATAGCCATGCTAGAAACATTAGTCCTGATTATACCCTAGCGGGTCAGGTGTTGCCAAAGACGAGTGAAATCCGTGATCTAGGTGTATACCACAATAGCAAGCTAACATTTGACGTTCATACTGTTACGCGTTGCAGGACTCGAATTAAAATGCCATTAGAATTACTATAGAGTTTATTAGAACTATACAAACACGTATAACACAGGTACAAATATAATAACACGCGCTAAGTCCGTCACTAAATAGATTACCGAACGTAGTACACACGTCTTGCTTCGCTTGTGGTTATCGCTCGACTGCCGATCATTCCATTGTGTCATTGCTTTATACTTCACAGATATAATATGTCTGCCCGACCGCGTGAACCGAATTTCTTAAAATCAGTCCGACACACCTGGCTAATGACTGCCATAAAAGATTACAATACACAATGGGCTGTTTTCTAATAACAAATTTTGAACACAAAGTAAACAAAAGAAGTCCAAATGCCGAAAGGTGTAAAATAAAGTGTGTTTTTACGGTATGCAGGTGTGAGTCCACTTTTGTCGACGTGTAGGTCGTAACAATATTAATAAAATAGTCAATAAAGCCTCTAAGTCCCTTGGTTTCATTTTTCGAATATCAAATTGCTTTAGTGAGATTAAAAGGCTACAATTTTTATACTGTACTTATGTTAGAAGTCATTTAGAACAGTGGTTTTTGTCTAACTTTTTGTCTGTCTATGACTCAAGGGGGTCGCCAAAATTTCCAACCTGTACAGGGCTCGCGTATTCAAAAAGATTGAAAAGCACTGATTTAGAATATACATACATAAATAACTTCACGCCAGTTCCCTTGCGGGGTAGGCACGAACAACAGAGCGCCATTCAGGCTTATTCTTACACACCTCACTTGCTTCGTTGACATTCATAACTCTTGTCATGCACGCTCGTCTGTTCTTAAGGCTCCTGACATCACCTTCTGCTAGTACACGATCAATTTGATCATGGAAGGTGTGTCGTGGCCTTCCACGACATCTGCATATATATAATGCAGTAATACATGTTATACAAACTAAAAATAAAACTGTACAGACAAAGGCGTAGATATTTATGGTGCCTAATAAACAGTTAAAATATCAGCCTAATTTTTGTAGTGTCTTTGATTTATAAATTAACTTTGAATGATAGAAAATATCTATATCATTAAATTTGTTGTTATAAGTGGCAGTAAGACGAGTAAGCACTTCATTTAAGCCATAATTAGTTCTTCTACAGGGCACGTGAAACAATTTGTTGTGGCTAGAGCGTGTTTTGAGATCTAGCACTGCCAGGGATATAGATCAGATCAGAGTAGGACAGTCTAAACGAGAAATTACGATATCGTAAAGGAAATACATGTCCAGAAGCTGTCATAGGTCCAAATTTCCATCCGTGCAGGAACGGAGAAAGAATACAATTTCCTGCGTTGGGGCGGCCTGTCGTAAGAGGCGACAAAACAACCCACAGCCAGGTGGTAGGGCATTTGCCCGACTGGATGGCTTCCACCCCTGGTCTAAAGTATGTCGCCATAACAACCTTGAGTTGTGTTCCGGCATTAGTGACTAGGTTCCAGTCTCCCTTAAGAGAGCAGCAGCGCATTTGTAGCAACTTTGTTGTTGCAAATGTCCATAGGCGATGGTAACCGCTTTCCATCAAGTGGGCCGTCTGCCTGTCAGCTGATCTCCTGCAATAAAAAATAATTACTCTACTAACGCTAGCACCATTCTCTTTTTGAACTATTATTCACTGCTTCCAATAAGACACATTTCGTTTGACCCCATATAACACCTTACCACCTTAGCTCTAGTCTAAAAGTTACACTACCAAATTCCATCCACATATACATCCAGAAGATTTTTGAGAATGATTATAACACGCACAAAGATGAACGAACATGACGAAGTAAGTATCTTGTATTCTCCTAACAAACAACACTGTTTATTGCATAAGTTCAGCAGACAGGTAGACGATCCACCCGATGGAAAGCGGTCACCATCGCCCGTGGACATTTGCAACACACATGGCACTAGATAGGACAATATATATGAGTATAGATATAAGGCCCACACTGCACATGCACTTCCTCACAACACCAACATATTGTAACAGATACACTCTACATTAGTTTTTAGTATTTAAACTAGAATAAATTAATATAATAAGTTATTCGTAAGATACATACACCTCAACACAAAAATCAATAAATTAATGTCACACACAAGAACCAAAATAACAAATAAGCGTGTTAAATTCAAAAAATTAAATCTAGAAATTTAAGTTGTAGAAAAGGGTACGAAACTCGAGTCCGTAGAGTTGTTCATAATTTAAAAAAAAAACACTAAAGGGCTACATATGCGCTGCTGCTCTCTTAAGGAAGACTGGAATTTGGCCACTAATGCCGGAACACAACTCAAAGTTGTTACAGGGGTGGTTCCCTGGCAGGCAAATACCCTGCTACCGGCTGTAGGCAGTGCCGAAAATAGCCTTTTCTGCGCCCTATGTGAGCTTCTATAACTGCGCCTTTGTTTTTTTTATATATTCTAGGTACCCTAGCTAGAGCAATGCTATGTAAAGACCTACTTTGTTTCATTCAGAGTGACAAAATAACGCACAAGGACCTTGGTGTTGGTGGACCAATTATCTAATATTTTAGAAGAAAAATCTATTTTTTTAAAGAACTAGTACAAAAAAATGAGCGCGATGTTTTATCTAATTTAACAGACGTTTTTGATAATACTGGCATGTAGGTATGTGTTGGAATCGAGCACTAGGAGCGCAGCGGGAACTTATCAGGAGCAAACCGAAAAAATAATACTCCCGCCTGGTCTGGCCATTCTTGCGCCCCCAGAGTCTACGCCCTGTGCCTGGGCACTGGCTGTAGGTTGTTTTGTCGCCTCTTACGACCGGCCGGAATAATATTCTTTCTCCGTTCCTGCACGGATAAACACTACACTAACACTTACTAAGAATAGTATCGTAACCACACCATACGTCTTCATTTTAAATAAATCGCCGTACTAGAGGACAGATTTGATTATCTGTTATCCACTGATATAGAAACATTGAAATGAAAATTATATATAATGATTAATACAAACAACATAGCATTTGTGTAAATAATATTTCATAAATTAACATTTTTGGAACAATCAGAATCTGTTAGGTTAGTATATGTGTGACGTATTTAATGTTATTTGTGGTTTTCAATTTGTGTAACTCTCAAAGCAACTAAGCCTAAATCGATTATTCAAAAAGACGTTGGATATATTTAAAACAGTCTTTATATATATATGTCTATATGTAGGAATCGTATTTGTTATTATAAAGTAACCATATGACTGAAGTAGTCAATAACCGGATAGAGTATTCTTTCACGTAGTAATCGGAAGTCGTATAACCGGATGACAACGTAGAAGCATTTATTATTAAGCAAACGGATATCCGAAATGGAGTAACCGGATGTTGGAAGTTACGTATGGCGAAAGTTGGTTTTATGAAGGAAGTGTAAAGTGTGCAATATTTAATATCGTAATTGTGATAATTCTAGTGTAATAAACTTTGATTATAATATTTCAGATTATTGTTGTGTTATTCTCGGAGCGTCATTCGTTCGCTCTTTTGATTTTATTTTATTAAAACTTTCCGTTGCCTTAAGGAACACACGAAAAAAAATATTTGCCGAATTGGTCGAGCTGTCCTTGAGTTTTGCGCTTAGCAACATTCATTTTTATTAATATAGAAGATAGATATAACGAGTTGATCCTGGTGACCTGTACTACAGGTTTCTTTTTAACCTAATTCAGGCACCAGCCTCTTTAGTCGCTGTTGTTACTAGTTTTAAGTTTCACTGTGTACTTAAAGAAGAAATAAAGAATTATGTTATGTTATATATATGTTCGGTCCTTACTTAGTATGAAGTAGGTAGAACATCGCTCCATCAATTTTGCTGTCTACCCTCCTTCTGTGTGAGGCTACGGCCAATACAGAGCAGGGTAGGAGCAGCCATTTTTGGACACTTACTGTCGACGTCTTAACGAGACTACAACGCGCCGTGTGCTCATAATTTTTTGAATAACATTCATTATACTCATTGTGATTACTGGCCGTGCCAAGAACTTACTATATGTATTTAGACTTTGTTAAAAGTGTAATCTCTAAGGTGGAGATTACTGCCGTAAGCTGTTCCTGTGTGTAACCTGAACCGAGCCAGGAGAGGGCGGATCTCAAGGTTGGTGGAGCTTCTACTTTTCTAGTGCAAGGATCTAGGTCATATTTCTCTCATACAGTCCATTACAAATTGAACCAACATTTTTTCCGTAGGCTATAGCTTCCCACAATATATACATGGATATTCGTAACACCAAAGGTGATAGCAATGTGCTACGGTTCTATAAAGGGAGACTGGGACTGGGACCTGGCCGTTAATGCTAGAACACAACTCAACGTTATGGCGGCATACTCTAGACAAGGGGTGGTAGCCAACCAGGTGGGTAATACCCTACTACCTGACTGTGGGGTATTTTGGTCGCCTCTTGCGACAGGCCGGCCGGCCGCAGGAAATTGTATTCTTTCTCCGTTCATAATCATATACGGATAATTTTCAAGAGGGTGCCTCGAACAGGAGCGAGATGGGATACTCGTCCGTCTTAAAGGAAGATCTTCCAGCGAGGCCGTTGTTGTTCCTCGCAGGCCTAGGCGTATCTATTATTGTTAGAAATTTGTATTAAAAGCCATAATGGCGGTAGTTGACTTTTTTTTGCAAGTATGGCGGTAGCGTTCGCTGGCGGCACGTGCCCTGTACACGTGCGCGGCATCGTCGCCCCACCCACCTTTCACTACGCTTAGAGTATAAAAACGGACCGCTCCGTTGTATTGGCACGCATTTCCAACGAATGCGTCTGCGAGTAAGGACCATTGTCTTTCGACAATCAGTACTGCTCTAATACTAGACATGGAACGCTGTCTTTGACGGTTAGTACTGTCTAGGTAGTAGACATGGAACACCGTCCCCGACGGTCAGTACTGTCTAAATTGCGGTGGTGCGTGGAACGCTGTATCTAACAGCCAGTACAGCCCTAAAGTGACCGCCCCCGCTCTCATGACAATAATAGACGTGGAACACTGTCCCAGACAGTCAGTACCGTCTAAATTGCGGTAGGTGTGTGGAACGCTGTATCTAACAGCCAGTACAGCCCTAAAGTGACCGCCGCCGCTTTCATATCTAACTGTAATTGTTTTTGTACTTTATTAATGGTTGTTTGTTTGTAATTAAACTATTAGTTTTGTTCTAAAATTAAATAATTATTTACGATTATATTTTTTTATTATTTTCCACTTCTGGTCGCTAAAAGTATATATTCTTTGTACGTTTCAGGAAACGTTTGCGACTTCAGTTATTGCACGGAGCCATCTATTGGCTTGTAAGTGTACCACTACAGTTTACAAGAAGCGGTTTTCATTTTTTCGGTTCGTTTTGAAGAGGGTGGCCCGAACAGGGTGGAGGAGCGAGTTGGGACGCTCCTCGGTCTTAAAAGATCTTCTAGCGAGGCTATTGTTGTTCTTCGCAGGCCTAGGCCTATCTATTATTGTTAGAAATCACATACATACATAACTTCACGCCAGTTCCCTTGCGGGGTAGGCACGAACAACAGCGCCATTTAGGCTTATTCTTACACACCTCACTTGCTTCTTTGACATTCATAACTCTTGTCTTGTTGTTATATTATTGTTAGAAATTTGTATATAGAATATATACAATTTTCTAGGCGTATCTATTATTTTTAGAAATTTGTATATAGAATATATACAAATTTCTGGGCGTATCTACTATTGTTAGAAATTTGTAACAATAATAGATACGCCCAAAAATTTGTATATATTCTATATATACAAATATATTCTATATATGAATATTTTGTGTATATTCTATATACAAATTTTTAACGAGCGTGCATGACAAGAGTTATGAATGTCAAGAAGCAAGTGAGGTGTGTAAGAATAAGCCTAAATGGCGCTCTGTTGATCGTGCCTAAGTTATGTATGTATGTATGAAATTTATATATAGAATATATACAAATTTCTAGGCCTATCTATTATTGTTAGAAATTTGTATATATAATATATACAAACTTCTAGGCCTATCTATTATTGTTAGAAATTTGTATATAGAATATATACAAATTTTTAACAATAATAGCTAGGCCCAGGCCTGCGTAGATATGCATCAAACTACATGAGTGGATATGGTTTCATATTGGAACTGTGTAACCAGTTTGTTTAGTAAGTTAGTTTGATTTTTAGTAAGTATATAATTCGAAAAATCATATTATTTTACTTTAATTTTACAATCTCTAACATTTTTAATTGAAGGAAAATTATATAATAAGAAAGTCGTGTTAGTTACACTATTTATAACTCAAGAACGGCTGTATCGATTTGGCTAAAAATTTGAGTGGAGGTAGCTTAGAACTAGGAGACGGACACAAGATACTTTTAATCCCGTTGGGACCGGTAGGTGGCGCTGTGATCGGGTTCTAGAATCCTCCTAATCACCTGGAGCGATTTTTGTGTGTTTGAGTAGGTTCCCGGATGGTTTAGATTCACAATTAGAACCGGTAGGTGGCGCTGGGATCGGGTTCTAGATTTTTATTTATTCAGAGCAGGACAACGTCTGCCAGGGCCGCTAGTATCTTATAAAACTACAATAAATATAAACTACAAACTATACTATAAACTACATAAAAACTAAAACTAAATACAAAAGGGAAAAATACCTAAAGATAAGTTGTTGGTCCCAAACCTCTCACTTACCGGGAACGTTCCCAAAAGGCTGGCGGCGTTGCCTCGTTGTATAGCAACGCTTAATCGTCGAGCAAAATACACGCCAGCCTTCTGGTAGTGAGTGACGTCTTCTATATTGGAAAATATATTGCTAATTACCTCCTACAAAGCATATTTTTTTCTCTGTATTGACTTTCTGTTTATTTTTGCGGTTGCTTAATTAGATGTTGCATATGTACATGGTGTAACGCGGCTAAATCGCTATGATTACACCCGAACGAGCTCAAAGAGCTTTGCTAAAAGTGATGATTTACTTACCATACCAACATCCAACAGTAGATGTATTAAGGCGAAAGTTCCGTCTATCAGGTAAAGTTTTATATATGAAACGCTTACGGTTAGAAATTACGCATAAACGTGTTGATAAATGCTCAATACTACAAGTAAGGATTAGTTTTGCCCAAGGACATATTAACTTTACAGCTCCTTTCATATACAATAAATTACATACATACATAGCTTCACGGCAGTTCCCTTGCGGAGTAGGCACGACCAACAGAGCGCTATTTAGGCTTATTCTTACACACCTCACTCGCTTCTTTGACATTCGTAGCTCTTGTCATGCACGCTCTTCTTCTTCTTCTCGTATGTTCTTAAGGCTCCTGACATCACCTTCTGTTAGTACACGATCAATTTGATCATGGAAGGTGTGCCGTGGCTTTCCACGACTTCTGCATCCATCCACTTTTGCATTGTATATCTGTTTAGTATAAGTTTCAAATAAATAAATAAAATAAATTTGAAAAATGTGAATAAGCCATGACATTAAACTTAATAACGCGTCTTTCGACATAGGAGGACGGAAGAAAATAAAAAATAAAAACAATTATGTAATAAGTATCTTTCTAAGAAAGGGATCCTACACTGGAGTTTTTGGCGGGAATTGTAAGGGGGCGTTGTGCTGTGCAGTTTTATTTTCTAAAAATGTGTAAAATTACTCTAAAATGTTGTACTCTACAATAGTTGTAAGATATTGCTAGTTTTTGAGTAGTAATTATGTGTTTTTGCGAGAAATCTGAACTATATAGCCAAATGTGGCCTTTCGAGTTTTCACAAGAACTCCGTCGAATGACGTCGATTGTAGCCTACAATACAACGGCGTCTGGCTTAAAGGCCTAGTTGCCAAGCCTTAAACTTAAAAGTTAGTTTTACTTTGATATTATTTGATTTGAGGTGACCTTATTACTAATATATTTAATTATCTTTATAACAATTACATATTTTCTAATAATACATAATTTAAGGATTAATGTCTAAATTAAACCCAATTTTGAATCACTTAAAAAAAAAGTTATAATATGACATGTCGTACTAAAATTTTATAATGCAGCATGTCTCCATAAACTCCTTACAAGCTTGGCAAGATAAAAACGTTGTACAAAATATAGTATAAGAGGTTGGAGCGAGCTGCTATGTGTACCAACTTAAGTTGGTACTTTCTTTGTAGCTCTTATGCAAAACAATCCTTGTCACGGCTACACCATATTGTAACGTCCCCCCCCCCCCCCCTCTAAAAGAAACTAAACCATTACCCCACACGAGTAATAGTAAACACCCATATGAACAACACATATGATGTGTGTGTAACCATCAATTAGAATATTACATGAGATTATATCTCAAACCATACATGCCACATATATGGAGTAATCTACCAATCTGCATCACTGCACATGAGTAAAGCAGATCAAGTATATCACTCCACATACCCTTACACATAGGTTTCCGATATACACTCATGAGTATAGAATTAACTTTATATTATTTGGCATGAATCGTCAGAGTAGGACTCTTTGTTGTGTATTGTAGTAACCCTTAGTCTTTTATGGAGGTCTATCGAACAGGACTGCTTAGCCAATCGGAATGTCCTGAAATGAAACCAGTAAATCACAAGTTTAATTAAATTTATTTATTTAAAATCTTACTATAATTAGCTTCATTTAACAACCAATTTAGAGAATAATTATTATACATCCATATATTAATTTGCTTATTATGATACTTATATTCATGAACCTTAATATTTTCTACATGTGATATAAAATACTGATGAAAACTTATTACATAAGAACTTTGGCCCTACACTACAATATTAGATATAAGATATACATTTAACAACCAGTTTAGAGAACAGTTATTATACATCCATATATTAATTTGTTTATTATGATACTTATATTCATAAACACTAAGATTTTCTACATGTATTACAGATACTGATGAGAACCTATTACATATGAACTTTGGCCCTACACTGCAGTATTAGATATAAAATATATTTGTGTTATAGATGAATAGAAGTCAATATTACTATATTCTACATAAAGACAAAATAATATAGTATAATACTCATATAACATAAATCATGGGTAAAGTATAAATTTTGACAATATCCTAAAACTCATAGTGTTACGGCTGCAAGAACAGTACATTAAATTATAAATAATAAAATTAGAATTGTGTTGTTACGGGTCGCGTATGCAATATTATAAAATATATATTCTTTTTCCTCATACATATAAATAATTGGTAAATAGTATATGGATAATAATGTTATATAGAAGGTCGTTATATAGTTGATATAGTATAATGAATAAAAGTATATTTTTGGATGAACAATTGCGAGGTATTGTTTCTCTCTTCATATTTTATATAAAATATATAAAAATATGGTGAGAGGTCTCCCAAGAAACCACCTCCCGAACAGCTTAGGGCTGTCCACTACAAACAGGGCATCACCATTGTTTAGGACGGATACAAGGATAAGGTTCGAAACCCTCGTCCAAAATATTATTACTGCTGATAATTGCTTTAATCATAAAGGCAGTTTGGTATATTCTCGAGGCTGCAAGCAGACCTGAGAGCGAAGCTTTCGATGATCCGCCTAGGAGTGCCAGCTTGTCATCGTACATCAATAGATGAGTCTACAATATTTGTGACTTACGTGACTAAAGAAGCTGATATATGCAACTCAGCGGTGTAACAGCTCGCATATGTGTGTTTGAAGCCTGATAAAATGGAAGTCATAAGACAACCACTCGAACGTTTCATTTACTTCAAGTATAAATCAACTGTGTATGATAATACCTTCATACATCATTAAATTTATTCATTATAAGATCTCGAACCCATAAGGACGGATCAGACAGGTAATTTGGGGAATTTCACCACCACCTGTGTATACTATGATATATGTAAATATATAATATATATCAAACCAATAATGGATAGATCAACAGGTAAATTCGGGGATTTTCACCACCACCTGGTATAGTTTGTATATATATAAATATCGGACATGTATATTGGGGGATTTTACCACCACCTGTTTAGTTTATAATATATGTAAGAATATGATCTTAAATCAATCGTAGTTAGATCAACAGGTAAATTTGGGGAATTTCACCACCACCTGATATAGTTTATATATATAAAAATATCGGACAGGTATATTGGAGGATTTTACCACCACCTGTTTAGTCTGTAATATATGTGTTTCAGCTCATAAGAACCGATCGTTGATTATACAATCGTTTTTATGCCAACATTGGGCCCTCAGTGGATACCAACACAAAGAGGACATACCTAGACTATCAGTACAAGCCGACAGTTCCGTTTGGTTGAAAGATTCGACCCCTGTCTCGCAACACGTTAAACTGACATATAGGACATTAAGTCTAAACCAGACATAACATAGGAAGGCCTAGTTATCCTACGACTGGTTAGGCTTCTAGCCAAGTCATTGTTTAACAATGCTGGAACGACACGAAATCAAAGCAATTCACTAAGAAGCCAACGACTTTGATGACGTACCACGGTAGATATACTAAAATCTCGTTATCGCTCGCCTAGGGCCGATTCAGATCAACTCACAGACTTGGGAACCCTGTAAAACGCCTTTTGTGAGAGTCGAACGTTGGACTACGACTGGCATCGATGTCTTAAAAACTTCAACACATACTTCACCAGAAGCACAACTAGTGAATCTAGTTTATTTGTAGAGTGTGACGTGCCAAAGAAAATATATTGTAAATACATATAAAATGTACCATAGATTATTGTATGTTATTGTAAATAGTTTTACATGCAAGTAGTATATACATAATAAACCATTAAATATTAAATCCAATAGTATTATGGAATATGTATGCATGCAGCATATATCCACAAGTACATAAATACTTATAAAGTGGGGTATCAGTAGATATGTAATTATATACATAGTAATCTATTAATATAGAATTATGGGAGTTGGATACATGTAGCATATGTTCATACATAAATAACTAACTGTGTATGTAGTAGATCTACATACACAGTTAGTTATTTATGTATGAACATATGCTACATGTATCCAACTCCCATAATTCTATATTAATAGATATATATATATCTATATATATCTATATATATCTATATATATCTATATATATATTATAATACAGGTATAATCCTTTAGAATATTGATATTAACCTTATCTTAGAGTTTGGTATATATATCATATAAATATTTCATTAATGCAGAGTGCGAGTGCATATATAATACATACATAAATCTTGGTATCTCGATTCATTGCTGATATTGGATCCAGTATGTATAGATATTTTATGGAATGGGGCTTTAGATACATGTAATAAGTACATAACTCTTGAACTATAATAACACATGAATGCTAGGATATTTAAATATTGTTTGTACTTCAAACTTTAGCATTATGTATAGATATTTAGTGATATAAGTATTGAACCTATATAATAGTATCTAACCCTTGGACTATGATAACACCAGTGTTATATAATATTTAAATTTGTTTATATCACATACATAACAAACTATTTAACAAGTCCTTGAGATGAACCATTTTAAGCCCGTACCATTTTGAATAACCTTCTGCGAAGGAGGCTCGGCTTATTTCATATGTAATGAAAACATAGTTTAAGGGTAAACATAAACCGTTAAGGTAGCACTGTAAAATTTATTTCGAATTAACCAGTAGATGGAAGACAAGCTTCAGGTTATTTATGATAATTCTTAGTTAATTGATTTAGTTATTTACACAAGTTCCTATAGATATCGTTCAATATTCCTACCGCCTATTCGATATTTTACGACGCACTATTAATAATGTATTGGCCAGTTCCTATATATATATATTATATCTAATGAACGCTTAAGTACTTCTAATTAATGATTCATCATCGCATTAATAATAACGTTTTGCCGGTTCCTATAGTAGTGCCTAACGAACGTTTCGACCGCCTACCTACTTATAAATAACGCCTAAACCAACGCACTAGCAATAACGTTTTAACCGTTCCTATCGGTATCTGATAGACTTGATTCGCTTACAACTAACGTAACCCTATACACTTAACCTAAACGTTCCGCTATTTTTCGTTTATATCCATTTATAATTGCCGCACTTAAATCGAAAGCCGTTCGTACCACTTACAAACTAACGCACCGCAAATTATCATAACGCCTTAAAATTATACGTAATTTCTATTTACTACATAACTTTATAACCGCCTACCTACCTATAAATAACGCCTAAATTAACGCACTAGAAATAACGTTATAGCCATTTCTATCAGTATCTGACAGACATAATTCGCTTACAACTAACGCAATCCTAAACACTTAACCTAAACGTTCCGCTATTTTTCGTTTATTATCCATTTATAATTGCCGCACTTAAATCTAAAGCCGTTCGTACCACTTACAAACTAACGCACCGCAAATTATCATAACGCCTTAAAATTATACGTAATTTCTATTTACTACATTGACTTATAACCGCCTACCTACCTATAAATAACGCCTAAATCAACGCACTAGAAATAACGTTATAGCCGTTTCTATCAGTATCTGATAGACATAATTCGCTTACAATTAACGCAACCCTATATGCTTAACCTAAACGTTCCGCTATTTTCATTTATAAACATTTATAATTGCCGCACTTAGATCTAAGGCCGTTCGTATCACTCTTACAAACTAACGTATCGCAAATTACGGTAACGTCTTAACACTATACGCAATCTTACTTATTACATTGACTTATAACCGCCTACCTACCTATAAATAACGCCTTAAAATTACACATCTTATCCGCCCTACCTACATTACAACCGACTCTAATATATATAATATTGATCACGTTTTAATGCCGAATAACATGTATTTTGGTCATAGGTATATACATAGTGCACATTATAAAACCCTTCATCAAAACAATAAATGCATAATTTAAATATAACTTGAGAATCCCTGTCAATTTGTTCAAAAACTCACTGAAGTCGGGAGCTCCTGTCCCGACTTACCTTAGTCCTTGGAGATTCTAACACAAAATAGCCTATTAGACCCACGGCACTGGTCTCCTACACTAAGATACCTCCCGGCACTAGGTATTCCACCATCCATACGCAGATCACAAATTACTAATTTACAGATTCAATCAAGCCTACAACGATTAATTTACACGTAACGGCTCCACTAATATATCATTGTTTTATTTTTAAGCAATCTAACGTAATTTAACAATATTTAAAACAAATCAATACCCCTTTTATTCTACATTTGTTACACTAAATTTGTTGCATCAGACGTGTCTTGCAGGAAATAATTTATTAGTTTATGTTATACAGAACTGTATTAATTTTTACATCAAATTTTATTATAACTTAACCGAAACGACTGCTTATAAATCTTAAGAATATTAAATTCCCTAGACAAACCATCTTTTAATTGTATATTTTAAATTATATTTTATACCGTTTAATTTCTTGTATACTTTCCTTTTTCTCATTTTTTTATATCAAATTAAGAAGGTAGATTTATTTTTGAATATTTTAATAAATTCATCATCGTTTCATTTAGCAAATTCATGTATTTTTTTTTTGATGATTTAAAAGAAGGTAGACTTTATATATTTTAAAGCAAATTAAACAATAATCTATTAATTAAAATCGCACGATCTCACGTAATTTCTTACATTTAAAATTTACTTAACCACGACTATAAATTACCCTTTTGATTTTGATTTAATTAGAACCTAATTGAATCACCTAGCTATTCTATTCTAAATCGGAATATAAATGATTTAACTTTACCGCAGGCCTCCTCGACGTCGCAGCACTATTGATTTAATGTTTAAATTAATTTAATAATTATTTAACAGCGCAGAGTGGCAGCGCTTCGCCCTAGGAATGGCCACTAGGGGGCGCTAGTATCCGACTAGCAGCACTTCGTGGTAGTAGAATATCACGTTGACTGTCCCGATTCTTCTCCACCCCTTGGTGTTTATATTTTTTTTTCACCAGTCCCCGTAACTTTCCTACTATTGCATCATCTTTCCCCCCCAATGCACCCCCCTCGTACTTGCACCACTTATTTTTAACCAATCATAAAACAGCATTGCTTTTTACATGTTATTTTGTAAAATTAGAAACTTCGAATCATTGTATTATAATAAAACCTTTTTAAATTATTTTGCTATCTTCTGATATAAATATTTTATACGTATTTCTAATAATTACCGAAATATTCCATATTAAACAATCCGACATCGCTAAAAGCGCCCCCTACTTAGCATTCGTATTTTGTATTTTCCTTTCAATAATTTCTTGTTTTCCTACCTATGACATTTATTACTTTATGCACTATTAATTACTTAAATTTTAACTATTTTATCTAATCAAAAAATAGGTATATTTCTTCAATAACGTAAATTAACTATAAAATTCTAATTTCTTATTTTTCAAAACTACCCTCTTTTATTTAATTATTTCCGACTTCACATATTTATTCATTTCCTAATTACATTCATCATAGAACTTTTAATATTTAATTACTAATTTGTGTACATAAATTTACATTTTTAATTGTAATAACTAATTGTATACTTATAAACCTATATTGATAATTTCTCATCTTTATTGTGAAGTGTTATTGGCTAACTTATTTTAGTTTATTCCTTTTATCTTTAAATTTACAATTCTAATCAGTTTTTGCAAGTTATGTTACTTCTTCTACATTAATCTAGCATATCTATTCATAAGTTTCTTAACTCTTAGCTCCGTTTTAACAAGGTAAAATAACTTAAATCGTTTTTGTGAATTTTCCCTTCTAAATCACATTTCTGTTTTTTACCAATAACTTATTCATTCTCTAACATTTCTAAAATTTGTTAATTATACTACGATATACATGTTATCTAACGTCTGCAAATCACTAACTACTTACTCCAGTGTGTAACCTTTATTCATATTTTGATTTCATAACATAATTGTCTATTTTTTTCAGAGATATGCTTTTGTTCCTTGAACTTGCTATCAAATGCAAAACACATACTTCTTTACGGAACCCAGGAACGACACGCTCCCCACAAACATATACTGAAGTGTATATTCAGCAAATGAGAAGAGTGTTAGCTAAAGTGTTAGCTATTTTTTTCAGAATGTGTTTTGACTGCTACACTAATCAATGAATCCAGCTTCCCAACATAATAAAGGTAACATATTTTGTTAATTCATCATAGATTAGATGCTTGTGGTTATTTCTAATGCATTTTGCATGCCCTAATCTCTGAATTTCGGAAGAAAATCAGAATTTCAATATGCAACGCCCCTATGTTAACATATTTTTGTTTCAGCGCCATCTATTATCGCACGCTGAAACTACATGAAAATGAAGAATGTCTGACAACGATTTATACGAATTAACCAAGTTAATGACGCCAGATGTCATCATTCTTGGTTTAATTTTAATATCTCTTATTAAAAGAATGTCATTATCATTTTTATTAATCAATATTCGATTGATCGAATATGTAATTTAATATATTCAATAAAATACACGCTTCTCACATGTAATCAATGTCTTTAATTGAAATATTGATTATTTTATTTACATATATGGTTTTAATCGTATTTTTATATCAAAACCCCCACCTTTTGACAACGTTGGGTCCGTCACATATGTAAATGAATTTTTGTCATTTAAGTATTCTTCAATAGTGTCGTATCCCCTTTTTAGCAAGATGCTTTTTAAATTAGTTTTAAATTTAGTGAAAGGCAGATCTAAGAATAACTAAACAGATATACAATGCAAAAGTGGATGGATGCAGAAGTCGTGGAAGGCCACGACAGACCTTCCATGATCAAATTGATCGTGTACTAGCAGAAGGTGATGTCAGGAGCCTTAAGAACAGACGAGCGTGCATGACAAGAGCTATGAATGTCAAAGAAGCGAGTGAGGTGTGTAAGAATAAGCCTGAATGGCGCTCTGTTGCTCGTGCCTACCCCGCAAGGGATTTGGCGTGAAGTTATGTATGTATATATGTATGTGTTGAACAATAACGCGTTTTCTATTCTATTCTAGAATATTAATGTTCTTTAATTTTTGTCACTTAATTATATTACTTACCAAGATGAAGGCAAGTGGTAAGATCTTCATTTTCCTCGTTTGTTGGACTACTTCATTCAAAATGAATGAAATGATTAAATACGTCTGTTAATTTTTCACGTTTATATATTGTGTACATGGTAAATATAGGTGCATACGACTTCCCGGCCATTGCATCATTGTTTAAGCAAATGGTTACTAAAATTGTTGACAAATATATGAAATGGCAATTACTTACCTTTGTAATTCAGGCAATAACAATGAAAATTGTCTAAATTTTCATCAGAATCGAGCAAAGTATCGAGTTAACGAGATCATAAAACTTCTTTCCAATTTCGAAGCTGGCAATCAGGCGGACGGTCCACCTGATGGAAAGCAGTTACTATCGCCTATGAACACTTGCAACACCAGGGATGCTACAACACGCTGCTGCTCTATAAAGGGAGACTGGAACCTGACCACTAATGCTGGAACATATCTCTTTTTTATATTAAACTAGCGGCCCCGACAGACGTTGTCATGCTCTGAAAAAATAAAAATCTAGGACCCGATCCCAGCGCCACCTACCGGTTCCAATTGTGGATTTAAACCATCCGGGGACCCACTCAAACACACAAAAACAAAATCACCAAAATCGCTCCAGGTGATTACCCTACCGGTTCAAACGGGATAAAAAGTATCCTATGTCCGTCTCCTGGTTCTAAGCTACCTCCCCACCAATTTTCAGCGAAATCGGTACAGCTATTCTTGAGTTATAAATAGTGTAAATAACACGACTTTCTTTTATACATATAGAGACTAGCTTCTGCCCGCGACTTCGTCCGCGTGGAATAAGTAAAAAAAGTAAGTTAAGAAACCACCCGATTTTGAAACATTCTTCATTGGTGCTCAGCTTCTATCGGTCTTAGCGTGATGATATATAGCCTATAGCCTTCTTTGATAAATAAGCTATCTAACACTGAAAGAATTTTTCAAATCAAACCAGTAGTTCCCGAGATTAGCGCGTTCAAACAAACAAACTCTTCAGCTTTATATATTAGTATAAGATAGGTTTGCGTTTGACCACGATGACGTCCAGTGCCGGACGATGATGCGGTCGAAAATGGAGCACGCTTACTAAGATAGTACCTATTTACAGGATACTTGAAGATACCCGGATTGTACTTTTCGGGACACACGGACTCTGGTAGTGCATTCCATAATTCTGCCGTACGTAGAAGGTATGTGGAGGCGAAACGTTTAGTACGCACTGGTAGAGTTTCCACTGTGAAACGATGGCGTAGACCAGAGCGGCTTGTGGTCCGAAGATGGAATGGTGATGGAATCAGGTCGGACAGTTTAAACGCACACTCTCAGAATGAATCCTATAAAAAGCCGATAGACTAGTAACGCGGCATCTATGCTCTAGGCTTTGAAGCCTCGTATTGAGCCTCTTGGCTCTTCTCTCAATTGACTTTAGCGCTTCAAGCCTGTATTTAGCTGACAAAAACAACTCAAGGTTGTTATGGCGGCATACTCTAGACCCTAAACCAGGTGTGCTAACCATCCAGAGGGGTAAATACTAGCTTTCTGTAGGTTGTATTGTCACCTCTCACGATAGGCCGCCCCAACGCAGGAGATTGTATTCTTTCTCCGTTCCTACACGGATAAACTGTACGGATGTTTTTTTTTTTTATTGCATGAGTTCAGCAAACAGGCAGACGGCCCACTTGATGGAAAGCGGTTACCATCGCCTATGGACATTTGCAACACCAAAGGTGCTACAAATGCGCTGCTGCTCTCTTAAGGGAAACTGGAACCTGGTCACTATTGCCGGAACACAACTCAAAGTTGTTATGGCGACATACTTTAGACCAGGGGTGGTAACCATGCAGTCGGGCAAATGCCCTACCACCTGGTTGTGGGTTGTTTTGTCGCCTCTTACGACAGGCCGCCCCAACGCAGGAAATTGTATTCATTCTCCGTTCCTGCACGGATAGAATAGAATAAGTAGTAGGTATTTAGTCTTTTAATATTTAGTTAATGTTGTTATGTTGTATTATTATTTCATCCTTGAATTACGAAAAAAAAACATTGAAACTGAGATACACTATGTAGCAGAGCACTGCCAACGGGGAGCGTGCCCAGAAGGCTGGCTGCATTGTCACGCTGTACGGCAATACTTAATTGTTGTGCAAATTATGAGCCAGCCATCTGATCACGGGCAGTGTCAGAGTTTGTTATATATCCCTTTCAAGAAACTCTTTGCCGTCGGACCCCACGGGTCTAAATGTGCCTTATGTGCCTGTGTCTGTGAATGGCCCTAGCAGGACATCAGCGCTGGTTATCTAAACCGGCAATTTTGCTGAGCTAGGACCAATTTAGGGCTACATTTACTAATTGTTTTTATTTAAATAGTTTAAGTGGTTTTACATTGTACTATAAGCCATAATGGCGGTAGTTGGTTTTTTTTTTTTTTGCAAGTACGGCGGTAGCGTTCGCTAGCGGCACGTGCCCTGTACACGTGCGCGGCGTCGTCGCCCCGCCCACCTTTCACTACGCTTAGAGTATAAAAACGGACCGCTCCGTTGTATTGGCACGCATCCCCCGCCCTATAGGAACAGCCGCACTGTTCCTAGATGTAGCAAAAGCCTTCGACAAGGTCTGGCACAACGGCTTGATTTACAAGTTATACCAGTTCGGTGTGCCAGACAGACTCGTGCTCATCTTGCGAGACTTCCTCCTAGGCCGAAGCTTCCGTTTTCGAGTGGAGGGAACGCGCTCGTCCCCTCACCCACTCACAGCCGGTGTACCACAGGGCTCGGCCCTGTCCCCACTACTTTTCACGCTGTACACCAGCGACATCCCAAAAACTCCAGATGTGGAGTTGGCCCTCTTCGCGGATGACACCGCACTCTATACATCAGATCAGAACCGACAAATGGCTTGCGTCCGGCTGCAGGCAGCTGTCACAGAGCTAGGCGAATGGTTTCGCAAATGGAGGATAGAGGTAAACCCGGAGAAAAGCGCAGCAATGTTCTTTTCCCCGGGCACGCTTCGCTCCCCTAAACGCGCTAGCCTTCGCCTAAAAACCATTTCGCTCTATGAACAACAAATTCCCTGGGCAAAGTATACCAAATACCTGGGTGTCACCCTAGATCGGAACTTGCGCTTCAACGAGCATATCACTATAATCCGGAATAGAGCGCGATTTGTGATGGGTCGTTTAGCACCCATGATAGACAAACGAAGCAAAATGTCCCTCAGACACAAGCTTACTTTGTATAAAACATGCATCCGCCCGATCATGACATACGCGAGTGTGGTATTCGGCCATGCCAAGCCTGCCCTTTTAGATAAATTGCAAATCGTGCAGAACAAATTCATGCGCAGAGCCGTCGGTGCTCCCCTCTATATGCGTAACGTCGACCTCCACCGCGATCTGGAGCTTCCCTCCATCAAAAACTACATTACGTCGCTCTCGCGTGTTATAGACATCCCATATACACACGTATAGGATCGGCGGGCGCTTCGTTGACCGTCACAATAAAACTAGCAATTAGACTAACGAGACGTGTATTATAAGTTTATATATGTAAAGATATCAAAATAAATATTAATCGAGCTAGAAGTCTTTAACTGGCGCAGTCTAAGAGGATAAAGGATTTGAAACTTTTTAAAAATCAAAAGTTTCCGAAGTTCAACCTCGCTTCAGAATGCGGCTATGGGTTATTTTCCTGTGAGTCTTTTCCATTACTTTTTTTGTGACTTTGTGCTTTATCGAGAACTTCAGTATTAATTTATTAATTAATCATTAATTAAATAAGTGTTAATTCAAATTTTCTGTTTACATAATTTGTTATTAGGGCGATTTATTCGTCTATATAATAAAATACATTTTATGATAACGTTGGATCCGTTTTGTAGAGTTATATTATAATTAGTTATCAGTATATAATACTAAAGAAAACGTTCATTATTATTATTAATTGAAAATTACTAAGGATATTATTGTTTCATTTAATTTTTTTTTATTTTATTATTCCATAATAATAATGGAAGCTAATGGTAACCGATTAAATAGTATTAAGGCATCTGTGGAAATTATTCCTAATTATGACGGGAATCCTCACCAGTTATACCGATTTATATCCACTTGCGAAACAATACTTTCACAGTATTATGACGTTACTGTGCCTGAGAATTTTAACAATCAATACATTTTACATAGCATTCTTAATAAACTTAAAGGTAAAGCCGAAGAAGTAGTTAACATCCACGGTGTTTCATCTTGGGATGTTATAAAATCAGTTCTCCTTAGAAATTTCGCTGATCAAAGAGATGAAAATTGTCTTTGCCGAGACTTAGTATCGATGCGACAGGAAAATGAGTCCGCTCATGATTTTTACAACAGATGTATGCACTTGCTGAATATTATAATTAATCATGTAAATCTTCATGAAACGATTTCAAATGTTATTGACTGTAAAAGACAATTTTTTACAGCTCAGACCTTGAAAACATTTTTAGCTGGCCTTAAAGAACCATTAGGCACTACTATTAGAGCTATGAAACCAGTTGATTTACCTACAGCTTTACAATATATTAAAGAAGAAGAAAATATATACTATCTGCAAAAAAGTAATTTTGCACCGCAAAATAAGCCCAACCAATTCTCTCAATTTTTCAAACCAATTCATAATACAAATAAACCTTTTCGATTCCCTAACTATAGAAATCAACAATTTTCATCTCCTATGCAAAACAATTACAGAGCTTCTTCGGGTAATTCAAACAGAATAAATATGGGTTTTAGGCCTAGGTATCCGTACAACGCCCAACAGAGACCCCAAAATATACAAATACCGGAACCAATGAGTGGTATTTCGTACCGTTCTGCACAAATGCCGCTGCAAACCTATACCCCGAATATAAATTACCACAGTGTAAACGAACCTCAACAAGTAAAAATTTCAAATTTTAATAATAATCAAGCATCTTTCCGTACCTACCCGGAAGTTTACCAACTTGATAACACTCAATCGGTAAACGAAATATCTACAGAGCTGTTAAAACCAGTAAATAGCTGCCAAAATTTTCAACAGGATGCGAACAACAGGCACCAATTTTGACGGAAATTAATTTTCATATTAAAAGGCAACTGCCATACATTGAAATTAAAAATCCTCCCCTTAAACTATTGATAGACACTGGAGCAAATCAGTCATTTTTATCCCCAGAAGTAACACAAATGTGTTATCCACATATTGAGTTGAATTATGAACCATTCTCAGTGACGAACATTAATTGCACCACACAAAATTATTACTCTATATACATCCCGATGTTTTCCGAATTTAACGAAAGTAATATTTTTAAATTCTATATATATAAGTTTCACGATGTTTTTGACGGCCTTTTAGGCTATGAAACGTTAAAATCATTAAAATGTAAAATAGATCTGGAAAAAAAATATTTAATAACACCTTTTGCGAAAATTCCAATAAAAATTATGGACTCGAATTCAAACAATCTCTTTGAAGCCCTAATTAAAGCAAATTGTTCAAAATTTGTTAAAGTTCCCGTAACTATTCAAAATGATGAAATCTTTGTGCCTCAGATAAGTATAAACAAATGCAACATTCCGTCAACGATAACACAGGCCAAGGCCGGGTATGCACACTTGCAAATTTGCAACCCAACCAACTATGATATCATTGTAAGTTTAAACTCACCACTTAAGGCGCATACACTTCATAACAACTTTAATATATTTAATATCGAAACTTTTAGTGATAAAAATGCAAATATAGAATCTTTAATTAAATTAGACCATTTAAATAGTGAGGAAAGATATAATATTTTACGTTTATGTCAATCTTATAGCGACATTTTTTATGATGAAAATACTCCTCTTACTTTCACTAGTAAAGTTAAACATGAAATTAATACTACTGATGAAATACCTATATTTACCCGTTCTTATAGATATCCTTATGTACATAAAATGGAAGTAAAAAAACAGATAAATTCGATGTTAAACCAAAATATTATCAGACCATCTAACAGTCCATGGTCATCACCAATCTGGATAGTGCCTAAAAAATCGGACTCTACGGGCGAACCTAAATGGCGACTCGTCGTAGATTATAGAAAATTAAACGAAAAAACTATTAATGACAGGTATCCCATGCCCAATATTGAAGAAATATTAGACAAATTGGGCCGTTGTCAATATTTCACAGTGCTTGACCTTGCGTCTGGGTTTTTGCAAATTGAAAATAATCCTAAAGATATACCAAAAACAGCATTTAGCGTCGATGATGGTAGTGGATGTCGAGGACATTACGAATACTTAAGAATGCCATTTGGCCTTAAAAATGCGCCTTCGACTTTCCAACGTGTTATGGATAGTGTGCTACATGGCCTTAAGAATGTCATGGTATATATGGATGATATCATCGTTTTTTCAACATCATTGCCTGAACATATTCAATGTTTACAGGATGTTTTCCAAAGGTTGCGAGAGGCTAATTTTAAGGTGCAACTTAGTAAATCCCAATTCATGAAAAGAGAAACTTCATTCTTAGGTCACGTCGTTACTACAGAGGGAGTGAAACCAGACCCTAATAAAATAAAAGCTATCCAACTATATCCTCTACCATGTAACGCAAAGGAAATAAAATCTTTTCTTGGATTATTAGGATACTACAGAAAGTTTATTCCAAATCTCGCGCAAGTAACCAAACCTATGACCGCATGTTTAAAAAAAGGCGCGAAAATAGAACTGACCCCAGATTATATTAACTGTTTTAAACATTGTCAGAATTTACTTATTAATGATCCCATCTTGCAGTACCCTAACTTTGAAAAAGATTTTAATTTACGGACAGACGCATCAAATTACGCCATCGGTGCAGTGTTATCGCAAGGCGTTATAGGTTCGGATAAGCCAGTCGCCTATGCGTCACGCACACTTAATAACACTGAAAGCAAATACAGTACTATCGAGAAAGAACTACTCGCGATAGTCTGGGCTACAAAGTACTTTCGGCCTTATCTCTATGGCCGACGATTCAATATTATTACCGATCATAAACCTCTGGAATATTTATTTAACACAAAAGAACCTAATAGTAGACTAACTAGATGGAGATTAAAACTAGAAGAGTTTAATTATAAAATAATTTATAGAAAAGGGAACTCTAACTCTAACGCAGACGCTTTATCTAGAATTGAAATACATAATAACAATATTGACTCAGTTTCCAGTTCTAGTTCTGAAGATAATTTGCCATTGGCTACATGGAGGAACTGCTCAGAGTTACAAGAGCTAGATAGCTCTGACGATGACAATATACCCTTGTCTACGTTCCAAAATCGCCCCGATTTAGAAAACAAGTATAGTTCTGATGAAGATAATATACAACCTAATATACCGCCAGGTTCAAAATCCCCAGAAAATAGCGATGTAGCTTCATCTATGATAGTAAATCAGTCTGAAGTCCAGCACGTATGTGAGACCGTCTACGATGATATTAGTAACACAGTTCACACCGAACTTGAAAACCCTATTTTAGAAATACCAATAACTGAAAAACAAATAAACAAATTTGATAATCAATTATTTATAACTCCGGTATATCATTCACCTTGTACACCTAAAACTATAAATATTTTTACTGGTAAAAAAAGAATCCTAGCCCAAATTGATTTAAATAATATCGATAGTAGTATAAAACAACTGTTTACCGAATACATTAAATCCGGCGTTAAGTATGGCATTTATGTTTTGGACAGTAAGCTTATTTCAATAATTACAACTTTTCTCCAAAAATCATTTCAAAGTTCTTCCTATTCATTAACATTTTCCAAAAATTTCGTGGAAGACGTAGTTGACTGCGATAAACAATTTCAAATAATTAAACATTTTCACGAAGATAATACGAACCATAGGGGAATATTGGAGGTAGAGCAAAGAATAAGACAAAATTACTATTGGCCTAATATAAAAAAACACATTACGGAATATATAAATAACTGTGAAACTTGCCAAGTTAATAAGTATGAAAGGATTCCAAATAAGCAACTATTTCAAAGTTCACCAATACCAGAAAAGCCATTTGATACTTTACACATAGATACGCTTACAGTCGATCGACAAAAATTCCTTACTATTATTGATGTATTTTCGAAATATGCACAAGCATATCCTTTACAGTCCTCGACTGGTATAAGCGTTGTTCAGGCATTATCTCAATTTATATCTCACCACGGAATTCCCATTAGCATTACTGCAGATCAGGGAACAGAGTTCAAAAATATGCCAATTAAGGAATATCTAAAATTACACAAAATTAATTTACACTTTATCAGTGTGAATAATCCCCAATCAAATGGAATAATAGAAAGATTCCATTCCACAATTTTAGAACACATAAGGATATTAAAATCTACCAATTCCGAAACACATATTAATACTCTAATGTTATATGCTATACTGGGCTACAATAATAGCGTTCACTCGACTACAGGACATAAACCTAGTGAAATAATTAATGGACATATAAATACTCGCAACCCTTTCGATATAAATACCGAAAATATATTTTTACAACACTATGTTGATAGACATAAAGAAATTACAAAGAATTTATACTCACATATCAATCAAAAACTCAGAGATAATCAAGAAAGAACATTAGCACAAGCTAACCTTTGCCGATCAGAACCAATTGAGTACGAAACTAACCACCCTCTTTATGTGAAAAATCCTTTAGCGGTACGTCATAAAACAAAACCTAGATATGTAGGTCGTAGAATTAAGAAAAATTTAGATTTAAAAGTAGTAGATAGTAGGGATGTTAGTCACCATAAGAGAATTTTAAAGAAGCCCCTAAAATTACAAAAATCTTTGTTCCAGAATACTTCACATGAGGCCAGGCCAGGGCCAACTGAGGTTGACTGAACTTAAAGATAACCCTGGTATCCTACCCTTTAAATTAGGTTCAGCAAAAATTGAAAAATCTGAACATGTTTTTCTGCATTATTTTGATTTAGATTTAGTCAAGGATAGTATTAATAATATAGAAAATTACGTAAGTAGATATATAGAGTATATTAAGTCCGCTGATCCTATTTACTTTAATGATTCATTAATAACAGCAAATCAAATACTTGTTAACATGCTGCAAGAAATCTATAATAAGTTTAATTCATTAAGTTTTTCACCTCGTAAGAAACGCGGCCTTATAGACGGCCTTGGTTCCATTATCAAATACATAACGGGTAACCTTGACCACGAAGATGCACTCCAATACAACAATGCTATAAATGTTTTACAAAAAAATCAAGATCATCTGATTAGTAATTATAATTCAGGCATTAGTTTGAATAAGCAATTATTACAGACTTTTAATATAACTCTTACTAAAATCGTATCCAACGAATATCAAATACATGTAAAGTTAAATGAAGTCATAAATGAAATTAATATGAGCAATTACCATTTAAGAGATTATATAAAAATAAACAGCGTTTTTAACTTAATTAAAATAAACCTACAAAATATTCTAAATTACTTAATTATGCTAGAGAATGCAATTGCCCTTTCAAAATTAGGCATAATACATCACAGCACAATCGACCAAAACAGCATCCGATACATGTCAGAAATTTTATTAAAACTTTATGATAGACAGGAACTACTTATAAGTAATACATCTGCAATAAGGGATTATTATGACATAATAAGTAGTGGTTCTTATTATGCAAACAATATGGTCGTATTCATACTGAAGTTCCCTATATTGTATAAAGACACATATTCCTATTATCACCTTTTCCCCACACCAACCACCAATAATGTCTTATTGATCCCACCAAAACCCTACATAGCCATGAATAAGGAACAACACCAGTATATGGAAACAGAATGCAACAAGTTTCAAGAAACCTATTATTGCAAAGAAAAAGACTTCGTCTCAGCCTCCGGTTCTAACGACTGCATATTTCGATTAATTCAAAACCAAGAAATATCGACCACATGCAAATTTACTCTTTATAAAACTTCTGAAGAATTATTACAAAAACTAGATGATTATCACTATGTCCTGACATGTTCTCAAAAGACTAACATTAAAATACTTTGTAACAGAGAAACTTATAAATCCATTCAAGGCACATTTCTGATAGAAGTGCCCAGCGGATGCAGCTTAGTCACAAAATGGAATTCTATAAAAAATTACAGAAACAAAATTAACGGACAACCTATAACACTATTATCATTTCAACTATCAAATATTACAATAGAAAACCATATGAGGCCACTCAAACTACAAAATATACCAATGGATAAACTGTACACCATGAAGTCATTAATTGAAAAAGAAGAAATAATAGAAAAACAGGATACTGAAGACCACCCATACCATATTTGGATAACACCATTATATCTCATACTCTTAATAATGGGCTGCTTCTTCATATATAAAAGGATCAAAAATAGACTACAAACGACTGCCAACGTAGAAAACCCCGATGACGATGCGGAAACGCCGGCGATCACCAATCAGCCCTTCTTCTCTGGACGAGAACTGCGTGCTTCTAACTAGTGCGGGGGGTGTTATAGACATCCCATATACACACGTATAGGATCGGCGGGCGCTTCGTTGACCGTCACAATAAAACTAGCAATTAGACTAACGAGACGTGTATTATAAGTTTATATATGTAAAGATATCAAAATAAATATTAATCGAGCTAGAAGTCTTTAACTCGCGTAAGTATTTCGATCTCGCGCCGCACCATCGAAATCCGCTCGTCGTGTCCGCGTCCGATTATAAGCCTCGGCGAAAGGCTCTAGTGCGACGACCGCGTAACGTCCTCACGGACAGGGTCGACGTTATCACAAAACGGCTGGCCCGGATCAGCCCGCCCGCGGTTAGGACGGCAGGCTGGCAGGCACGGACAGACAGACACAGACGGCGGCGTCTCAGGCTTTATCCGTGCAGGAACGGAGAAAGAATACAATTTCCTGCGGCCTGGCGGCCTGTCGTAAGAGGCGACTAAAAAACCCACAGCCAGGTGGTAGGGTATTTGCTCGACTGGATGGCGACCACCCCTGGTCTAGAGTATGCCGCCATAACAACCTTGTGTTGTGTTCCGGCATTAGTGACCAGGTTCCAGTCTCCTTTAAGAGAGCAGCAGCGCATTTGTAGCGCCTTTGGTGTTGCAAATGTCCATAGGCAATAGTAACCGCTTTCCATCAAGTGGGCCGTCTGCCTGTCTGCTGAACTCCAGCAATAAAAAAAAAAAAAAAAAAATCAAGATCTCTCCACGTCCCTGCGAGGGACGCTAGGAGACATAGCTCCCCCACAGGATAGACTAGGCGTGTTGCTGGGAAGTTTCTTTCGCCGTTTCTTCTCTCCCAGCCATAACACGTTGCGAAACGGCAGTAAGATAGCGTAGGCCGCCGCAAACCACCGATCCCAGCCCGCCGGAATCCTTCCCCTCGGGCTTTATATTACCCGTCGCCCGTTCTCAATTAGTGCTTTGTGTCGCCCTATGGTGGGCATCATTAAATTCATCCCCCTCTCATGGCAACAGTCCAGCCGAGGTAAAACTCCTTAGGGAGCTCCCTCGAGCAGGTTGCCCCTCCGGGCTCGAGCGCTTTCGCTTCGCGAAGGCACTTGCCCCAAAAACCCCGGTAAAGTTGTAAGGTCTTCGGACCAACAACATAAAGTCAAGTCCAATAAAAAAAAAAAAAATTGGCACGCATTTCCAACGAATGCGTCGTCGAGCATGGACCATTGGCTTCCAATCAGTACTGCTCTGACAATAGATACGGAACACCGTCATTGGCGGCTAAGTACTATCTAAATAATAGACGTGGAACACTGTCCCAGTCAGTACTGTCTAAATTGCGGTAGGTGCGTGGAACGCTGTATCTAACAGCCAGTACAGCCCTAAAGTGACCGCCCCCGCTCTCATGACAATAATAGACGTGGAACACTGTCCCAGACAGTCAGTACCGTCTAAATTGCGGTAGGTGCGTGGAACGCTGTATCTAACAGCCAGTACAGCCCTAAAGTGACCGCCCCCGCTTTCATATCTAACTGTAATTGTTTTTGTACTTTATTAATGGTTGTTTGTCTAATTAAATCAATAAATTTATTATAAAATTAAATAAATTGTTTACGATTATATTTTTTATTATTTTCCACTTCCGGTCGCTAAAAGTACACACATACATACATAACTTCACGCCAGTTCCCTTGCGGGGTGGGCACGAACAACAGAGCGCCATTCAGGCTTATTCTTACACACCTCACCTGCTTCTTTGACATTCATAACTCTTGTCATGCACGCTCGTCTGTTCTTAAGGCTCCTGACATTTTACGTTGTAGTTCTAAATAAATCTTTTTCTCTGCTGGGCTTAGCCTTCCCACTATAGGGGAACGGACAGTATACCCGCCACGCTTCATCCGTGCAGGAAAGGAGAAAGAATACAATTTCCCGCGGCCGAGCGACCTTTTTTTTTTATTGCAGGAGATCAGCATACAGGCAGACGGCCCACTTGATGGAAAGCGGTTACCATCGCCTATGGACATTTGCAACACCAAAGTTGCTACAAATGCGCTGCTGCTCTCTTAAGGGAGACTGGAACCTGGTCACTAATGCCGGAACACAACTCAAGGTTGTTATGGCGACATACTTTAGACCAGGGGTGGTAGCCATCCAGTCGGGCAAATGCCCTACCACCTGGCTGTGGGTTGTTTTGTCGCCTCTTATATATTAGTACAAGATAAGGTATGAATGAAAAAAGCTGTGCTACGAGTTTTGTGGAGTAGTTTCTTGCAGTCTTTTCCGTAATTTAAATGGTGATAACAGTCGTGAAACGATGCACATCGATCAAAAAGTAGACTTCATTATCTCCTATACATTGTACAACAAAGGAAGAGAAATATCAAACGTCATTTCCTGAACTGTTTAACTACAATATTTTTTTAATTATCTGAAAAAACAAGCAAATACTATAACATATAGTGCAATTGGCTATAATATAGTAAGATACTATATATTACTTTTACTTATATAGGTTTATGGCTTGGCAGCTAGATCTTTAAGCCATTTCTTAGATTACAATATAGTTTCTTCGTTTTCTTAAGCCTATGTATAGCTCAGCTGAAATGTAGGTTGTCAACCGAAGTCATTCAACGGAGTTCTTGTGACAACTCGAAAGGCCACATTTGATTATACAGTTCACATTTCTCACAAAACACATAATTACTACTCAAACTATCAATATCCTACAACTATTGTTCATTTCAGAGTAATTTTACACATTTTTAGAAAATAAAAGTGCACAGCACAACTTCTCCATTCAGTTCCCGCCAATAAACTATACTATTTTTAGCGACCAGAAGTGGAAAATAATAAAAAATATAATCGTAAACAATTTATTTAATTTTATAACAAATTTATTGATTTAATTAGACAAACAACGATTAATAAAGTACAAAAACAATTACAGTTAGAGATGAGAGCGGCGGCGGTCACTTTAGGGCTGTACTGGCTGTTAGATACAGCGTTCCACACACCTACCGCAATTTAGACGGTACTGACTGTCTGGGACAGTGTTCCACGTCTATTATTGTCATGAGAGCGGGGGCGGTCACTTTAGGGCTGTACTGGCTGTTAGATACAGCGTTCCACGCACCACCGCAATTTAGACAGTACTGACCGTCGGGGACGGTGTTCCATGTCTACTACCTAGACAGTACTAACCGTCAAAGACAGCGTTCCATGTCTAGTATTAGAGCAGTACTGATTGTCGAAAGACAATGGTCCTTACTCGCAGACGCATTCGTTGGAAATGCGTGCCAATACAACGGAGCGGTCCGTTTTTAATACTCTTAAGCGTAGTGAAAGGTAGGCGGGGCAACGATGCCGCGCACGTGTACAGGGCACGTGCCGCCAGCGAACGCTACCGCCGTACTTGCAAAAAAAAGTAAACTACCGCCATTATGGCTTTTACGGCCTCTCCTGATCTTGCACCGTCCTCGGCTGCACCAAGGACTGAAAGCTCACCAGCATCGTCATCATTGTTACCTGAATGATGAAACAAGTGGTTAATTATATGTGACGACATACACCTGTGCCTATTCCGTCACTCATCCCACATACAAGGCCCTCATACAAAGACGACACTTTCGTTACTCAAATTAAGGACATTTCACTTAGAAATGTGTGCATACATCTTCATACAACATATGTCACTCATACTTGAACTTGTACGTACAAGTTCACACGTTAAAAACGTGTTACCAGGACTGCGCCTGCCAGGACAACTGATGCATGTTCAAAGAACATGCCTTCCGGGACAACCGCCCGATGCGCATACACAGTACACGACTTCCGGGACAACGCCCACCGCGCATATACATGCGACTTCCGGGACCACGCCCAACCGGGACAATGCCCACCGCGCATACACATGCGACTTCCGGAACCAGGTACTTCTGGACGCCAGTCGCGCTGTACGCGGGCCACACCGGAACGCGCCGACTGCGCGATGCACCGGAACGCGCCGACTGCGCGCCGCACCGGAACGCGCTGCACTCGGGCCGCACCCGGAACGCGCTGCACTCGGGCCGCACCAACCATCCGTTTCAACCACAAGACAATCATTTGTCTTGCACTCATACGCACGCATACACTACATACGTGGTACTGGAACATAAAAAATCATAAAAAGGTTCGGCCTAAAATCACTTTCAAGAACTGCAGCACAACTCAGGACACCACTCGCCTATCCAGGGTATCAAGTACCGAGCTGCGACCTGGGTTGTCTTGCCTTTGGTTCCATTAATAATTTCAGCTCATAACGACCGCTCGATAATACTATAGTCACGCGGTATGGGCCTCTCATGCCAGGGTCCAGCTTCCCAGTGCACTGAGAATACTTTACTACGAAGACTTTATCGTTAACATAAAAAACTCTTGGCGGGGTGCCTTTAACGATTTACCCGAGTGTCTTGACTATCCTGATTTTTGTGAAGAGATGCTTTAGCGGAGCTCCTGCCGAGTTTCCTCATGGCTTCTCGATTTGCACTGGAGCTTTCAATGGCAACGTCACGGATCAGTGCCCGAATTACAGGACTGGTCGCGTTAGTACCAACTAACAAGTACAAAGCCGAGTACTGCGTGGTTTTTTGCTTTGTTATATTTAAAACTAACCGAGTTTACATAAACTATCAGACCATGTGGAATTTTTATCATTACTCTTGATGCGAATCATATTAAGGACGGTTCTTAACGCTCGACTAGTCCATTAGAGTGATGCATTTCTGGCATTATGTAATGGATTTCACATCCATCTGGTAAAAGCTGACGCCTCAAACATGCAGCTAAGGTCACAAACTATCAATTTGGGAGCCCCGATTAAAGATATAGCGCTATTAAGAATCAGTTTTAATTCGCTTGCATCTTGTCTATAGATTAGGGTAGAGAGTAAACAAAATTTTGTAAAAGAGTTGACCAAGACAAATACAAATTCATACCAGTTACATTCGGGTAAAGAACCCAATACATCAACATGAATCGTATTAGAGGGGATGTCTGATTTTCCCCATGACGTAATAGTCTGACGGGGAGCTCTGGGGACACGTTCTTTTTGGAAAAAAAGAACAAAATGGGAGGTATACTTTCGTACAAATACTTTAAGGCCAGGGAACCAAAGTGTTTTAAGATTAGGTCATAAGTTTTTGTCAGCCCCGATGTGCTCGTGCTCGTCATGAAAGACACGTAATAAACTGAGTCGGTGTCCTTTAGGGATGTAACATAGTAAGCGCGCCTCCTCGCCAACAGGTGTATAGCGATAATAGAGAACATCATTCTGACAAACGTACCTCTTGGAGTCCAGGAGACCATCCCTTAGTTTTTGGATGAATTCGCTAGTCTCAGAATCAGCCGACTGAGCTATTTGTGCCCAATTCAATGGTCTATCAACGTTATTGACTTGCAATGCTGGTGGGTTTCTGCTCAGATAATCCGTGTGACCCATTATCACGCCCTTTCGATATTCAATTTCAAAATTGAGATCCTGCAGATAAATCCACCTGCGTGCAACGCGTGGAAGAAGGTCTTTTTTACGTTCGGTGGCCTTAAATGCATTGCAATCGGTTATGATTTTAAAAGTTACCCCGATCAAATAGTGACGAAGTATTTGAATGCTTTGACGACCGCCAAGGCTTCCAGTTCATACGAATGGTATTTTGCCTCCGCGCCCCGAGTGACTACTAAAATAGGCTATTAAACACGGCTAGCACCAGTGTGCAGTTTTGCAGGAAGGTTCGGGTCAAAAATCGCAAGTATGGATTCGCTAGTTAAACGTTTGACAAGTTCTTGCCGGACTTTATCAGGTCCCCATTGAAATTTTAAGTCTTTCTTTGGGAGACGAGAGATACATGCGGTTTTCGTCGCGTAACCTTCGATGTAGCACCGAAAGTAACCCGTAAAGCCTAAAAACTGGCGTACTTGTTTGACGCTACTAGGAATAGGTGCGTTAACTAGTGCCTCGATTTTGTGCGGACTCGGCCTAACCTGACCATGACTAATAACGCGACCGAGGTACTCTATTTCGGTAGTAAGGAAGAAACACTTGCGTACGTTAACCGAGAACCCGGCTTTTTTCAATGTCCTCAAGACATTGTGCAATAAGGTAACGCCATCATCGACCGTTGAACTTAGGATCAGTACATCGTCAATATATACTAGGACATTCCCTGCTTCTATAAATTTACGCAAGGTATTGTTGATGATACGTTGGTACACAGTGGGGGAATTGCATAACCCATACGGTATTTTTAAATTTACAAAGCCCATCTTATGGATCGAGTCCTCATCAATAGGGATTTGATGAAAACCCGACGCCATATCTAAAGATATGAAGAATTTCTAGCCTCCAAGCCGATCAATGTGATCATCAATCAGGTGTAGGGGGTATCTATCCCTGACAGTAATGTGATTTAGAGCTCGAAAGTCTACACACACATACACATTCTGTCGGAACCATCTTTTTTCTTGACCAAAATGACCGGGCTTGCGTATTCGGAATCCGACTCCCTAATAATTTTTTTGTCTAACAGATCCCGACATATCTCACGCACCTTTAGCTTCTCTTGGTACGACAAACTATACGGATGGTATAACACAGGGACGTCACTTGATGTGCATTCTACTAGTATTCACGGTAGTGGTGGCTGTACCGGATATCAAGAACGGAGAGAATTCATCTACCACTGCCATCAACTTTACAAGTTCCGCTCCTTCTAGAGGTGTATTTATTTTGTTGGGGTTGCTAACACTTACAGAGATTATTATTAATACGCTGTTTGGCGATGAGTTAAGTACTGTCCGTGTTTCGTGCGAATAAACGTGACGCCATCGCGACTAAGTACGTCAGTCGCTATGGTAATGGGCGTATTCATGCACGAGGCGGGTACTATGACAAAATCTACTTCAAGCGCTATATTCCTAAATTCGATAGTTAAGTGATAATACTCGTAAGCAACAATCTCTTTATCGCTTATTTCTTTCAAAGAACATTTAATTTATTTACGCGAACTGGAGAAGTAAGTTACTGCCGCTGACGATACTAAGGATACATTGAGTGCCCCACTATCTATACTACACAAGTTAAGTTTGCGTTGGTTGATATTAGCTTGGGACCCAGATCGGGCCTTAGCAAAACAGTTAATGTCTCTATGCCCTATTAAGAGCAGACGACTGGTTTAACACTATCATGCGCGTCGCGCTTGTTATTAACATTGGGGCACTGCTCTGCTATGCACTGCTCGGCCACAACAGAAACATTTGAATTCGGGCTTAGTAGGACCATTAAAGCCTTTTAGCCATATAACCGGATGGCACAAATTTAGCGCAGTTACGATTATCAAACTTACGAGTAGGCTTCAGATAAGTAGTTAAAAAGGAAACTAGGTTTTCGGTTATTAGATCGGCATTGGTAGCCGCTGCGCGCACCTGTACATCATTGATGCCGTAAATCACTATTTGAACCATAAGGTCTTTGCTCAAACCTCCTATTACTCGTAATCTTAAATAAAGAACTACGTGCATACTCTGCGTATGATGGAAACTTCTCGGACGTGGTATTTATGATCTCATGTAGAATTTGAGAGAAGTTAATCTTTTGCGGACACAACGATTTTAAATCGCTAAGAAAATTGGACCACGAGCGTGCATTCGTAGCCCATTCATTTAACCAGGTTTTTGAGTCACCTTCCAAACAAGGAGCCACACGTGAGAATCACTCGAGATCATCCCAGCGGTTCACATGCCTAGCCCTGTCCACTTCGCCACACCACACCTCAAAATTATTTATAGCCGGATCAAAATTTGAAACTTTTAAGTTAACGCGTCATCAATCGATTGGGTTACGGAAATATTTGTATTTAATGGAGGTGTGCTGTCCCGAACCGACGGCGTAACGTGTGAACCACTAGTAGTATTCTTTTCTTTAATGGCAGCCAGTCGTCACAATAGTGACTAGTACATTTTTCATGAAAACATCATGATAGGACCGAGATTTACTACGACGTTGATGCGAGTTGAGCGTTCGTGACCTGGGCCCTTCACGCGAACCATAATGGTCACCGCTACCCGAGCGACTGCGACGACATCGTGAACGAGTGCTATCGTTACGTGAACGCGTATGAATCTTGTCACGACGTGAATTTGAACAGGTTCACGTTATGACGGGACCGTGAGCGAGTTTTATAACAGCGCTAACGCATTCGATCGTGAATTATGCCCTATGATCTAGTCGCGATTCACTGCGACGGCTACACCTAGACCCAGACCGAGGTGGCGTCTTAACTGACCTATCACGTGGTCTTGACGAACGCGGCATGACACGCCTAGACTCTGAGCGAGGCGGCGTTCTAACCGACCCGTCACGTGATCTTGACGAACGCGGCATGACACGCCTAGACTCAGACCGAGGTGGCGTCCTAACCGACCCATTACGTGATCTTGACGAACGTGGCATTCCCAATTAATGAATATGCTTTATTGTGTTTTAAAGATACAGTTAACAGAAATAAAATTTTACAATACAATAGGCGGTCTTATCGCTATTAGCGATTTCTTCCAGACAACCTTTGGATGGATAAAAAATTTGATATGAACACGCAATTTAGACGGTACTGACTGTCTGGGACAGTGTTCCACGTCTATTATTGTCCATGAGAGCGGGGGCGGTCACTTTAGGGCTGTACTGGCTGTTAGATACAGCGTTCCACGCACCACCGCAATTTAGACAGTACTGACCGTCGGGGACGGTGTTCCATGTCTACTACCTAGACAGTACTAACCGTCAAAGACAGCGTTCCATGTCTAGTATTAGAGCAGTACTGATTGTCGAAAGACAATGGTCCTTACTCGCAGACGCATTCGTTGGAAATGCGTGCCAATACAACGGAGCGGTCCGTTTTTATACTCTTAAGCGTAGTGAAAGGTAGGCGGGGCAACGATGCCGCGCACGTGTACAGGGCACGTGCCGCCAGCGAACGCTACCGCCGTACTTGCAAAAAAAAGTAAACTACCGCCATTATGGCTTTTACTATATATTACAGTACGGTTGGCAACCCTACTGCCAACTTATTGCAGGGCGCAGACATCTACCGACTTTTTTTTTTTTTTTCAGGCGTGGTAAATGCACTTCGCACATACCGGGTCCTTTGCAAGGGATTAGACCGTTGTCAATCATGGAGGCATTCCACTGAGGGCAATCCAAACAGTAATTGATCGGCTTGTGTGGAGACTTGAACCAATGCCCAAGGGCTAAAACCACCCTCTTCCGACGCCGCGCGCTTATGGCAGGAAAGGCATGAGACTTAGAACGTAGTTACGCCCACGGCGATTCTAGCGCAATAAGTGCCTGAGAAGGCCCCTGGAAGAGCTATCTCACTTCGACGACAAGGGTGAAGACTCCTCTGCTCCCTTGATGCAAGAGGGCCCCTGAAGCGAGACATTTACCGTCTGGCTCAGCCATATCCAACCTATTTCTTATAAGGGCCACATAGAAATATTACATAAGGCGCTGTGGGCCGCAACATTAATTCATTTCGGTGTTTTTATTGTTGGAGAACAGCGAAGGGGTTTGCGGCTCATAAACTACTAGAGCTCCCCAAGGCGTCGTCAGGTCAGTGTACCTCTTTTTAACACATCTACCCGTTGTTATGGAAATTCATTGATCCACCGAAACCTATCCTGTGGGCAAGAATTATTTATTTGTGTGCGTTAAATTATACCTGACTGATGACGCGGGCGGGAGCGGAGCTAAAAGAGATGGAAAGGACTTACAGGATAAGGTCGCCGCACAAGACACGCTACGAGCGATGCGGGCTTCGCGGCGGCAGGCACTTCTTCCTCGTGGTCTTTCCTTCTCGTCTTGCGGTTCCTTTGATAGTGGATCAGCTGAAACGATACAGCGGGTATCTTCCAGCGCGCGGGTTGATGTAAGCGGGTGTAAAATTCGGCACAATACACAAAACGCGGCGAGGTTTCTGCGGAAGCAGCGGTGCGTTCGGCGATCGGACATAGACTATGTCACATTACATAGTGACAGATGCGGCAAAAGAAAAAGGTATGAAAAAGGCGGTAACCAAATAGGTCGGCGTTAACAAGTAGGAAAGTGGACCCTGGGCGTTGAAATGATCCCTTCTAACCCAACCGGGATTTAACGCTCGGTTGATGATTATGAACTTATGCCTGACCACAACGTCTAGAACTGGAAGAAAATAAATTTTTTTGCCTTCTGGCAACATTCTATTTAATCTGTATTCAATGTCGGCGAATCATAAACAAAGCGAATTTATCTATGTTATTTTAATGTTAAATTTGCATAAACGCGGAACCTGAAAATTACGCATTTTTTAGTATTCAAAGACTTTACATATGGTTTGCTATGGTTTAATAACAACACTAAAATCATCGGTAAGCCATCATTTAGACAAAAAATTAATACACATTACAATTAATTACGAAATACGTGCATTATATCGATAGAAATAATGTTCAATTTTAGCGTGACGACTTACCTACTAATAAAACTACGTTTCAACGGTTTTAAGCGCGGCAATTTTACTTGATTTTGGTTTTTCCGACGTTTCGGCCACTTTTCAGTGGCCGTGATCACGGAAGACAAAGATGTCAAGTGTCAACGAGTATTGTTAAAAAGTTTTTAACAACACAATTCTCCAACAATAAAAACACCGAAATGAACTAATGTTGCGACCCACAGCGCCTTATGTAATATTTCTATGTGGCCCTTATAAGAAATAGGTTGGATATGGCTGAGCTAGACGGTAAATGTCTCGCTTCAGGGGCCCTCTTGCATCAAGGGAGCAGAGGAGTCTTCACCCTTGTCGTCGAAGTGAGATAGCTCTTCCAGGGGCCTTCTCAGGCACTTATTGCGCTAGAATCGCCGTGGGCGTAACTACGTTCTAAGTCTCATGCCTTTCCTGCCATAAGCGCGCGGCGTCGGAAGAGGGTGGTTTTAGCCCTTGGGCATTGGTCCATTGGTTCAAGTCTCCACACAAGCCGATCAATTACTGTTTGGATTGCCCTCAGTGGAATGCCTCCATGATTGACAACGGTCTAATCCCTTGCAAAGGACCCGGTATGTGCGAAGTGCATTTACCACGCCTGAAAAAAAAAAAGTCGGTAGATGTCTGCGCCCTGCAATAAGTTGGCAGTAGGGTT
Source organism: Dendrolimus kikuchii (assembly GCA_019925095.2). Classification (NCBI taxonomy): domain Eukaryota; kingdom Metazoa; phylum Arthropoda; class Insecta; order Lepidoptera; family Lasiocampidae; genus Dendrolimus; species Dendrolimus kikuchii. The sequence goes on along the minus strand of JAHHIN020000030.1, from coordinate 2,723,048 downwards.
GCCAACCGTACAGTAATATATAGTATAGTTTATTGGCGGGAACTGAATGGAGAAGTTGTGCTGTGCACTTTTATTTTCTAAAAATGTGTAAAATTACTCTAAAATGAACAATAGTTGTAGGATATTGATAGTTTGAGTAGTAATTATGTGTTTTGTGAGAAATGTGAACTGTATAATCAAATGTGGCCTTTCGAGTTGTCACAAGAACTCCGTTGAATGACTTCGGTTGACAACCTACATTTCAGCTGAGCTATACATAGGCTTAAGAAAACGAAGAAACTATATTGTAATCTAAGAAATGGCTTAAAGATCTAGCTGCCAAGCCATAAACCTATATAAGTAAAAGTAATATATAGTAAAAGCCATAATGGCGGTAGTTGACTTTTTTTTGCAAGTACGGCGGTAGCGTTCGCTGGCGGCACGTGCCCTGTACACGTGCGCGGCATCGTCGCCCCGCCCACCTTCCACTACGCGTAGAGTATAAAAACGGACCGCTCCGTTGTATCGGCACGCATTTCCAACGAATGCGTCTGCGAGTAAGGACCATTGTCTTTCGACAATCAGTACTGCTCTAATACTAGACATGGAACGCTGTCTTTGACGGTTAGTACTGTCTAGGTAGTAGACATGGAACACCGTCCCTGACGGTCAGTACTGTCTAAATTGCGGTGGTGCGTGGAACGCTGTATCTAACAGCCAGTACAGCCCTAAAGTGACCGCCCCCGCTCTCATGACAATAATAGACGTGGAACACTGTCCCAGACAGTCAGTACCGTCTAAATTGCGGTAGGTGCGTGGAACGCTGTATCTAACAGCCAGTACAGCCCTAAAGTGACCGCCCCCCGCTCTCATATGTAACTGTAATTGTTTTTGTACTTTATTAATGGTTGTTTGTCTAATTAAATCAATAAATTTATTATAAAACTAAATAAATTGTTTACGATTATATTTTTTATTATTTTCCACTTCTGGTCGCTAAAAATAGTATCTTACTATATTATAGCCAATTGCACTATATGTTATAGTATTTGCTTGTTTTTTCAGATAATTAAAAAAATATTGTAGTTAAACAGTTTAAACGCATACAGTATTTGAACAGCTGTTGATATTTTCTTTAGTTCAGGAAATGACGTTTGATATTTCTCTTCCTTTGTTGTACAATGTATAGGAGATAATGAAGTCTACTTTTTGATCGATGTGCATCGTTTCACGACTGTTATCACCATTTAAATTACGGAAAAGACTGCAAGAAACTACTCCACAAAACTCGTAGCACAGCTTTTTTCATTCATACCTTATCTTGTACTAATATATAAGAGGCGACAAAACAACCCACAGCCAGGTGGTAGGGCATTTGCCCGACTGGATGGCTACCACCCCTGGTCTAAAGTATATCGCCATAACAACCTTGAGTTGTGTTCCGGCATTAGTGACCAGGTTCCAGTCTCCCTTAAGAGAGCAGCAGCGCATTTGTAGCAACTTTGGTGTTGCAAATGTCCATAGGCGATGGTAACCGCTTTCCATCAAGTGGGCCGTCTGCCTGTATGCTGATCTCCTGCAATAAAAAAAAAAAAGGTCGCTCGGCCGCGGGAAATTGTATTCTTTCTCCTTTCCTGTACGGATGAAGCGTGGCGGGTATACTGTCCGTTCCCCTATAGTGGGAAGGCTAAGCCCAGCAGAGAAAAAGATTTATTTAGAACTACAACGTAAAATGTCAGGAGCCTTAAGAACAGACGAGCGTGCATGACAAGAGTTATGAATGTCAAAGAAGCAAGTGAGGTGTGTAAGAATAAGCCTGAATGGCGCTCTGTTGTTCGTGCCCACCCCGCAAGGGAACTGGCGTGAAGTTATGTATGTATGTATGTACTTTTAGCGACCAGAAGTGGAAAATAATAAAAAATATAATCGTAAACAATTTATTTAATTTTACAACAAATTTTATTGATTTAATTAGACAAACAACCATTAATAAAGTACAAAAACAATTACAGTTAGATATGAAAGCGGGGGCGGTCACTTTAGGGCTGTACTGGCTGTTAGATACAGCGTTCCACGCACCTATCGCAATTTAGACGGTACTGACTGTCTGGGACAGTGTTCCACGTCTATTATTGTCATGAGAGCGGGGGCGGTCACTTTAGGGCTGTGGCTGTTAGATACAGCTTTCCACACACCTACCGCAATTTAGACAGTACTGACTGGGACAGTGTTCCACGTCTATTATTTAGATAGTACTTAGCCGCCAATTACGGTGTTCCGTATCTATTGTCAGAGCAGTACTGATTGGAAGCCAATGGTCCATGCTCGACGACGCATTCGTTGGAAATGCGTGCCAATTTTTTTTTTTTTTATTGGACTTGACTTTATGTTGTTGGTCCGGAGACCTTACAACTGTACCGGGGTTTTTGGGGCGAGTGCCTTCGCGAAGCGAAGGCGCTCGAGCCCGGGGGGGCAACTTGCTCGAGGGAGCTCCCTAAGGAGTTTTACCTCGGCTGCACTGTTGCCATGAGAGGGGGTGCCATGAGAGGGGGTGCTTGCCAATACAACGGAGCGGTCCGTTTTTATACTCTAAGCGTAGTGAAAGGTGGGCGGGGCGACGACGCCGCGCACGTGTACAGGGCACGTGCCGCTAGCGAACGCTACCGCCGTACTTGCAAAAAAAAAAACCAACTACCGCCATTATGGCTTATACGGCCTCTCCTGATCTTGCACCGTCCTCGGCTGCACCAGGGACTGAAAGCTTACCAGCATCGTCAGGGTTGTCATCATTGCTACCTGAATGATAAAACATGTAGGTTAATTATACGTGACGACATACACCTGTGCCTATTCTGTCACTCATTCCACATCCAAGGCCCTTATACAAAAATACTTGACATCTTTGTCTTCCGTGATCACGGCCATTGAAAAGTGGCCGAAACGTCGGAAAAACCAAAATCAAATAAAATTGCCGCGCTTAAAACCGTTGAAACGTAGTTTTATTATGTATACAAGTCTCAAAAACTTAAGAAAATATTAAACTTACCTACTAATTATAATAAAAACACAATTACTTTAATTTTGGGATTAATCTGCAAATGTAACATGTATGACATGATCAAAATAATTAATAATTATAAAATCAAATATTACGGCATTGCTAAAAAATCACGACATTTTGTAATATGTAAGTAAAACCTCAGATTAATAATATTGAGAGACAAAGTTTTTACCTCACTTTGCTAAACGTCAGGCAAAGGAACTAAATCCGTACAGCATGAATATCAATATTATTCAATCAAACTGAACATCTTTGAATGACATAAAAATACGGAAGTTTAGATTTTTCACATTATTGTGATTAAGATCATTATTATATTTTTGTAGTTTGTATATATAATTAACGACAACATGCAATACTAATGTTAGACAAACAATATATAGGTGTGAGGGGTGTTCGAAGGTTATGGCAAGGACAGTGGGTTAGGTTAAGTTATCTTTAGACCAAAGCCTACGAGCCGAGCGAGCGAAGCGAGAGTGCCGCGGCAGCGGCCGGCGAGTTGCAGAACCGACTTTAACTTTTATCAAAATTATCAACGAATAAATGGAAACCAGTTGGTTCTGCCACTCGCCGGGCGCTGCCGCGGCACGCTCGCTTCGCTCGCTCGGCTCGTGGGCTTTGGTCTAAAGATAACCTAACCTAACCCACTGTCCTTGTCACTGGTTACACCTTCGACCACCCCTTACACCTATACTTTGTTCTGCTTACATTGGTATTGCATGTAGTCGGTATTTATATATACAAACTAGAAAAATATATTAATTATCTTAGTTACAATAATGTGAAAAGTCTAAAATTCCATACTTTCATGTCATTCAATGATCTTCAGATTGATTGAATAATATTAATATTCATGCTGTATGGATTTAGTGTCTTTGCCTAACAAGTAGCAAAGTGAAGTAAAAACTTTGTCTCTTAATATTATTAATCTGAGATTTCACCTACCAATTACAAAATATGGTGGTTTTTTAGCAATGCCGTAATAGTTGATTTTATAATGATTAATTATTTTGGTCATGTCATATATGTTACATTTGCAGACTAATCCCGAAATTAAATAAGTGATTGTGTTTTTATCACAACTAGGTGAGTCGTGACGCTAAAATCGAACATTATTTTTATTTATATGATGCAGGTTTTTAACGTAATTAACTGTATTCTTTTTTAATTTTTTACCTAAATGACGGGTTTCCGATAATTTTAGTGTCCTTATTACACCATAGCAAACCATATTTATAGTCTTTAAATACAAAAAACGCAAAATTTTCGGGTTCCGCGTTTATGCATATTTACCATTTTAATTTCAACGTTGATCAGAATCTAAAATCCGCTAAAAATAACTAAATACGCATGTAACAATACCAACTATCACGTGAGCAGTGATTGTTAAAGTTTAACAAGGATGTTATGTGGAATTTGAAGCAAAAACCTTTTCGTTATAATTCGACGATATTTACCAAAGAACAGCGGACATGATGTAATGGTTTAGTTTAGTTTTTTATAATCAAATAATTGTTCTCTTAACTATCACAAGGTGCTAAAGCTCTTGCTAACAAAATTATAGTCCTTATTATCAAAGTAAACCTCGTGACTAATACAACTTGATACTTGCACTACGTTTGATGTCGTACTAATAATCACTAGTAAGTATCGAAATTACTCTTGAATATTGGAGTTGCTAGAGTTTAGACAAATTTGCGAAAGTGGCGCCCCCTATTATTTTCTCCTTTATTTTGTCTCCGTTATACACGTGGTTTACGTCTGTAAATTGTAGTCATGCATTCATTAGAAACCATTCCACTTTTATTCGTATTAAGTCGATTAATTTATTTCGATTTAATTTTTTTAGGACCTAGTTAGCCCTGCCATTTCCCTCCACTTAGTCTAGGACTATATGGACGGGTATTTGTTTAGTATAACTTTATATTATTTATGTATTATATGTATGTACCTACTTCCTTAAGACTACTTGTAAAATGTTTTTTTAAATTTATTTTTTATTGCATGAGTTCAGCAGACAGGCAGACGGCCCACTTGCTGGAAAGCGGTTACCATCGCCTATGGACATTTGCAGCACGAAAGGTGCTACAAATGCGCTGCTGCTCTCTTAAGGGACACTGGAACCTGGTCACTAATGCCGGAACACAAATCAAGGTTGTTATGGCTATATAAACACAACTATACTATATTGACGACCTCTGTGGTTAAGCGGGCTAAGCCTTTGCCGGCCTTCCTCACTACAACGCAGAGGCTCCGGGTTCGATTCCTGGTATAGTAAATTTCGGAAACGTATTTTCTCCGTTATTTACTATGGTCTGGGTGTCTGGGATCGGCCCCAGAGTAGTCCGTTGTATATTACCCATAATACAAGCGTATCTTGCTTAATTTGGGGATATACAATATGTATTGTAAAAGACAGACAAGCCAAGCCGTTAAGTTTATGAGATAAGGAGAGGCGAGGAGAGGAGAGGAGAGGTGACAGGAGGCGTATTGTATGGTTTTTGACATTTTTAGAGTGTATTATATTAGATTTTGGAGGCAAGAAATAATAAGAATTTTGAGTAGATTGCTTTTCAGTTTTATTTGTTGACACTACCAATACCAACCCGTTATAATCAGAAGTGGGATTTCTCTTTTCACAATCGACAACGCTTTTAAAACCCACAATGAAGCGATACAAAGAACAAGGGTACTATGTACGATCCAAAAGAAACCGATCACAGGTGAGTGAGTCTGTCCCACAATCTTCGAAGCGTGTCGACAAACTCATAAAAAGAAAAGTTGACGAAGCAATACAAAGGTCAATTTACGACGAAAGTCATATTGTTCCAATCGGCATTAATAAGCTACAGAACACAGAAAAATTGGTTCCTGACTTTGATCCTGAAAACAGAGACATTAATATTAGAAGCTGGATTAAGAAAATAGAGCAATTAGGCACTATATATGGATGGAATGATGATACAAAGTCATTCATACTACAGTCAAAACTACAAGGCCAAGCCAGGCTTTGGTTCAATAGATTAGAGTCATATGACCATTCTTGGGATGAATGGAAAACCATGATAACTAGGGCCTTTCCACGGCACAATGACTACGCCACCCTTTTAGAAGAGCTTATAGGAAGGAAGAAAATGTCTACAGAATCAATGACTAAATACTTTCAAGAAAAAGTAGCTATGTGTTACAGATGCCAATTGAGTAATGAAGCTGCTGTATCATGTATTATTCGGGGACTTCCTCAGGAACTACAGGCAAACGCGCAAGCTTTTCAATGCTCTACCCCTGATGAATTATATGAAGGGTTTCTGTCTTCCTTGGAGTCTTATCAAACAAACCCTTTAAAGGTACTAAATACCATGCCAAGATCAATTGGGACACCTAGAGTTGGTGAATCATTTAGTGACAACTCGCAAAAGGACTTAAGTGCAAAGAAGCCATCCATCTGCTATCGCTGTAATGAAGTAGGTCATATAGCAACTGTTTGTAAATTACCTGACAAGCGGAAGTGCTTTAGGTGCGGTAAAACTGGACATGTGGCTACTTCCTGCAACTCACTGGACAATATAAAAAGGATCCAACTGTTGGCACATTACAATGATTTATATAAGAAGACTGTAACAGTAAATGGTGTTTATATGAAAGCATACTTAGACACAGGCAGTGAACTTAATGTGATCTCTAAGGCAGCAGTAGACGCTATAAAACTAAAGGTTACCCCTGTTGAGATTGTTTTGAAAGGCTTTAACAATAGTTTGGTGCGTGCGGTAGGACAAGTTGAGTTTGAGCTCCTAGTTGATAAAGTGGAAATTAAAACTACAGCCGTTGCCACCGATGTTGATTTGGGAGATGTTGTCTTAATCATAGGTCAGACAGTAATTAACCGAGAAGATGTGATACTGAATGTTTCTAAAAATGGAGTTAACTTATCTAAGGTTACTGGAGCCACATGTGACTTAATGAACATAGACATCTGTGGTGAAGCAAGTAGTTTCAGAGTCGAACTTACAGAAGACATCACAATTCCTATCGGTGATAACTTGGTGAAGGTCAATATCGCTGGAGACCACTCTGATGACTTCTGCACGAGGCCAAGGCAGTATAGCATGGGCAATGTTGTATATGCGGTTGCCAGCACAATGCTTAGAAATGGCAAGGGATATGTGAGGGTCTGTAATATTGGCACAGGCCCTATATCTTGGAAAAAAGGAATGATGGTAGCCAGAGCTGACAGATGCACAGATATAGAGGTGAGTTCTAATCTTTTAACCTTGAGGAGAGTTGAGTGTGGGAATAATTTTGATTCTGAGTTACAAAATATAAAGGTAGGAGATATTCAGGCCAATGACTTAAGTAACCTAATACAATTATTAACACACCATAAAGATTGCTTTGCCAATACAAATAAAGAAATAGGTTGTACTAATTTAGGAGAAATGACAATTCAACTTAATGTTAATAAGCCTGTTGTAAGAAAACCATATAGGTTGGCTCATTCTGAGAGACAAGCAGTAACAAAAATAATTGATGACCTGATCAGCAGTGGTATTGTTAGGGAATCTAATTCTCAATATGCATCCCTAATTATTCTTGTAAAAAAGAAAAATGGTGACTATCGACTCTGTGTTGATTATAGGGATTTAAATGCGATAACTGTCAAAGATCGGTTTCCCATGCCTCATATTGACGACCAGTTATCAAAATTAGCTGGTAAAAATTATTTTACGAACCTTGATCTGTTTTCTGGGTTTCACAACATCAAAATTCACCCTGATTCTATACACAAAACAGCCTTTATTACACCAGATGGCTTATATGAATACTTGAGAGTCCCATTCGGATTAGCGAATGCCCCATCAGTATTTATGAGAGTAATTCAAAAACTAGTTAAATTGGTGGGTAGTGATGATATTGTCTTTTTCATGGATGATATGTTACTATCAACTGAAAATGTAGCTGATGGTATAGTACTATTAGATAAAGTCTTAATTGAGTTGCAGAAAGCGGACTTAAAATTAAACATGAGAAAATGTTCTTTTCTAATGTCTGAGATATCATTTTTAGGTCATGAAATAAGTGCACAGGGTATAAGACCGGGAAATCAAAAAATAAAATCAGTATCTGACTTTTCAAAACCAAATAACATTCACCAACTGCGTCAGTTCTTAGGTTTATGTAGCTACTTTAGAAAATATATAAAAAACTATGCACTTATAGCAAAACCCTTAACTGATTTAACAAAAAAGAGTTCTGAATGGGTCTGGCAAGGTAAACAAGATGATTGTTTTAATGAATTAAAACTTAAACTGTGCTCGCAACCAGTTCTTGCACTGTATGATCCTTCTCTGCCTTGTGAGATACATACAGATGCTAGCAAAGTAGGTATAGCAGGTATTCTATTTCAGAAACACAATGACATTGAATTAAAGCCAGTATTTTATTATAGCAGGGTAACTTCTCGTGAGGAATCCATGTATCACAGCTATGAACTTGAGACTTTAGCAGTTGTTGATTCATTAAAGCATTTTCGAGTTTATGTATTCGGAAAATCAATTAAAGTAGTTACAGATTGTTCTGCTGTGAGATATACTTTATTAAAAAAAGATCTAGTGCCTCGTATAGCTCGTTGGTGGCTCACAATCCAAGATTATGATATTCAAATTGAATATAGACCCGGGGAGCGAATGAGGCATGTTGATGCCTTGAGTCGCAATCCACCTGTAGATAGCTCATTCAAAGTTACTGATAATATAGAATCGTTAATACCTATTGTAAACATAAATATGATTTCGAGTGATGACTGGTTTTTAACTATACAACTACAAGATGACAAATTGAACAATATTATTAAACAGCTAACTGAAGGCAATGCATGTGAGGATGTTGCCAATAATTACAAGATTATGAATGATAGATTATATAGAAAGACTTTGAATGGTGATAGATTAGTAGTACCAGCTTTCGCTAGATGGAAATTTATGCAGAAATTTCATGATCAAATAGGCCATGTAGGGATCAAAAGGTGTGAAGAATTAATTAAATCAGATTATTGGTTTCCTAAAATGACACGTTTTATAAAAAAATATGTTAGTTCTTGTTTGGAGTGTAGTTACAGTAAAGGAAACTATGGAAAGCCAAGTGGAGAGTTACATCCAATACCAAAGCCCTCTATCCCCATGGAAGTAGTCCATATTGATCATCTAGGCCCATTCTGCCGTACTAAGAGAGGCTACCAATATATCCTCATGATTGTAGACTCATTCTCGAAATTTCTTATAGCCCGTCCAACCAGAACCATTAATTCTGTGGAGACTGTTACTGTCCTCAAAGATGTGTTTAGCTTATTTGGTTATCCAAAAAGGTTGATTTCCGATAGGAACTTAGCATTTACCAGTAGAATCTTCAGATCATTTTCAGTTCAATACCAGATTCATCATACACTAAATGCCATAGCATGCCCCCGTGCAAATGGTCAAGTTGAGCGCTACAATCGCACATTGTTAGATGCAATGCGTACACGTAATATAGATCCCAATATGTGGAATGAATGTTTACCAGATTGTATTTGGGGCATAAACAACACAATGAATGAAAGCTTAGGTTATCATCCTTATGAGATAATGTTTAGCCATAAAGGTAGGTTGATACCAGATCTAATAGGCAATGGTGAGTCTGCATCAGTACACAGAAAACGACAAAATGCTTCTAGTCGACTAGAAGATCGTGCAAAATTATTGAAACATTACTATGATAAACGTCATAAGCCAGAGAAAGTCTTTAAAAAGGGGGACTTAGTTTTGTGGAAACAAGGACCATCTGGGGGTGAAGTCAAGGATGTAAACAATAAATTGCAGGTCCTATACTCAGGCCCTTATACTATCAATAAGGTACTTAATAATGGTCGTTATGAAATTAAGAGTGTAAAGGGCATGAGGGGTTATAAGAAGTTCTCCGGAGTAGTTGCTGCAGATTCACTGCGAACCTATCGAAGTGCACCTGAGTGCAGTGAAACTAGCAGCGATGATGAAGTTGTGACTCGAGATGACCTAATTGATTTATTGGAAAGTTAAATTATTGCATGCACCAATTGCGGTGCAATTGTTTCAGGGTGGCCGACTGTAAAAGACAGACAAGCCAAGCCGTTAAGTTTATGAGATAAGGAGAGGCGAGGAGAGGAGAGGAGAGGTGACAGGAGGCGTATTGTATGGTTTTTGACATTTTTAGAGTGTATTATATTAGATTTTGGAGGCAAGAAATAATAAGAATTTTGAGTAGATTGCTTTTCAGTTTTATTTGTTGACACTACCAATACCAACCCGTACATATAATGTTGTTGTGTCAGCTTGAATTTGTCTTGTTTTATTCCTCTTAATAGCATCATTCGCTATTTTCAAGCAGTACCGTTCCAGGAGTGGTCTGGCCTTTTTTTTATTGCAGGAGATCAGCAGACAGGCAGACGGCCCACTTGATGATTTGCAACACCAAAGGTGCTACAAATGCGCTGCTGCTCTGTTAAGGGAGACTGGAACCTGGTCACTAATGCCGGAACACAATTCAAGGTTGTTATGGCGGCATACTTTAGACCAGGGGTGGTAGCTATCCAGTCGGGCAAATGCCCTACCACCTGGCTGTGGGTTGTTAAGTCGCCTCTTACGACAGGCCGCCCGGCCGCTGGAAATTGTATTCTTTCTGCGTTCCTGCACGGATAAAGGCCTGTTTATCCCTTAGCATTAGACTTAGAGTCTGCTCCGATATTTCCATTTTCGTGGCTGTTTCCAGATCACTTCTGGAGCGGTAATACTTTGACCATTCGAGGAGGTGCTGTATGGTCTCAACCTCTCCCAGGTCACATGAACTTGTAGGGAAGCTTTTACGTTTAAATCTGAACAGATAGGCAGGGAACCCGCCGTGTCCTTCAACACTTGCACCATCGTAGGGATTAGTTTGATCTTCTTGAGTATTGCGTATACCGCACTAGCAGCGCCACCTACCGGTTCCAATTGTGGATTTAAATCATCCGGGGACCCACTCAAACACACAAAACCAAAATTACCAAAATCGCTCCAGGTGATTAGGAGGATTCTAGAACCCGATCTCAGCGCCACCTACTGGTTCCAATTGTGGATTTAAATCATCCGGGGACCCACTCAAACACAAAAACAAAATTACCAAAATTGGTCAAGGTGAGTAGGAGGATTCTAGAACCCGATCTCAGCGCCACCTACTGGTTCCAATTGTGGATTTAAATCATCCGGGGACCCACTCAAACACACAAAAACAAAATTACCAAAATCGCTCCATGTGATTAGGAGGATTCTAGAACCCGATCTCAGCACCACCTACCTGTTCCAACGGGATTAAAAGTATACTATGTCCGTTTCCTGGTTATTAGATGCTTCCCCACCAATTTGCAGCCAAATCGGTACAGCCGTTCTTGAGTTATAAATAGTTTTACTAACACGACTTTCTTTTATATATATAGATATATATCTGACTTTAAATAAATATGTCTAATACATGAAACTTTTACTTACTTATCTATTGTAATATATAAAATACATACATACATACATACATAACTTCATGCCAGTTCCCTTGCGGGGTAGGCACGAACAACAGAGTGCCATTTAGGCTTATTCTTACACACCTCACTTGCCTCTTTGACATTCATAACTCTTGTCATGCAAGCTCGTCTGTTCTTAAGGCTCCTGACATCACCTTCTGCTAGTACACGATCAATTTGATCATGGAAGGTGTGTCGTGGCCTTCCACGACTTCTGCATCCATCCACTTTTGCATTGTATATCTGTTTAGTCATTCTTTCATCATGCATTCTTTCCACATGCCCGAACCACTGGAGCATTCGTTTCCTTACCTTCACCCCGACACTCTCTTTCAGACCAACTCTCTTTCTTACTTCGGTATTACGAACGCGGTCCACGAGCGTCACTCCGCAGATTTTGCGCAGTGCTCGCATCTCGACCGCGTTTACTCTACTTTCATGCTCTTTCTTCCATACCCAACTCTCGCTTCCATACGCGAGCGTAGGTACCAGCACCGCGTTGTGTACGGCGAGCTGGGCCTTCTGGCTGAGGTTCTTAGCGCCTAGAAGTTTACCTAACGCTCCATTTAAACTATTCCCCAAATTCACTCTTCTTTCTATATCAGCGGTGTACCTTCCATCCCTGCTAAAAGCACATCCAAGATATACAAACTCATTCACTTGCTCCAGCATAACACCATCGACCATTATCCTTGCATTCGTTCTGGTTTCTTCTCTTTCAAACACCATAACCTTTGTTTTCTTCGCATTCAAATGTAAGCCTCTCGCCTGACAGTCATCTTTCATCCTTGTGACTAGTGTTTGCAGTTCTGATGGCGATTCGGCTAAAAGCATGGCATCATCCGCATAAAGCAAGGTGCTTACAACTAGATCACTCATCCGCACCCCAACATCCATCAATCTTGTTCTCTGGAGACAATCGTCCAGATATAGGATGAACAGCAAAGCCGACAGCACGCAGCCCTGGCGGACGCCAATATTGACGTCAAACCAGGGCGACAGGCTGCCTTCCACACGCACGCATGCCATACAGCCCTCGTAAGTGGTCTGCACAGCACGCATCAATTGGCCATTAATCCCATATCCGGGCAATATGTCCCAGAGGTCCTTCCGCACAACCCTGTCAAATGCTTTCTCTAGATCCACAAAACCGCAGAAAACCTTCCGGCCCATAGCCAGCTGCTTCTCTACGATATTGCGGAGAGAGAAAACTTGATCCATACATCCCCTTCCATTTCTGAAACCACCTTGTGCATCCCACAGTAATCCATCGGATACAACTCTCATTCTCTTTTCAATAATCTTCGTATACACTTTAGATGCTGTCCTGATCAAACTGATGGCCCTCTAGCTGGCGCACTCCATACGTGACCCCTTGCCTTTATACAAGGGCACGATGACAGCGCGCCTCCAGTCCTTGGGAACCTTTCCCGTCCTCCAGCACAAGTTGCATAAGGACAGGAAAGCGTCCCGGACGCAGGTTCCACCATATTTGATCATCTCAGCAGACACACTATCGATTCTTACTGCCTTTCCATTTTTCAGACTTCTTATCGACCATTCGATCTCTTCCAAAGTGATCTCGGATGCTGACTCCTCGGAGTCGGTCACAGACTCAGTCGTGGTGCCAGCATCCGAGATATTATCATACATTTCTCTAAAATATTCACTCCATCGCGCTAATACCTCTTGTGGGTTAGCAAGAACGTCCCCTGCTTTAGATTTTATTCTTTCCATTCTGGAAGCTGACGAACAACCCCGAGACTTCTTAACCTCTCTCCAAAAGAGTTTGGTATTCGCCTCGAAGTTCTCCGTCAGCTTCTCTTCTTCTTTCAATTTTATTCTTTCACGCTTCTCTTTCACTAAAGCTTTGGTTTCATTCTTGCAGAGGCGATAAATTTCTTTCTTCATCTCTCATACTGTCATTCTGTTGCAAGGAAGCAACATAATCCAGCCAGGCTTTTCTCTTTCTCTCTACGCTGGATTTAACATCCGCGTCCCACCATTCATCACCTTTCGTTGTTATGTGCCTCTTCGCGCATCCACATGCTTCTTTTGCGCTTTCCACTATACTTTCTTTCATACTATCCCAGTCATTATCCACATCTAAGTCGGAGAAGTCCTCTTTTGCAAGCCTTTCTTCGACTAGGCGCGCATACATACTCCTTACACTAACATCTTCCAATTTTTCACACTTTATTCTTTCAAGCTCCCCGAAATTGGTACGCACTCGCCAGTGTCTCCACTTCTTGAAAAGGCCCACAAACCGGCTTATCACCAGGTAGTGGTCCGTTTCAAGAGTGGGGCCTCTGTAGGCTCTTGTATCCATTATTGTGTTTCGGAGGCGACTATCAATTAAAATCAGATCAATCATACTTTTCTGATCATTCATTCTCCATGTATACGTGTGAATATCCTTATGATGGAATAGGGTATTCGACACAAGCAAGTTTCTTTCCATGCATACGTCTATGATTGGCCTACCAGCATCGTTCACTCTCTTGTCACCATAGGATCCAAGGACAGCCTCAAGGCCGTCTCGTTTGGTCCCCACCCAGCCATTAAGATCACCACACATAATTAGTCTTTCGTTCCCTTCAGCCAGATCCAGAATTTCTCTCACAGACTCCCAAAACTTCTCGAGTTCTTGGGGATCCGCTGAGCTTACGGGAGCATAAGCTGCGACCAGAAAAACTCGCGTGATCCCCAGTTTTAGGCGGACCCAGAGAAGTCTCGGGTTCACCAGACAATAAGCTTCTATCGTGCACTGCACTCGGGTGAATCCTGGTCAGAATTGTGGCCCTCTGGGCCAGCGGGGATCGCGACGAGCACGCTTCTGACATGACCCCGCATGTATTAAATTTATAAGTTAGTATAAGTGTATATATTTAATTTGTACAGTCGTGGAAGGCCACGACACCTTCCATAATCAAATTGATCGTGTACTAGCGGAGGGTGATGTCAGGAGCCTTAAGAACAGACGAGCGTGCATGACAAGAGCTATGAATGTCAAAGAAGCAAGTGAGGTGTGTAACAATAAGCCTAAATGGCGCTCTGTTGTTCGTGCCTACCCCGTAAGGGAACTGGCGTGAAGTTATGTATGTATGTATGTATTAATACTTTTATTTTAAAGTAAAGTAAGATGTATGTATGTATGTACAGTCCTATCTTTTTTCTGCTCCAGCTATATCGCCAGATTAGTTAAGAATTTCTTTTAAGCTAGGTTGCCTCGAAGAGATCGCTTGTAGCGATAAGGCCGCCTGTTGTTTCGCCAAGAAGTATTGTAATTATGCATTTTGTTTTTGTATTGGTTTGTTTTGGTGCGCAATAAGGTGTTATCTATCTATCTATTTGCGCGTTGTGTGTTAATTACACCCGCTGTTGTTCCCCCAGTGTAGCTAGACTCCCACTTCCGCACCGCCTTCATCCGAATCTCTTTCTTACAGAAAGAGACCGGACAGCGGTCATACTGGGGCGCTTCCAGATCGATTCTATATTGAGATATCATAATGATCTGCGGCGCGATCGGCATCCTATTCTAAGATCAGCTTCCTTTAACCGGCTTCAATTTGAGACCCCGAAACATGGCTTAAGATTTTACGAGAGAACTATAGCACCATGCATTGACAAACAAATATAAAATATTATAATAAAATATCCATGCAAACAAATTATTTATTAAATCCACAATAATTTACAATTGTCATTTACACTAGTTCACATCTTGATCATCTTAACAATACTTAACTTATTCAAACCATACTCACAGTTGACAAACTTAAAGAAGTATTAAAATTAACTTATTATAACAGCCCATAGACATCCCACTGCTGGGCTCGAGCCTCCCCATAGGGGACAGACAGTATACCCACCGGCTGTCTAAGGCGGATTGGCGGGTTTCACAGATCGGTGATCTCGATATGCGATGGCCGTTTCACCGTCAGCAGGTGATACTTGTTACAATATGCACATTAGGTCAGAATAGAACTGCCCAAATGGTGCATACTTGCATGCCAGGAATCGAACACGCGTCATGTGAAACGCGACTTTAATGTGTATGCATTAGGTCATTGTTTCTCAACTATTTTTATGTAGCGACCCACGAAAATACTAGTCTTGCGATTTTATGAAAGTCTCTTATATTTTGATTAATAGTTTATTTACACTTTTCATTTGTACACATATCTTGATATTGAGATATGTGAAAAAATTTCTTTCTTCCTTTCTCACACATTTGCGAGAAAACAATACAACAGGTAGTAAAAGAAACATATATATCAATCGGCAAGTCGCAACAGTCTGACGTTTATATGAAAATGGCGCCTTTGCAAATGGCGTCGGCATCACGTGCGCGTGGTGACATTTAGAACTTCATCTTGCGTCCATTTTCCCATTTCCCATATTCTCTATAGTCTTAAAATGAGACTGGGACGTAATGTAATAAAAAAAAACTTCAAAAGGTTAATTATTTAGGTTGTTAGTAATTATTGTAATTTTTTTTTCAATTATATTCAATATTGACCTAATGTAAATTAAATTGACATTTTAATTATGTCATTTTCGTATAATTGTATATTTATTTAATTATTTGTAATTAACTATTTGAGCCAATTTTTTATTTTTATTATATAAATTGTTTTTTAGTGGAAACTTGATTGATATATGTATTAATTTTGTGTTTTATATTTAAGAATATTAGTTATTGTATGTTTCCCAAACAAATTAAATAAATAAATATATTACGTGTATTATATTTGACACTGAGATTTTTGAAGACGACGGGGAAGTCCCGTGGCCGATAAAGTTGGCAAATTCAAATCGCACGTTCCATTTCTTGCAGTATATTTTTTTTTGTGTTTACAGCTTGGCAACTAAGCCTTTAAGCCAGGCGCAGTTGTATTGTAGGCTACAATTCACACCATTCAACGGAGTTCTTGTGAAAACTTGAAAGGCCATATTTGACTATACAGTTCACATTTCTCACAAAAACACATAATTACTAATAAAACTACGTTTTAACGGTTTTAAGCGCGGTAATTTTATTTGATTTTGGTTTTTCCGACGTTTCAAAAATATATAAAATCAAATAAAATTACCGCGCTTAAAACCGTTAAAACGTAGTTTTATTATATATACAAGTCGAGAAAACTTAAGAAAATATTACATAATTACTACTCAAAAACTATCTTTAGAGTGATTTTACACATTTTTAGAAAATAAAACTGCACAGCACAACGCCCCCGTTCAGTTCCCGCCAAAAACTCCTCTTGCAATATATTTTAGTTATTATCGCCGCGAACAAGCATTTTTAATATCTTGAAAAAATTGACTGGCTACTGATTATAGGGTAGGTGCCAATGGTGGTATAGTTCCCCTAAATTTATATCATTTACTTACGAAAAATCTGTATTCTACGAGTCTCCATGTAACGGCAACTCTCTATAACACCATAAACGCACAGAGAGTTGTTATATAGAGTTTACATTGTACCTTGAAAGAATTGTCTGGCTACCAATTATTAGGTTGGTGCCAATAGTGATATACTTTCCCCTAAATTTACATAATTTACTTACGCAAAAACTATATTCTACGAGTCTCAATAACTTACTTAAAATTATTTAAAATAAAATATTTTCGGAAATGTGATAGTGTGCGAGCGAGACAGCGAACTGAAATATTTTACTGAGATAATTTAAAAATATGTTTTAAATAATATGAAATGGGTTGAGAGTCTAATTATGTTTTGCTACAACAAAACGCAATAGAAGACTCGTGGCGCCATCTGGTAATATGGGTTTTAAGGGCTTTGAACAAAATATACTTCTTTCTGGACTATGTTATTACTAGATTATTTCATTTCATAATACTTAATATATAAGTATATATAAGCATCATGTAGCAACTACATACGAGATGACGGTCAAGATTTTCATTTCATATGTGATTTTTGACAGTTTTGAAACAACTGTCATTTTACATTTAATATTTGACAGTTTTAGAACATAATATTTTCTTAAGTTTTCGCGACTTGTATACATAATAAAACTACGTTTTAACGGTTTTAAGCGCGGTAATTTTATTTGATTTTGGTTTTTCCGACGTTTCGGCCACTTTTCAGTGGCCGTGATCACGGAAGACAAAGATGTCAAGTGTCAACGAGTATTGTTAAAGTTTTATTTAGCCTACCGCCAACTTATTAATTTTAATTATTTAATTTTTAATTTTGTTTATGGTTATTATTTAATCTATGGGAGCCTAATCTAATTTACTACCGCTTCGCAACATGTTATGGCTTGAAGAGAAGAAGCGGCGCAAGAAACTCTTCAGCAAACATGCCTAGCTCTAATAATTTTATATAATATTAAAATGGGTGGAAGGAAAAATAAAAGTAATTATCAGTCAAGTTGGTTTGTGTTCCGTTGTACGCAGAAAGAGCTCATAGTGTCTTGA
Source organism: Dendrolimus kikuchii (assembly GCA_019925095.2). NCBI lineage: Eukaryota > Metazoa > Arthropoda > Insecta > Lepidoptera > Lasiocampidae > Dendrolimus > Dendrolimus kikuchii. The sequence goes on along the minus strand of JAHHIN020000030.1, from coordinate 2,704,995 downwards.
GGTCTGGCAGCTGGTTTTTGCTGGGTTTGGGTCTTAATAGTTTTGATAATTGGATCCCAAACAGGTGGTACTTGCCAACCATCTTCTCTATTGAAATTTGGGTATTTTTTTATTTCAATAGCCTCACGCATCATTCTAGGTATGAAACGATTCTCTTTCGCGAGGATTTGTGGGTTATCGAATCTGATGTAGTGGTTGGGTTTATCCAGCGTGTGTTCACTGATCGCAGACTTCGTAGACCTTGTGTGTTTCATGTCAGCAATGTGTTCTTTTACTCGTGTTTTTATGCTCCTCTTTGTTTGCCCAATGTATGACAATCCACACTCACAATCAAGCTTGTAAACCCCTGCATCCTGGAGTGGGATATTGCATTTCACAGGTCTCAGAAATTGGGTAATCTTTTTCTGCGGCTTGAAATATGTTTTGATTGAAGCTCGCCTGAGGATGTGACCAATTCTGTCTGTGACCCCCTTGATGTAGGGTAGGGTAGCAGGGCACCGCTCAACTGAAGGTGGTTTGGGGCCTTTGTGACGTTGGTGTGGAGTCTTCAGCTGATTGCGTTGTAGAACTCGCTTGACATGCTGAAGCTCTCCAGCTATGTGGTTCTCGTCACAAATTTTCCGTGCTCTCTGAAACAAAGATTTGCCCACGGTAGCTAACTGACTAGGATGGTGGTGAGACGAACCATTAAGGTATTTATCTGTATGGGTAGGTTTCCTATACACCGTATGACCAAGAGTATTGTCAGGGTTCCTTAGGATGAGCACATCCAGAAAAGCTAATTTATTATTTGCCTCTAGTTCCATAGTAAATTTAATATTACTGCTAATGGAATTGAGATGATCTAGAAATGCAGAGACTTTATCGTTTGGGAGGACGGCAAAAGTATCGTCTACGTAGCGCAAGGGGATGTTGTTTTTGTGAATTTTAGGTAACCCATACAGTTTAGGCGCTTTGGCGCAAGATGGTGTGAGTGCGGATACGTCTAAGCTTAATTTTTCGGAGTGTTTTTTCATAACCGCGATTGTTTGTTTGGTTACTTTATCCGTGGGGTCAGTTTTGACCTTTTTATAAGTGCTTTCGTCCGATAAAAGATCTTGTATTTTACTATTGTAATCAGACGTATCCATGACGACAGTCGCGTTACCTTTATCTGCACGGAGCACGGTTATTTCTGGTTTATTGCGAATGTTTTTTAAGGCAATATATTCAGCACGAGTGAGATTCGGTTTGGGTAGACGACTACGGCGTAAAACCGATGAGATATCTTGTCGTATAGCTTCCGCATCCTCTTTCTGCATGCTGTTCCTTACCAGACATTGTCAAAAGGAAGCTAATAGATAATAACATGCCTGAGGAATATGCAGATCTACTAAAACATTGCCTCACATCTGGCTATTTCGTGTGGGACTACGGCTTCTACGACCAAATCAACGGTGTAGCCATGGGCTCACCGGTGTCTCCTGTCGTAGCTGACATTTTTATGGAAGACTTCGAGCAGAAGGCACTGGATACCGCTCCGGCTAAGCCGAAGATGTATAAAAGGTACGTAGACGATACTTTTGCCGTCCTCCCAAACGATAGTCTCTGCATTTCTAGATCATCTCAATTAAATTAGCTTTTCTGATGTGCTCATCCTAAGGAACCCTGACAATACTCTTGGTCATACGGTGTATAGGAAACCTACCCAATACAGATAAATACCTTTATGGTTCGTCTCACCACCATCCTAGTCAGTTAGCTACCGTGGGCAAATCTTTGTTTCAGAGAGCACGGAAAATTTGTGACGAGAACCACATAGCTGGAGAGCTTCAGCATGTCAAGCGAGTTCTACAACGCAATCAGCTGAAGACTCCACACCAACGTCACAAAGGCCACAAACCACCTTCAGTTGAGCGGTGCCCTGCTACCCTACCCTACATCAAGGGGGTCACAGACAGAATTGGAGCTTCAATCAAAACATATTTCAAGCCGCATAAAAAGATTACCCAATTTCTGAGACCTGTGAAATGCAATATCCCACTCCAGGATGCAGGGGTTTACAAGCTTGATTGTGAGTGTGGATTGTCATACATTGGGCAAACAAAGAGGAGCATAAAAACACGAGTAAAAGAACACATTGCTGACATGAAACACACAAGGTCTACGAAGTCTGCGATCAGTGAACACACGCTGGATAAACCCAACCACTACATCAGATTCGATAACCCACAAATCCTCGCGAAAGAGAATCGTTTCATACCTAGAATGATGCGTGAGGCTATTGAAATCAAAAAATACCCAAATTTCAATAGAGAAGATGGTTGGCAAGTACCACCTGTTTGGGATCCAATTATCAAAACTATTTGTTGGTGTTGCAGTGGACTGTAGGACTGTAGAGGGTTGGTCGCTGGTTCGGGTAACCGATTTTCCGAAATGAAAACAACCGAAAACGATGCTACGGGAGGCTTCGACTTCGTTGGCGTTGGCGGGAGGGAGCTTCTTCTTATGAACTGCGAACGAACTAAACGAACTACTCACGAACTACAAAAATGCGCCCCAAAGGCGTCCTATATTTATAGAGGCTGCCTCCGCCGACCCCTCGCTTCGTCGTAACACCCCCTTTACTTTATTTCCTTAATTTTACATACATTAAGCCTTATGTTAACTTACCACTATTATACATTTTGGTACACCCTAGATCTTAGTACATTTCGAGGGTCCTTACACAGTTGTGACCCATGGTTTTTGTTAGCGGGACGTCGTAATGGGCGTTTACCTCGCCCCCCGCTTCATTAGTATAAATATAAAGCGCTGAGCGTCCTTACCATTACCTCATTACAAAAACGTGCGCTGTCGAGCGCGGACCTCTGCCTGCACCATCATTATGGCCTACTCGCGTTCGGAGTAGGCAGTAGTGCAGGCATACCTCACGGATCCCGGGCTCCGGTTGCGTTCTGCAGTCCCGTAGCCCGGTTTCCGCTACCCTTTTGGGTCCCGGGTTCCAGGCGGCGTTCTGCACGCCTGTAACCCGGTTCCCTTTACATGCTGAGTCCCGGGCTCCAGGCGGCGTTCTGCACGCCTGTAGCCCGGTCTCATTTACCGGGATCTAATAGGGTCCTACTGGTCAATAAAAGGCACAACGCTACAACATTTATTTCCTAGTGAGTTAAGGCTTATTACATTTTATATTCAATTCTTATAATTATAATTTATTTATTTAATTTCAAATTAATAACGGTTAAAAATAAACTATATCTATCTCAGTCCGACCCGTCTCTTTCCTGCGCCTAACGGTCGCGTATACATAGTCTGTGAGGCTTAGCAAATTATACCTATGTTCTTATCGCCTATTGAGACGGGTCGGTGAGTTTCATACATTGTGTTTGTCGTCGTCAACATTCTCCCGCCGTCGCGTCTCGCGATTCTCCTATGGGCAGCACGACGACTCTCTTGGTAGGCCGCCTCAGCACTCGTCCGCTGGCCGTCGTCACGTCCAGGACTCGAACCTCGCCGTCTCTGCCGGGATGCACTGCAGTCACTCGTCCTCGGGGCCATGTGTTACGGGGCAGATTTGGGTCGCAAATAATAACCAAATCGCCTACCTTAGGGTTGTCACCACTTGCGTAGGGCTCCCGCCGGTATTGTAGTAGCGGCAGGTACTCCCGCACCCACCGTCGCCAGAAGACATCGGCGAGGTACTGCGCGCGTCTCCAGTGCGCGCGCGCAGTCACGTCGCTGGCCTCGAAGTTCCCGGGGGCCGGCATGTGGCAGTTCGGCCCCAGGAGTAGCAGGTTCGGCGTGATGGCTGGGGGCTCGTCGGGACCCACGGCCACATGAGTGAGCGGCCGCGAGTTCACGGTGGCTTCGACTTCGGCGAGCAGTGTGGCGAGCGTCTCATCGCTCGGGCGCTGCTCGCGCAGGGTGACGCGCAACGCCTCTTTGACGGTGCGCACCATGCGCTCCCAGGCGCCGGCCATGAAGGGTGCCGCCGGCGGTAAGAACCGCCAGGCGATCTGCCGGCGCGACGCTTCTTCTTCGACGGCGCGCCCAGCCTCCGCGAGTTCGCGGTCGGCCGAGCGGAAACACGTAGCGTTGTCGCTCCAGAGTTCGGTGGGGACGCCGCGCCGCGCTATGAAGCGGCGCAGCGCGTTGATGGCTGAGTCAGCACTCAGCGACGCGACGACCTCGAGGTGTAGTGCCCGTGACGTCATACATGTGAATAACGCCACATATCTCTTCTCCCGGTGACGGCCCACGGTCACCTCCAGTGGGCCAAAATAGTCTACGCCCGTGAAGGTGAAGGGGCGCGAGTGATGCGCCAGGCGAGCTGCAGGCAGGCTCCCCGTCGATGGACTCGCTGGCTGGGCCCTCCTCAGTCGGCATTGGAGGCAGTTCCTCAACACTGCTTTGACTGAGGGCCGTATCTTCATAACCCACAGCCGCTGTCGTAGCTCGTTGACCACCATCTCGACGCCACCATGGTGTAGTTTCTCGTGTACATGTTGTATGTACAACTTTGTGTATTTATGTTTCCCGTCTAAGATGGCAGGATTGGCCATCTCGTAGCTTATTTCTTGCGCCTCGTCGATTCTTCCTCGCAGCCGCAATATGTTATGTTCGTCGGTTTCTATAGTTAAACCGGCGAGCTCTCCCTTGTTATGACGTCGACGTATCGTATCGAGCGGTTTATCGCCGAACGATTCGCGTTGTGCGAGCGCAATGAGTTTACGCTCAGACAACATTAACATTTTCCCGTTGATTTTCTTGAATTTTCTTTCAACGTTATTTTCTTTTTCGCTCCCGCCGATGTCAACGGTGGTTTGACCGGATGGCGCGAAGCTTGAAATCGCCTCCTTATAATTGGAGGTCCACCCTCGTAGTTGGAAACCCGCTCGCCGCTGTATGTTGTCAACGGCAGCTGTCATTTTTCTGGCTTCTTCAACTGTTTGAAGGCTTTGCAGATAGTCGTCCATGTAATGATTGACCACTATTGCCCTCGCCGCTTCTCTGTCTTCATTTTCAAATTCCCTTGCGTTCCTGTTTTTCACGTACAAGGCTACGCAAGGCGAAGACGTTGCACCAAAGATGAGCGACGTCATTCTATATTCCTCTGGAGGCTCGCTATCGCGGCGGTTGCCACGCCACAGAAAGCGTAATGCATCCCTGTCGGCTTCTATGATCTTCACTTGCATGAACATTTCCTTTATGTCGGCAGACACTGCCACTGGATACTGCCGGTACTTCATGATGACTCCCGGTAGTGATCGAAGAAGGTCGGGTCCAGGCAGCAACATATCGTTCAGACTTCTGCCATGATACTTGGCGGCTGCGTCGTGGACCACCCTTATTTTCTCCTTGTCTGGATTCACGACGGCGAAGTGGGGAAGATACCACGTCCCCCCGCTGGTGGGGGGAGTGGAGGCGCGCTCGGCGTAGCCTGACAACATTAAATTTCCAATTCTCTCTTCATACTTCGCTTTAAGCTCTTCATCGCGATCCAATTTTTTTTCTAAGTTCTGAAGTCTCTTCAATGCATTTTCATAATTATTTGGCATAGGTGAACTTTCATCTTTCCATAAAAGTCCCGTTTCAAATTGTCCATTTCCCAAACGACGAGTTTTCTTTTCCAATATTTCCAAGGCGCGTTGTTGCGGATCGCTAACCTGCGTTCTGGGTTCGATTCCCAGTGATTCCAACGCGAAATATTTTTTCATAATTTCTTCAAGCGGGTCGTGATCTTCTTCCATCATGCTCAAGTGTGAGCAGAACACGACCGGCGATGTGGTTGAGGTGCGGCAGCCGTGCAGCACCCAACCCAGCTGCGTACGAGAGGCGACCGGTTGGTGACGCGGGCCTTTACGTACTTCATTTGAAATAATCAGCTCCCAATTATCTTGGCCGATTAGTATCTTCGGTGTAGCTCTTTCGTAGATGAGTACATTTTCTATCTCCTGCAGATGTGCACAGCCCTGCACATCGCTCCGATGAACGGTCTGGCTGAAGAAGCTCATGTTCTTTATTGTGCGAGCGTCCCTTAGTGTGTGTTCTTCTGTTTCATATGAGCCTCTTATCCTGGCGGACACTCGCATACTGTAGTCGTGCGATGATTCTTCACCGTTGACTCCCTGCATCTTCATGGGGTCCCGTGGTCCGCTAAGTCCCAGTTGCTCGGCCAGCTGCGCATCAATAATGGTCACGGTGCTGCCTTCGTCCAATAGTGCGTAGGTGTGACGACTGCCCCTCGGTCCGGTTATAGCGACCGGGGCCACCTTCAGATAGGCACGTCGTTTGTTTCTTCCATCATTGATAACGCTGTTGATCGCGGACGCTAACACTTCTCCCGCCGGTTCTGACGTCACACTCACTGCACTTGGACTTACCTCGTTAACTTCAGGTCTCCTTTGGTGATGCAGCAAGCGGTGGTGGTGTAGCGTACACCTTTCCACCCCACACGGCGGGGCGCGGCACGAAGAACGTCGATGCCTACTTCGCAGGCAGCGGAAGCACACTTTACACTTTTTGGCTAAGTCCCACCGCGCGCTCACATCCGCACCGACGAACTTGCGGCAATCGCTAAGTTTATGATCGCGTTTGCAGACTGGGCACGGTTCACTTTTTCTCATATTCACGCGTTCACTGTCGTTGTTCACTATGTGTATGTGCTCCGTCCTCCTTTTCGATCGTGCCATCTCGCTCTCGCGTTCGATCGGTGCATACGCGGCGCACTTGTCTGCCTCTTCATTCAGGAAGCTCGCAAGTTTCTTAAGTTCCGGAACCCCTTCGGTCTTCACAGCTGCATAGTCGTACCACTTGTTCCTTACGATTGGAGTCAGCTTCTCCACTGCCGCGCGTAGCATCTCTGGGCTATGTAAATACTGCGGCTTGTTCAATACTTCAATTGTTGCTACTAGGTTTGCCATCTTGTTGGCTAAGTCCCGAGGGCTGTCGGTGACTCGTGTCCATGTCTTCATTTTCTCCATTTCTCCCAGCACAAGGGCATCTGGACGGCCGAACCTTCTTTCCAATGCCTTCAAAATATCTTCAGGCCCCGTCTGGGTAATCAGCAGGGCACTGACGGCCTCCAGTGCGGCTCCCCTTAGGCTTCTACGTAGGCGCGCGACGTTCTCCCCTGCTGAGAAGCTCCCTCCCGTTTCCCGAAAGGCTGCCTGGAAGGACAGCCATTCGCCACTATTTCCATTAAAGGTCGGGAGTTCTTGCATGTATCGCTGCGCCTGTCTTGTGCTCGTTCGCGCCGCTTCAGTGATCGCTTCTGCCAGTGACGTCACATCCATGACGTTTGAACGTGCAGGCGGGCCTCGTTCTGAGACCCGTTGTCCGCGTGCCATATTTCCGACGTGGACGCCCTGTCCCCGTTCATTCATTCTCCCTATATCGCTGGCTAACGTCGCTGGGGCGGGGGGGGGGGGGGGGGGGGGGGGTTCTGTGGCATGTGGTTCCTGCGTTTGCGGCAGTCTCTCGAACCACATGTCCACTCTTCTTGATGGTAGTTCGCTTTCTTCGATGACGTCATCATCGTCCGATGATTCGGCTTGTAGCCTATTTATTCTCGCTTGTTCGAGTTCAACGGCTGCCTCCAACTGTTTCAACTTCAATGCGGCTAGTCTCTCTTTGGCTTCCAGCTCGGCAAGTCGTCTGCGGGAAGTCGTGGAGCGTAGTGACTGCGGTCTTGAAGTTTCTTCTAGAGTGCATTCTTTTCTGCGAAGTATTTCGCGTAAAACTGGCGGTGGTTGTGGCTGCAAATCCGTAACAGAGACCGGCATTGTTGCTTTTACTGTCGTTGCCGACGCCGTTGGCGTTGCTTTTACGGCAGTTGCTTTTACTGTCGTTGCTTTTACGGTCGTTGCTTTTACTGAGCTAGTCTCTGTTCCGGATTCCGCCGTGACACTGCCAGTTGTCGTTGAGGTTGTTGCTACCTCTGTCGCACTCTTCTTGTTCGCCTGCGCAGCGTCCTTTTCGATTCTGCTTCTCGTATTCGGCATACTTCAGTTCTTCCAATACGGCTCGAAGCTGACCAGACGATGTTGGTGTTGCAGTGGACTGTAGGACTGTAGAGGGTTGGTCGCTGGTTCGGGTAACCGATTTTCCGAAATGAAAACAACCGAAAACGATGCTACGGGAGGCTTCAACTTCGTTGGCGTCGGCGGGAGGGAGCTTCTTCTTATGAACTGCGAACGAACTAACGAACTACTAACGAACTACAAAAATGCGCCCCAAAGGCGTCCTATATTTATAGAGGCTGCCTCCGCCGACCCCTCGCTTCGTCGTAACACCCCCTTTACTTTATTTCCTTAATTTTACATACATTAAGCCTTATGTTAACTTACCACTATCATACATTTTAGTACACCCTAGATCTTAGTACATTTCGAGGGTCCTTACACAGTTGTGACCCATAGTTTTTGTTAGCGGGACGTCGTAATGGGCGTTTACCTCGCCCCCCGCTTCATTAGTATAAATATAAAGCGCTGAGCGCCCTTACCATTACCTCATTACAAAAACGTGCGCTGTCGAGCGCGGACCTCTGCCTGCACTATCATTATGGCCTACTCGCGTTCGGAGTAGGCAGTAGTGCAGGCATACCTCACGGATCCCGGGCTCCGGTTGCGTTCTGCAGTCCCGTAGCCCGGTTTCCGCTACCCCTTTTGGGTCCCGGGTTCCAGGCGGCGTTCTGCACGCCTGTAACCCGGTTCCCTTTACATGCTGAGTCCCGGGCTCCAGGCGGCGTTCTGCACGCCCGTAGCCCGGTCTCATTTACCGGGATCTAATAGGGTCCTACTTTCAATAAAAGGCACAACGCTACAACATTTATTTCCTAGTGAGTTAAGGCTTATTACATTTTATATTCAATTCTTATAATTATAATTTATTTATTTAATTTCAAATTAATAACGGTTAAAAATAAACTATATCTATCTCAGTCCGACCCGTCTCTTTCCTGCGCCTAACGGTCGCGTCTACATAGTCTATGAGGCTTAGCAAATTATATAAAAGAACATGCGTTAAAGTAACATCTTATCCTCTAACTAATAAAATATCAAGATAGAAATGATTTCAATTACTTATCAAACAATAATGAATGCGCTATTTGTCTTCTTTTACTTCTTTCTACCTACTTATGACTTCATCAGTAGTTTCGCTCATACAGAATCTTAGAAAGTGACTTGCTGCAAGTTTATAAAAAGCCGTCAATCGTTTTGACTGTCCGCTATTTTGCGAATAGCTATCCTTTTACACTTATTATTTAAAACATTTCCAGCGCGGTCCATTTGTAGCACACAACGCCCAAAATGCTCCGTTAGCCGTTCCAAAAGGCGACCGCGGTCGTTGTGGTCATGGCAAAATCGTCACTCACAATGACCCATGTCAAGAGGTGGGTCGAACGAATTGTTTTAGGATTATTTAGGATTCCTTTTATAATGAAACGACACGGTACGAGATCAACGCAGCAGAGAGTTTATTCGACACAGAGTAGGTATTACATTGATATTTGACACATTACAACTGTCACTCATTACGGTGACAATGACACATATTACAACACCCCCCCTCAATGTAATACACATATAAATTTCCAAAAAGACACTATAATAAACTTACATTACAAAAACAATCTTAATTTACATCTTATACAAAACTATGTTTAAGCAATCAAAAGAAACACAATACTTGTATTATGAAACCTCTTTATAAATATCTTTTTCAAAACCAAAAATTAAAATTTACATCACTTTGTTCATTACAAAAAGCTTATACAGCTATCACTTATATACTACATACTTTAATTACTTTATTATTAACTAAACTTACACAAATAAAAAAAAAACTTTATACTTAACTACAATTAACTGATGAGACTACACATTTTACAAAATTTCATTAACATATCTTTTCTTAACCATTTTGTAAACATATCAGCTATTTGATCTTCAGTTTTTAAATACTGTAAACATATTGTACCATTCTGAACCTTTTCCCTAATAAAGCTTTGTACACAAATTTATTCGGGTTCAAGTGTCTTCGCATTTCTCCCACTTATTTCACTAACACAAAACCAAATACTGTAAGAACGGCACACGAGCTTATGTTTCACCCGCACACAAAGAAACTTGTAGCAACACCAATAAACTCACTAATAGAATACACGCACAAAATGGGCGGCGCATCTACCTGTAGCTACGGACTCCGAATAAACACACATGTGCAAGTCGTGCAACTAGTGATGTTAATTAATAATCATAGAAAAATATCGATAAAATAAGGTTAGCTATTTTCTGCTTTTTCCTAAAGATTTTATAAAGAAAACGACATAGGTTTTCTTCTAATTTTCTATACCAGCGAAGTTTTATCATAATTGGAATATTATCTAATTAACTACCAAGAAACAATTAGGATATCAACTTCTCGAGTCTAGACTAGGACACAAATAAAACTGCAGGAATTTTATTGTTAAGGTTTTATAGATAGATAACACTTTATTGTACACCAATACAAACATGAACTTAAAGACTACAATTATATCTATTTACTAGCTGTACCCGGCAGACGTTGTCCTGCCTTTAAAATATAAAATCTAGAACCCTATTCCAGCTTCATCTACCGGGACCGAATGTTAATCTAAACTATTCTCAAATCCACTTGAACAAACAAAAGAATTTAATCAAAATCAGGCCCAGCGTTTAGGAGGAGTATCGCGGCGCCACCTACTGGGTCCAATAGTTTATTTAAACCATTCCGGGACAAACTTCAACTCGTACAACAACAAAAAGAACACCTAAATTCTGGTACCCGATTGCAGCGCCATCTACCTGGTTCAAATTAAAATCTAAATCATCCCAGTAGAAAATTGTAAAAATACTAATATCGCTATTATATTATTATCGCTATAGTTAAAATTAGAAAAAAACAATATATAAGTTATTCTTAAGGTACACAACACAACACAAAAATCATAAAATTAATGTCACACATAGTAACACATAAACAATAAGCGTGTATAAATTAAAAAAACTATAACAATAATTAAGTTGTAAAAAGGGTACGGAACTAGAGTCCGTAGAATAGTTAACTAAAAAAATAATAATATATCGCTATTAAAAAATAGAGGTTGATCGTAGAGGCTTAAAAATTTAGGGCTGTATGTATTTTTTAATTCTGTATCATAAAAAAATAAAAATGAAATAAATTAACAAAAAATTTAAAAAATATATTTAAGGGTGGACTACCCTTAACATTTAGGGGGATGAAAAATAGATGTTGGCCGATTTCCAGACCTACCCAATATGCATACAAAATTTCATGAGAATCGGTCAAGCCGTTTCGGAGGAGTTTGGTAACTAACACTGTGACACGAGAATTTTATATATAAGATGTACAAAGGGCGGTCTTATCGCTAAAAAGCGATCTCTTCCAGACGACCCCAAAATTTTATTGACCAGTAAAATGTAAATATTTATTTAAAACTTGCCGCTTAGACAGTTTAGGTGTTGCGTTCTTAGTTAAATAGTGTAATCTTATGTTTGCATATTTTTCCATTACGGCTTTTATAAGTATTATTAAATGGTGATTCAATGGCGATTGATTGTATTGGTGAAAATTTATTTTTTCAAAAAAATTCATACCTATAAAATGCGATAAGGATTCGACATGAGCTCCTGTCTAATATTTTTTGATGAAATTTTAGTTTTATCAGATGAAAGATTAGACGTTTTTATTATTACTTCCATCATATGGTTATTACGTCCCTGGATGGAAATATAAGGCCGCCTTTATCTTTCAATTTTATAAATTTGAGGTGCTTGTCGTCTATTGTATCTGCAATCAAACCGCTACAGCATGTATTTTTTAATTTATTTATTTGGGAAACATACAATAATTATAGTTCTTACAAAATAAAACACATAACTTAATACACATATCAACTAAGTTTCCACTAAAAAAATAATTCTTGTTACGCATTTGGCTCATACAACTATAAGAAAATTATAATAAATTTGATGCAATATTGGAAGCCTGTCCCACTTTTGGGATAATCTTTACACAAATCTATCCCATTATCCGGGATGAAAAATATCCCTTGTCCACCCTCGGAATTCAAATTACATATATACCGAGTATCAGTCAAATCGGTCCAATAGTTTTTCCATAAAAGGATAACAAACACAGAGACAAATATACTTTTATCCCGGAAACTATCCCATTTTCCGGGATAAAAAGTATCCTATGTTCATTCTCGGCATCGAAAATATATATATACTGAGTTTCAGCCAAATCGGTCCAGTAGTTTTTACGTGAAAACGGAACAGACAGACAGACAGAGTTACTTTCGCATTTATAATATTAATAGGGATTTGAAGCATCCATGAAACACCCATATGCTTCAAAAGCATTCCTCAATAACTTGAGCATATGGCATGGATCGAGAAAAATATATACAGGCTGACTAGTAACTGGGTGTTCAAAATAAGATTTTAAATTTTCAATTGCAAAAGAACATCCGAGTTTCTTAGCCATTGTGATATTGGCTGGACAGCCGTCAAAGGTCATCGAGGTTACTTGAATACCTGTATCTTCTAGTAATTCCAAACATTGTATTACAAGATTGGAGCGCTGTTCCCCTGTGACACCGTCAACGAGAAAATACCCGACTGGTATTTTCCAAGCCCCATTAATTGCGGTTACCAAAAACACAAGAACTTCTTTGGCTTCGGGTAAACAATCCCCTTGTTCTGCAGAATTCGATATATCGACATACCCGTGCATTTGTTTTCCATCCCACTCCACGTGCTGCCTGATTGCCATTTCGTCTAAAACTAAATTACACAACAATTTGTGTTTAGTGTAAGCAGTTTTAAGTTTTATGGCTTTTAACGATTCCTGCGTGAATCCAGGCTGAGCATCGATAGCTTGGTACCACTTTTTTATCGTACGAATATGAGGCAAAGCCGTTTGGAACTTTTTCCTTACATACGCGTACGCCTTTGGCGAATAAAAATGGAGAGTAGTTGCAAAAATTCTTAAAGCAGGAGAATACTTTTGGTTAGTGCTTTGCCCCGAGGAAACATTTTTCTCATAACGCTGGATAAGGTCGGTCACTCCAATGTTTTCTAATTGCGTAACGTGATCAGCGCTAATGTAGTTTTTTTCATTAAGATTTCTCAAAATGTCTTTTAAATCAGCGACTTTTTTTCTGATACCGGCTGGTTTTCTTTTGAAGTCTTTTAATTTGCATTTTTTGCTTTTTTATTAAATTTCCTTGTACAGAAATGAATTGGCGTAATTTTTTCTTTCTAGGTGTTTCGAGGAGATCGTTTTTTTCTGGGTTTTCTTGATGCTCCAAATTAATATTTTGTAGAGCATTCAAGTTGGTAGCGACACCACCTACCGTAGACGTTGTAGCAGTATTTTCCAAATCAACGTTTTGCTCATTAGTGGAGTTCTGTAGTTCCATTGTGGTTGGAGGTTTTGAAGTAACCGTCTGTAATTAAGAAAATATATTACGTGTTTCATAATATCTTTGTTCTATATTTATATTAAGAAATAAAAACAGTTTTTGCAAGTTTCGGGTATTGTAGAATAGTTCAACTTACCAAATTAGGGTCCTTTTGATCCAATTCAGAATAAAAGCACACTTTGGATGTAGAAGGTCCCATATAATTCATCAACACCATACGCAACTTCAATGTTGGGATCGACCATTCGAAGCTTTCTCTCGAACTTTCTTCAGTGGTTGAAAGCACTTTGGCTCAAAGTGGGACGAGCATATTGTGTTATTTTTTGTTGGAAACCAGCTTGGATCCCTTCCTGTTGCATTTATCCATTTTTCTTTTATTTTTGGATCCTTCGGGAAAACTAAAATTTTGAAATAAAAGCAAGGCATAAATGATGATGTTGACGAGGATATGAATGATGCATGAGTACCACAATCAATTAAAAACCAATACTTTACCTAAACACTTTTTACGTTTAACATCTATTTAGTGCTCGATTTCTAAAAATCCTATTTAACTATATTCTCATTAACTACTGATTCAATAAAAAAAATAAAAATGAAATAAATGGAAACAAATTGTGTTTTCCAATAATTAATTGTATCTTAAAAAATCATTCGTACGAAATAGGATTGTATAAAATATCGACAACCACAAACATAACATCACATCTCTAACGTACAAAAGCCGACAGTGGCCGCTTTGCAAAACTATCGCGCGAGTGACACTATCAGCAAAAACACATATTCATTGCGCTATTAGAGCAGCCGATTTATTCGTTGATTTATACTAAGCAAGCAATGGTTTTTGTTCCTAATGAAAATAATTGATTTCTTACTTTACCATGTTTCTAGTATCACGAAGTAAAGTTTTAATGAATTCAATAAGAAAAACTGTAATATTTTAGTACTTACGTATGAAAAGGGATGCCATCTTTCACGTAATTCACAATACAGCTGTTATTTTTACAAACAATCACTGAACAACGCGGCATTATTTCAAAATTCGTGAGATGTAAAGACGTCGCAAGTTGATATTCGACTAACAACCGAAACTGGCATCAAGCCGCTTTGCGGCCAGATAAGTTCGCAAGCGACACGCCTCCTTGCCATATCTCCTGTGTTCACTTTCAGATCTTTTGAAACCTGCATTTAAAATTACAGAATTGAACTTTTCATTCCAGTATTTAGGCGATTTTTTTAAACCATACAAAGACTTGTTTAATTTTACTATTTGTTTTCCATCAGAATAAGCCCCTTCAGGTAATTTAAGATATACATTCTCATTAATTTCCCCATACAGGAATGCACCTGTCACATCCATTTGGTGAATAGGTACGTTTAACTTTGTAGCAACTGAGATAAATAACCTAAATGTTGACAATTTTGCTACTGGAGAATAAATTTCAGAAAAATCAATATCTTCTTGTTGTTCAAAACCCCTGGCTACTAGCCTAGCTTTATAGTGACATTTATTATCAAGATATTTTATTTTAAAAACCCATTTACTACTAATAATTGGATCAGTTACATTTTCAGTACAGATATCCCAAGTATTATTATTAATTAATGTTTTTAACTCACAGTTTATGGCCTTTGTCCATTCTTTAGCATTATTGCTTTCCATAGCCTCCTTGTATGTCTTAGGTTCTATATTGTTACATTCCGCTAAAGCAAGTTGACACTTATAGAATGATGGTGGTTTTCTTGCCCTCTTAAGTCTTTGACAATGTTCTGGAGTTATATTCACTTCACTTTCACTCACTTCACTGTCTGTACACGGTTCATAAATGCTACCTTCATCTTCTGAAGAAATAGGGTTGTAATTATCTTCCAATATCGACTGCTGACTCATTTTTGTGTGTATAATTGGTTCCTCAATATCTATTTTTGGGGCACTTGTATCTTGTTTTATGTTGCTTTCTTTGTCAAGAAATATAATATCTCGTTTGTTTTCAACTGTATTTTCAATAGGAAACCATATCCTGTATCCTTTTACATTCTCTCCATAGCCCACAAAAATGCTTTTCTTGGCTTTTGAGTCCCACTTTCTTCTCTTTTCTTTTGGTATGTGTACATATACAGATGTACCAAAAATTTTCAAATTATTAATGTCATATTTCTTTCCTGTCCATATTTCATATGGTGAAACACCATTTTG
Source organism: Dendrolimus kikuchii (assembly GCA_019925095.2). Lineage (NCBI taxonomy): Eukaryota > Metazoa > Arthropoda > Insecta > Lepidoptera > Lasiocampidae > Dendrolimus > Dendrolimus kikuchii. The sequence goes on along the minus strand of JAHHIN020000030.1, from coordinate 2,689,345 downwards.
TTTTGTTCTTCCAGTTCTATTCAACACATATGCCGCTGTGTTCACGGCTTCAGCCCACAATTTCTTTGGTAAATTGTTTGCATATAACATTGCTCTCGCTGCCTCAACTAAGGTTCGATTTTCTCTTTCAGCCTTTCCATTTTGTTCTGGTGTGTATGTTACTGAAGTTTGGTGTACTATACCACGATTTATAAAAATTTCTTGTAAACTTTTATTCACAAATTCTAAGCCATTATCACTTCTAAAAGTTAATATTTTATTTCCTGTACTATTTTCAATCATATTTATAAATTGTTGTATATACTTGCATGTTTCTTCTTTGCTTTTTAAAAAGTACACAGTTCTATAACTAGAAAAGTCATCTTTCAGTATCATAAAGTATCTGGATCCCCCAATTGAATTATTTTCCATGGGTCCACAAAGATCAGCATGGATAACTTCACATATCCTTGTTGTATTTGATTTACTGGTTTTAAAAGGTAAGCGATGTATCTTTCCCTTTAAACATCCATGACAAGAATTATCAGTGTTGCCATTAACATATTCGCTGACTTCAATATTGTTGTTTTGTAGCACAGTTTTCACATACTGTATGTTCTGATGAGCCATCTTTTGATGCCATTCATCTAATGTAGACTTAACTTGAGTTACATTTGCATATACACTTTTGTAGCGAACATTCATCATATACATGTTCCCAACTCGATTTGCAATAGCACGTAGTGCCTTTCCTTTGTAAAACTTGCACTTGTTACCATCTGTCTTCATTATATAACCTGTATCCATTGCACAGTTGACAGAAAATAAGTTTGTTTTTAATTCTGGCACAAACAAAACATTATTTATAGTTGTATCAATCCAGTCTTTTCCATTGAATACTTCTAATTTTATCTGTCCACATCCCAATACTTTAATGGTGTCTCCATTGCCAATAATTACTGACTGTGTTGTCGGTGAAAATGTTGTATACAAGTTCCTTTCACAACACATATGTGCACTTGCACCAGTATCGACTAGCCACTTATATTTTTGTAGATATTCATTATTATTCTGTTGTACCATGAATGCATTACTATCTTTGTTTTTCCTGAACCGACATTCATTTTTAAAATGACCCGACTTGTTACAATAAAAACATCTTTTGTCTGTTTTTATGTTTACAATATTCTGTTTGTTCCTGCATTCCGATGCATAATGTCCTAGTTTATTACATTTAAAGCATTTCATGTACTTCTTTTTCTGTGCATTGCTTTTCACAATAAATGCAGATGCTGTTGATGGAGTATCTTGCTTCTCTTTCAATCGTTCTTCTTCAATCAACAAGCGAGCGACAAGATTATCATATGTTTGCTTGTTTTCTGGAGCTGACTCCCACGCAGATATAAAATGCCTGTAGTCATCGGGCAGAGACATCAATACTTTTGTGATTACAAATTTTTCTGATATATCCTCTCCCATCTGTTTAAGTTGGTTTCTTAACTCTTGAATCTTAGACAAAAATACCGACATTTCAATGTCTTTTACATATTTATATTGAAAAAACTTTTGTTGAACAATATGTATACTTGTTTCAGTCTTCTGCTCATAAACGCTGCTTAATTTGTGCCACATTTCGGCTGATGTATTGCACGTGATGATGTGAAGCATCACTTCCTCAGTCATTCTTGTAACTATTTGTGTTTGAGCCTTTGCATCCTTCAATTGCCATGAAGCTTGTTCTTCCGCCTTGTCTGGCTTTGTAAAAGTGCCATCGACGATACCCATGAGGTTTTGTCCTCGCAATATAACCATTGTTTGAAATTTCCAAATGTTCCAGTTTCTCGCACCCTCCAATTTTATAATTGTTTGATTTGCATCCATCGTATTGCTTACGATACCTTCCTGCCTTTTATTGTTATCCTTCCTTGTTCTAATTCGATTTGTACGAACACTCCGAACAAGTATTGCTTGAGAAAAATATGGCCGCACACTGTCGCGCCGTATTTTAACTTTTATTTTCGAAAAAAAGACTTATTTTACGAAACTAAATATCTGGCAGTATTCTCTGAACAATCCTTTATCCTGTAACAAAGTTGTGTGCCTGGGCTCATAACCTGTTTTAGGATTATTCAGGATTCCTTTTATAATGAAACGACACGGTACGAGATCAACGCAGCAGAGAGTTTATTCGACACAGAGTAGGTATTACATTGATATTTGACACATTACAACTGTCACTCATTACGGTGACAATGACACATATTACAACATTTCCATTAGAGACTCACGACGACCACGTTCACGCGATTTTTCCCGTTCCACTTGCTGACGTGCGTTACAGTAATAAATCCAAGTGGAATGGACTATGCGGTCTTTTATACATTTTTGACATTAAACATTGCAAACGGCGACTTTGAAAATAGATCAAAATCTTAAAAATATTACGTTATGATTTGTAAACAACTTGATTTAAAAATATCTTGATGTATATTAAAAAAAAAAAAATGTAAAAAATATTTTTTTTTTATCACAAAACAAATCCTGAGAGTAATAATCAAAATTGCTTTCTAGGACCTCAAAACGAGGAAATTTAATCTAATCTTTTCGAATTCCAAAAGTAATTTCTTCTGTGGCCTTCATTAAGTTTTAAATTTCTGCGCCAAATTTCTCAAAGCCCACTTCGACTCGCCTCTTGAGATGGGTCCTGGTGAGCTCGGCGTGAGCAAAAATTATGACGTCATCAGTGACGTTTTCGCCACGACCATAAAACGACCATACCCATCATACGGGCCTGTTTGAGTGCTGCGAGAGTCAGGAGGAACGCGCCCATAGAGTGCGTCCCGCGGGGAGATCAGCCCAGCCACTTGGCTGTGTTGTTTCTATCAAGTGTTTTAGGGGCCTCCCCAAATGGTGTTCGCTATCTTGCTCGCACATTACCACATATTTGAAGATATATTACAGAATTCATTTGCGATAAATTCGTATTACACAAATGTCACCAATAAGGTCACGAATGTTTCGCATAAATTTGATTTTTATTTGGTCGTGAAGTCGTGAGAGCGCTCGTTGTGAGCTTCAAATGGAACGCGGCCTAAATATTTATATATCGTATAAATATTTAACACTAGCTGACCCGGCAAACTTCGTACCGCCTCAGAATCATTAAATAAAAAACGTTGATTTCTGAACGACGGGAGGAACATCAAACGTTTGACATTCAAAACCAAAAAAATGAATAAAACACTTCACTTATTTATTTATTTATTTATTTATTTATTTATTTATTGAGAAAACCAACAGCGAATACACAAATATAATATAAAATAGTTTACAATAAAAAGTAAGGCCAATAACAGGTCTTCCTTATTAACTGCCACTTTAGTAACAATTTTACAAAGCAAATATTGAATTTAAACAAATAAAGTAAAGTAAAGTCGGGTTGTGTTATGTAAAATTCAGCAAGTCATTAATTATGTTACTTTTAAATTTGTATTTGGAGGACGCAAAAAGATCAATTTTACAAAATTTAGTATTATAAGTACGAGCCATACGAGAAAACAAAGAATTTTGTGTGTAGTTGGTAGAATTACAAGGAACATTCAGCAAAGATGTATGACGGGTACGGTATCTAGGTACATTATATGCCAATTTCGAGACGAGCTCAGGACAGTCAACACGGCTATGAACTATTTCATACAGCAATGACATATCTAAAACTGTACGTCTTTCATCCAAGGATAGAAGCCTATGTGAACTACAGCTGTCTTTATAGGAATTGGGACTTATACGACTAAGATAGTTTATATGATTGCAAAAAATTCTTTGTATTCTCTCTAAGCGTTCTTTGTAAATGACATATTTTGGAGACCATATGGGACTTGCGTATTCCAAAATACTCCTAACAAAAGAATAATAAACAGATTTAATAACTGAGATATCTGAAAAGCACTTACAAATGCGTAATACGAAGCCTAAATTTTTGAAAGCTTTATTTACAATGATATCTATATGATTGGACATAGTCATTTTGTCATCAAAATAAACGCCTAAATCGCGTACGTACCTCACTCTTTTTATAGGCGTTCCACTAAAATTATAATTATAAAAAATTGGTTTAATTTTTCTAGTAAAAGATATACATTCACACTTTTGTATATTAAGATTAATATTATTTTTTGTGTAATAGGCACTCAAGCAGTCGAGATCAGACTGTATCCTTAAACAGTCAATTTCAGATTTAATTCTGAAAAATATTTTTTTGTCGTCAGCGTACATAAGGTATTCTGAATTTTTCAAGCAATCATTAATGTCGTATATGTATGCATTATACAACAGGGGGCCTAAATGGGAGCCCTGTGGTACTCCAGTTGGAATTTTAATGAAGTCTGATCTGTAACCACCAAGTACGACTGCTTGAGATCGGCAGGAAAGATATGATTTCAGCCATCGCAACAGATCACCGTGAACTCCCAGTTTATTAAGTTTATCTATTAAAATATTATGGTCCACACGGTCAAACGCCTTCTCAAAGTCAGTGTATATTACGTCCACTTGTCCTCCCCCCTCCATATTCTTTAATACATAGTCAGTGAAACATGCCAAATTAGTGATTGTTGAACGTTTCTTTAGAAAACCATGTTGTCGATCGGGCAAAGAAAAAGAGATGATGGGATATAAATCTTTATAAACTATGCGTTCAAACACTTTTGCAACTGTGTTGAGAATTGAAATACCTCTATAATTTTCAATGTGAGCTTTAGACCCCTTTTTATGAATAGGTATGATATGTGCAGATTTCCATTTACTAGGAAATACACCTTCACGTAAAGAGCGATTAAAGATGGCACATAAAGGTGGTGCTAGAGATTTATAACAAGAATTCCAAAATACCGGAGGAATGCCGTCACTGCCAGCCCCTTTGTCTTTGTCAAGTTGCTTTAGGAATACTTCTACAGTGGAGATATTAGTTTGAATCCTAGACAATGTGCTAATGTTTACAGAGACTTGTTCAGACTGATTACGATGTTGATAATTACTAGGCTGGCCAAATACACTTTTGAAAAATGAATTAAACCCATCACATATATCCTTTCCTTCTGAAAATTTTTTCGTACCCAAGCTCATAATCTTAGGATAACTAGATCCCCCACGAAGAGCTTTGACATAAGTCCAAAAAACTTTTGGGTGTGATTTTATATTTTTCTCACAATTAGCAGTAAAGTCGTTAAAACATTTTTTTTGTATTCGGCGTTCTCTTGCCCGCAATAGAGAGAATTCATCATAGTCTAGGCGATTACCGAACTTTTTCCATCTTGAATGGGCTTTAGTTTTTTCTTTAATAATTTTAATTAGTGCAACAGAGTACCATGGTGGATAAGAGCGTTTAAAGCCTTTTCGAGATAGAGGGACATATTTATCTACACAGAGTTCTATGATATCGTAAAAATTATCGAGAGCCTGATCAATATTATCTGTACTGAACATAGCCTGCCAATTCAAAGAATAAATATATTTATTAATTTGTTCATAATCAGCCTTATTAAAGTTATGTTTTGGTACCAAAGACTCTTGTAATGGCTTCGACTGTAAATCATGGATTTCCATACAAAACGACGGATGAGCGGCATCCTCTTTCAGAAGTGGTGCAGAACTAGAGACTAAAGTTATGGGCAAGTTACAGAAAGCGAGATCCAGAGTGTTACCAGCCGAATTACAAAGAAAATTATATTGAGTAAGGCTTAAATATTCAAACTGTTCAAGCAACCGCGCAGCCGCATTCTGAACCTCAATGGGACCTTTTTTAAGAAATAGTGGGAAGCCTGTTTTCCAATTTACACAGGGTAAATTAAAGTCACCAATAATTAAATAATTATCTTTTGGGAGTGCAGTAACTGTTTCCGTTAAAATATTAACTGTTATGTCAACATCGCGTGATATTAGATAAGGGTCAGGAGGCACGTAGATAACGCAAAGATGTAAGTCCGAGGTAGTAGAAATTGTTTGAGCTGGAAGTGTTACCCATAATAACTCAGTGAGGTCGCAGGAGTTGAGCACACGCTGCGTACCGCATAGTGTGCGGCTTGTCAGAATCATTACACCACCTCCAAATTTTTTTCCACTTATGACTACATCTCGATCCATTCTGAATACATCATACCTATCATCACACAGTTCCCCGTTAAATATTCCGCTATGAAGCCATGTTTCCGTTATAATAATTACGTCATAGTTATTACACAAAATACTTTGCCTCAGTTCTAAACATTTGGTCCTAAGTCCACGAACATTCTGGTAAAATATACTTAAGTTATGAGAGGCCATTAGAGTTGCAATATTTTCCATTATTATTGTAGTATAGTCTTGCCAGAAAGTGTGTAAAAGACATAAAATGTTTACTGCATATTATATGGAACAATTTGATAAAAAAACATGGCTTTTGGTACCTATATAACTCAAAAATTAAAGTCAAAATATTGGGGAACAGAATGCATAATATCATTAATAAAGTGTAGCCATTCAACATATTTCTCTGACAATGCATAAAAAGCGGGTAGGTATAGTGTAAATAAAATATCGGTAAGCGGGTGGACGAGTAACTTCGAACAAAAGATAAGGTGGGAGAAACTACTAAGTATTCAGCTAATACATGTGCGACATTAAGACTGCTGATGACATATGATGACTGATGAATGGTGTGACAATATATCTTTTTGAGCTGTAAAAAAATATATATATTCTTATGACGAAAAGCACTACTATAGTACATCCAGTGTTCATCTAGGTTGACTGGAAACCTTATAAATATATTTACATACTCGTAAATGTTATAATTAAGCCTATAATTACATACTATAAAAGAAATTAGTTGTTTTAAAATTACAAAGTAGAAATTAATTTTGTCGTTTATACGTAACAATAATTTTGTTAAACAGTGCACCCTAATTTGTTGCACAAGTAAACATAATATAAAGATCGCGAGTGAGGTATGACTTGTCCATGAATTTGAACAAACAAAGTAGGTTAATTTTAAAAAGAAATAATAAATTGGAATGACTGCACAAATACTATTTATATTATATGTGTTTTGTTTACCATAAAAAATATACAGATATACAATTTTTGAAACAACCCGAGAGAAACTATAGCGAGTAAATAAATTATAATACAAACTAATAAAAAAATTTATTTATGTCGCCTTCCTCTACTATTTGGAAAGCCGGTGTAGTATCGTTTTTCCTAACAAAGATTCTGCCGTTTCTAGTCCAGACATATTGGTACAGTTTGGTCTTGGCAATGTCCTTACAAGTCTTGAGCAGTTGTTTATTGTATGGTGTTAAATGCTCGTTAATAAAAATAGGCTTAGAGTCGCCAGGTAGATCCAAATCCTTTGTTGTAATACGGTTCCTACGGGTGCCCGATATAATGTTTTCTTTCAATATCCGGTTTTTCAACTTAACAACTATGTTTCTAGGGCGTCCATGTAATTTAGATTTAGGAGTTATACGATTTGCATCCAATATATCATCTACTGAGAGGTTAACGCCGGCGGCCTTAGCAATATTAAGGATAAATGTTTCCAGATTTTCATTCTTCAGCTCAGGAATGCCAACAATTTCTATATTCAAAAGACGGTCCCTTTGATTATTGGAATTAAATTCCCTTTGTAATGCCGAGTAATTGTTTAACAATGTATTATATTTAGATTCCATACTTTCAATAATGTTGGATTTTTCGTGTAAGGAGTTAATCTTTACATTGATATCCTCGTATTGATCACAGCTAAATTTTACCGAGTTTTGTAGCGTATCCAGCTTACCCTCATAGGCCATCAGCCTTATTTCTGTATTTTTATTTAACACAGATAGTTCGTTTTTTAATTTACCTTGCTCCTGCTCCAGTTTTTCGTGTGACGATTTAATACTTTCTACCTGGTCGATTACGTGCTTTAGATCGACAGACAAGGACGACAGAGCATTACACTGAGTTTTAGTAAATTCTTTAAAAGACGATAAAATCTCCGCACGGAAATCGGCTAACGCCTCAGTAATTTCATCCTCTCTTTTTTTCTTTCTTCCAAGGCGAGTTCCAGAGGAATTATCCTGTTCTCGCAGTTTAGATAAGTCAGGTTGAGAGCCCGATCCATGCGATGATGATTGTAGAAAATTCATCATTGCGCATTTAATTCCGTGAATAGGAAGGTAGTTAAATTTCACCGGCAGTATATTAAGATAGTTAAGTAATCTCGAACTATTTGATCACTGTTTAAAACGATATACACATAAAATAATCTGATAATTAATATAAAGCACTAATCAGAGTAATGACATAAATACAATGCACTAATTTAACTTTCGAATTTAGTTTAGAGGTATTAGGTCAATAATTGATAAGCGATACCGCGCGAGTGTTCGCCGCGCGCGCTCCGCGATAATTGAACTTCACAAAAAACTTCACAAAAATTCACTTTTAAATTTAATTTGATTTCTGACCGACTTTTAAATTAAATTGATTTCTAAACGACGGGACGAACATCAAATGTTTGACAGGTAGGAACAGTTTCTAAGGGACAGCGAAATTGTTGTTTTTACTATATTCCGGGCATTTTTTTCATATTTACTCACCTTTCAAACCTTCCCTGGACTTCCACAAGTAATTCAGACCCAAAATCAGCCAATTCAGTCCAGTCGTTCTCGAGTTTTAGCAAGACTAACGAACGGCAATTGATTTTTATTATATTTAACATTCCTCGGAAAACTGTCACTTGACACATAACGAAGGAAATGTCCGCGTACACTGAATAATACTTGTGAACTTGTCACCTGCACTTTCCACTCGGCCGAATGCGAGCTACGTCGCGGCCGCAGTCCTGTGGTGCGAGGAGAGCGGGGAGCTCGTTGCGGACTCTATGCAAAGCTCGGAGGCCTGCTCGGCCAAGTCCGACGTTATCTGTAAACGTACAAAAATAAACTCATCGCTCCTTTCCTACACCTCCTCTCACCAACTGAAAATTTTTCATGTCACAACGATTAAACAATAAATTATGACACCACACAAAGTCACAAACACATAACTAACAATAAAACTTATACACATACTCAAACCAACGCGCACTACCATCGCATTGCATTACACGCACACTTCACAAACAAACCAAGACACAAAGAGCCTAGAAATTAATAACCCAGGCACAGAAAAAAAAAACCAACACATGGCACTAGATAGGACTATATATATGAGTATAGATATAAGGCCCACACTGCACATGCACTTCCTCACAACACCAGCATGGAACAGATACACTCTACATTAGTATAAGTTTAGTATTCGTGTATTATATCCGTGCAGGAACGGAGAAAGAATACAATTTCCTGCGTTGGGGCGGCCTGTCGTAAGAGGCGACTTAACAACCCACAGCTAGGTGGTAGGGTATTTGCTCGACTGGATGGCGACCACCCCTGGTCTAGAGTATGCAGTCATAACAACCTTGTGTTGTGTTCCGGCATTGGTGACGAGGTTTAGTCTCCCTTAAGAGAGCAGCAGCGCAATTATAGTACCTCTGGTGTTGCAAATGTCCATAGGCGATGGTAACCGCTTTCCATTAAGTGAGTTGTCTGCCTGTCTGCTGAACTCCTGCAATAAAAAAAAAAAAAAAACCTATATAATTATAGGTTCTGCCCGCGACTTCGTCCGCGTGGAATAGTTGTTACTTTGGACTAACGCTAACTTCTGTCACACAGGATTTTTGCAAAACTTTAACCGTTTACGCAGCGCACGCAGCGGAAGCTGTCAAAAAGTTAAAAAAAACCCCGATTTTGAAACATTCTTCACTAGTCTCCTATTTGTTTTAGCGTGACGATATATAGCCTATAGCCTCCCTCGATAAACGGGCTACCTAACACTGAAGGATTTTTTCAAATCAGACCAGTAGTTCCTGAGATTAGCGCGTTCAAACAAGCAAACAAACTCTTCAGCTCTATATATTAGTATAGATATATAAAAACTAGATTTTAATTAAATAACATATGAACGTAGTAATCTTGCCGCCGGATCGCGGTCTATATGAAGTGATCGAACAATTCAAATGGAAATAAAAAAAAATGAATGAAATAATAGAGAGATGCGGATACCTTGTGCAGCGCGTGCGCAGTGCAGTCGGGCGGCAGGTTGAGGGCGCGGAGGAGGTGCGCGAGGCGCGCGGGGGGCTCCTCGGCCGCCAGCGCCAGCTGCACCACACGCACTCCCATCTCGGCGCGCGCCGCGGACAGATGTGCGCTCCTGACCGCAGCAGAGACATTTTCGTTAAAAGGGAACACGGACATCGAATTAGAGCATACGCCCCATACTGAGATAACGCTAATAAAACAATATGGCAGCGATATTCAGACTGTTTAGTCGATTTCTTTGTAAAATACAAAACTACCCACAATTTACATACATTACACATACGAGGGCACTTGAAGACGCACGGTGTGATTGCTCTCGCGTAAAATATTTAATATTTGATTCCATTGGGAATTTTCATTATTGTTAGAACCTAGACGCCGTCAAAAACAAATTCACACCTGCATACCTGTACAAACACATTTTATTATCTTTCGGCATTGTTTTATTGTACTCGTTTACGGCCGTTGCGGTCGACTCATTAGCCAGGTGTGTCGGATTTAAAGTACAAACTGATTATAGGAAATTCAGTCCACGCGGCCGGACGGACATATTGCATCCAGTATAAAACAATGCCTCGATTGAGGGACGAGGCAGTCGAGCGATAACCACGAGCGAAGCAAGACGTGTGTGCTACAATCGAGAAACTAAGTGACGGACTTTGCGCGCGTTATTGAATTGTGCATTACATTTGGTTGTATCCAGTTGTATTTGCACCTGTGTTATACGTGTTTGTATAGTTCTAATAAACTCTATAGTAATTCTAACGGCATTTTTAATTCAAGTCTCGCGACTCGTAACAATGTTTACCAGTGAGTGGAACAGTGATGATGATAAGTTAATATACTCATGGAGCAAATGGTTGTGTCGAAATAGGACGAGGCGCGGTTGTATTTGAACAGACATTTTATCCATCCTCCATAGCGTTTCCCTTGAAGTACTAGTTTAGTTGGATATTTTATATATCTCCTCTCAAGGGGCTCCACTCCCTTAAAATAGTGACGGATCAGTGTTCCCCTTGTTCCCTTTCCCACCGCCGGCCGGAGTACCACCAGGTGAACCAAAAATTACCTCGTGGGTTTGTGCCGTTGGGTTACCGATCCCGCCGTGTACGGCGTACCGTACAACTGATATGTGAGAAACCTGTCATCTATAATCTTATATATAAAATTCTTGTGTCACAATGTTCGATCCCATACTCCTCCGAAACGGCTTGACCGATTCTCATGAAATTTTGTGTGCATATTGGGTAGATCTGAGAATCGGACAAAATCTATTTTTCATCCCCCTAAATGTTAAGGGTAGTCCACCCCTAATTTTTTTTTTAATTTTTAGATAATTTTTTATTTTTTTAGGATACAGCATTAAAAAATACATACAACCCTAAATTTTCACCCCTCTACGATCAACCCCTATTTTTTTATTTGTTAATTATAAACTTTATTGTTTTGGCAAGATTTTTAATCTTATTTTGTCATGACTTAGAATAAAAAGAAAATTATATTACTCTTTTAGATTCACAATTAGAACCAGTAGGTGGCGCTGAGATCGGGTTCTGGAATCCTCTTAATCGCCCGGAGCGATTTTGGTGATTTTGTTTTTGTGTGTTTGAGTGGGTACCCGGATGGTTTAGATTCGCAATTAGAACCGGTACGTGGCGCTGGGATCGGGTTCTAGAATTTTTTTTTTAAAGACAGAACAACGTCTGTCGGGGCCGCTAGTAATATTATGACATTCTAAAAATGCCCTGTCTGTACATTGAAGCTATTTAAGAAAGAAAACCAACTGGAATAGACTATATAAACGATGGAGAACACGATGCAATTTTTTCTTCTCTCTTGTCTGTTCGTTCGGGATTCGCGTAAAAACTACTGTGCCGATTTGGATGCGGTTTTCGCTGATCGACCGCTTATTCTTAGACTTAAAATCTGCGCTACTCTTTATCCCGGGAATCTCGCCGATTTTTTTGCTAGGAACGATTTGAAATGGCCAGATTTAAAAAAAAATGAATTCTATTACGACCTTCTCACTGATCGATAGCAAATTTTATGTAATAAAATGTACGATATTTTTTTATCTCGGGAATCTCGCGGGAATTTCAAATCAAGCGTGGACAAAGATAAGTGTGTGTTTTTATCCGTGCAGGAACGGAGAAAGAATACAATTTCCTGCGTTGGGGCGGCCTGTCGTAAGAGGCGACAAAACAACCCACAGCCAGGTGGTAGGGCATTTGCCCGACTGGACAGCTACCACCCCTGGTCTAAAGTATGTCGCCATAACAACCTTGAGTTGTGTTCCGGCATTAGTGACCAGGTTCCAGTCCCCTTTAAGAGAGAAGCAGCACATTTGTAGCACCTTCGGTGTTGCAAATGTCCATAGGCGATGGTAACCGCTGTCAATCAAGTAGGCCGTCGGCCTGTCTGCTGAACTCCTGCAATAAAAAAATTAAAAAAAAAGGGAAAACAATGTATGGCGACTAACTTTGGTTGCAACCCGCCAATCGCGGTGCACGCTGCCGCAATCGTCGGTCGCAAGGCCTCGAGTCGCGCCTGAACACTCCACTTGTCGCGCTGCGCGTCGGCAGACGAAACCAAATCACGGATCTATTAAAAAAACGTAATAATAATAATACCACAGAGGGGCTTTGTGGCGAAGCCTTAGGTGAGTAGCGACACCTCGTACCTGACTCCGAGGGCCAAGGCAAGGCCCCCGCCTCCGAGCTTGCTAAGACTTAAGCTCCAGGGGTGGGAGTGAGCCTGCAGCCCACCTCTCGACACCCCTTAGCCACTCACACCCAAGTTGCCTCTGTCATCTGTGGCATTTTGGGGTCCATGCAGGGAGTGGCGAGTCCCTTTGCGACGGGCAGACGCCATAGTCCCCATATTCTCAGACCCCCAGTACCACTAGCAGTTCACCCCAATAGCCCGGTACTTTTGGTCCTCATTTCCCATTATATTCCTACACTAGCCGGGGCTTGTCCTCGGGTGCATCACTATATGTTGTAGACAGCGATAATCGCCGGTCAGTGTCACGCCAGATTTACAATAAATTTGTCAAACGGCCTCTACGTGTTGGCGTCCCCATGGCCCCACGCAAGGCCTCCAAAAGTCCGGGCCATTTTTATGGCCCGTGGTCTTGAAAGACATACATTATAAATAATAATCGGCAGACAACACACACACATTGTATATCCCTGTGGGGGTTTATTTGTTGTGTGTGATGCGTCGACGATGTTACTAGGATACTGATAGTTTTTGAATAGTACATACATACATAATTTCACGCCAGTTCCCTTGCGGGGTAGGCACGGACAACAGAGCGCCATTCAGGCTTATTCTTACACACCTCACTTGCTTCTTTGACATTCGTAACTCTTGTCATGCACGATCGTCTGTTCTTAAGGCTTTGAATAGTAATTAGTAGTTAGTGTTTCTGTGAGAAATGTGAACTTTATAGTCAGATGAGGCCTTTTGAGTTGTTACAAGAACTCCGTTGGATGGTGTCAGTTGATAACCTACAGTTCGGCTTAGCTATAGGTTAAGAAAATAAAGAAACTACATTGTAATCTAAGATCTGGCTTAAAGGTCTGGCTGCCAAGCCATAAACCTAAATGAAACTTCAACGGACAAGTGGAAAAACGAATCGAAACCACATTTTAACTTGAAGTTTTACGTTTTTACAGTGTGTCCCAGCACACATTTCGATTTTTCGCAGGGTCACTGCAAATTATGATTTGGTACATCTTAATTAATGCATTTTTTATTTCAACATATTTTATTTTATCAAACAAAAAAACTGAATTCGATCCGGAACCAAAAAACGCATCCATACTCACATACATTCTAAAGTTATGCCGCCCCTCCACGCGGCCGTAACGTTTTTTCGTGACAGAAAAAATCCTAATCCGGGTTCGAACCCGGCCGGAACGCATGCACCACTTAGCCAGTTTTCTAACCACGTGCTAACAACGGTGAAGGAAAACATCGTGATGCAGCCTGCACATCGAGATAACCGATGTGTGGAACCTGCCAAGCCGACTTGGACAAGCGTGGCGGGTGTACTGTCCGTTCCCCCTATAATGGGAGGCCCGAGCCCATCAGTGGGACATTTATGGGCTGTTACTATATCTATACTCTATATTAATATTATAAAGAGGTAAAGTTTGTGACATTGTAGGGGGTAATCTCTGGATCTATTAAACCGATATTAAAAATTCTTTTACTATTGGAAAGCTACGTTAACAGAGAGTGTCATAGGCTATATGAAATGATGTTATATACCACGGAAGCGAGACAGAGCGCGGGTGAAACCGCACCGGGCCGCTAGTTTACTATATAATGAGTATGGCCAATCCGGGCGCACAGTTACCTCGTCGCACACGTGCAGGTAGTGGTAGAGCGCCTTGCCGCCGCTTTCCCAGCCGCTGACCTCGTGCCGCTGCGCCGCCTCGTGCAGCCGCGACAGTATCGGCGATATGCTCTGCAGGTCGTCTGCAACCGAATAAAGCAGGGCAGTGTCAGTGAGGGAGGTGCCCGGTACAGGATGAAGGAGCGAGATGGAATGCTCCTCCGTCTCAAAGGAAGACCTTTCATTTGATTGTGGAAATTTGTATATATTGTTTGTACGTTTCGGGAAACGTTTGCGACCTCAATTATTGCACAGCGCCATCTATTGGCTTGGAAGTGTTCCACTACAAAAGTACACATGTGAAACCTCCGCCGCCTCGTCCGGAAATGAAAAACACGAAGGGACACCATGTTCCCTTTACTCCTGAAATTTGATTACACACAAAAGCAACACATCCTTCACGATTTATGACTTTCAAAACAGAATTCTTCAGTGTATCTTCCAGCAATGGCTGATATTACGCTTATAAATAAGATTTGGTGAGTTTTATTATAAGTTAGACTCAGTAGATTTCTATACTTACACTTAGTAGACTTTTATAAGACTTAATAGACATTTATAAGTATGACTTAGTAAACTTTCATAATTAAAAGTTAGTAAACGTTCACAGGTAAAACTTAGTAAACTTTTATTAGTAAGACTTAGTAAGACTTTTATTAATATGAGTTAGTATAATATTATAAGACTTCAGATTTTTATAAATAAAACTTGGTCCACCTTATATAAGTAAATATTAGTAAACTTTTATAAGTAAGAATTAGTATAAGATTATACATAAGACTTAATAGATTTTTATCAGTAAGAGTTAGTATAATAAAATAAGTAAGACTTTAGACTTTTATAAGTAAGACTTAGTACACTTTTATAACCTAGACGTAGTAGACTTCATAAGATAAACTTAATAGGCTTTTATAAATAAGACTAAGTAATCTTTTATAAGTAACTTTGTACTTTTATTAGTAAGACTTAGTACATATATTTTTTATAAGTTAGACTTAGTAGAGTCATAAGTAAAACTTAGTTATATTTAGTTTTTGTGATTGCAATTATTTTTATTATAAAACATATCTCACCAGCTAAAACGGCTTTCGGCAAGAGCTCCTCGATCAACACCTTGTGCGCCGCGTTCCACTCGCCGGCCGCGACCAAGTGCTCGGCCTCCAGCGCCGCGTTATGCTGCCCAACGAAAACTAGCGTCACTCAATGTACTTATGTTATGTTTCAGTTATTAATATAAATATAGTGTTACGAGTTTAGTGGGACTCGAATTAAAATGCCGTTGGAATTATTATAGAGTTTATTAGAACTACACAAACACGTATAACACAGGTACAAATATAACCGAATATAACAAATCCAAACGTAATTCAGAAGGTCGTAATTCAATAAAACGCGCAAAGTCCGTCACTATTATATTCCCGATTGTACACACGTCTCGCTTTGATCGTGGTTCTCGCTCGACTATTTGCACGAACGCGAAAACTGCTGACAGCGCCATTTGTGTCAACACAGAAGTGTATTGCACTTAGGGAATAGAAAATAAGAGAAAAATCGAAAGAAAATTACATAACCATTTTTCCAAATTATGTATTACGAATGAAACAATAGTTTTTCAAAATTGTAAATCGGTAAGATAGAAAGACAAGATACAAAATGTAGATTAATACAAGAAATAATGCAACCTAACTAATGTAAGAAATATGTTCAGAATAAAGAAATATTAGCCAAGCTGGTAGGGTATTTGCGCGACTGGATGGCTACCCCTGGTCTAGAGCATGCCGCCATAATAACATTGAGTTATGTTCCGGCATTAGTGACCAGGCTCCAGCCTCCCTTAAGAGAGCAGCAGCGCATTTGTAGCACCTTTGGTTTTACTAATGTCCATAGGCGATTGCAACCGCTTTCCATCAAGTGGGCCCTCTGCCTGTCTGCTCAACTCAAGCAATAAAACAAATTAAAATTAAAATTATTAAAATTAAGTAATATTGTAAACAGTTTTATAATAAAATAAAGATATCCCCCTCTCCCCCCTTATTTATCCCAAAATAAAAAACTACAAGTTAATAAAAATAAAATAGAAGACAAGAGCTCCACTTAGGCCCATAACGAAGGACAAGCTGCAAAAAAAATACTAATATATAAATCTGAAGAGTTTGTTTGTTTGTTTGAACGCGCTAATCTCAGGAACTACTGGTCTGATTTGAAAAATTCTTTCAGTGTTAGATAGCCCATTTATCGAGGAAGGCTATAGGCTATATATCAACACGCTAAGACCAATAGGAGCGGAGCACGAATAAAGAATGTTCCAAAATCGGGGGGGTTTTGAAAACAAATTCCACGCGGACGACGTCGCAGACAAAAGCTAGTGAGTATATAAGGGGATCTTTGAAAGTTGCAACCGTCACTGAAACATTGAGAGGAAGAAGACTGAGCTGACCTTTTAGAGGCTAGAGGGAGCTGCTATGTAAATGAAGTTTTCTTCAATAGCGTATTCTGATATATGATAAACGTTACGATGCAGCCATTTCGGGTAAGAACTTGAACCTGATACCAGGTCTCATTATGAGGAGACAGGAGCATACGAGCTTAGTTGCGCTAAGGGCTTAACTTGTTTTTTAAAAAGATTTTTAAATACTTGTATTTAAAAACCTTACAAGATGTCCACCACAGTAGTCATGAGAACCATAGTGTATATTAATATCACATAGACAATCGTCATAGATAATATTTTTAGTCGATTTATCAGATGATTCGATTTATAGTTAAATTACCATTTTCTACCGGTTAGTTTATTTTATAAGCTCACTAAATTATCTAGACGATAATGCATCATTAACTAATTATTATAATTGTTTTTGTGATACTGGCAACACTATGATGTAATTGCTATTTTTAGCAATGATGCAATGTTATTGTTTTGTAAGGTAGTATTTTCGTATAAAAGGCGTAGCGGCGTGTAGACGGTGTTCATTGCTTACTGTGCTGTGTGAATAGTCACATCAAAGGCTGAACAATAAAGGGGAAACCCTGCCCAAATAGTTCATATTTTGGTATATTTGATACTTTCTTACCCAAACAAAAGACCAAGTGTTTATAAAAAAGTAAATCAAGAAAGTACATACATACATAACTTCACGCCAGTTCCCTTGCGGGGTAGGCACCAACAACAGAGTGCCATTTAGGCTTATTCTTACACACCTCACTTGCTTCTTTGACATTCATAGCTCTTGTCATGCACGCTCGTCTGTTCTTAAGGCTCCTGACATCACCTTCTGCCAGTACATGATCAATTTGATCATGGAAGGTGTGTCGTGGCCTTCCACGACTTCTGCATCCATCCACTCTTGCATTGTATATCTGTTTAGTCATTCTTTCATCATGCATTCTTTCCACATGCCCGAACCACCGGAGCATTCCTTTCCTTCCCTTCACCCCGACACTCTCTTTCAGACCAACTCTCTTTCTTACTTCGGTATTAGGAACGCGGTCCGCGAGCGTCACTCCGCAGATTTTGCGCAGTGCTCGCATCTCGACCGCGTTTACTCTACTTTCATGCTCTTTCTTCCATACCCAACTCTCGCATCCATACGTGAGCGTAGGTACCAGCACCGCGTTGTGTATGGCGAGCTGGGCCTTCTGGCTGAGGTTCTTAGCGCCTAGAAGTTTACCTAACGCTCCATTCACACTATTCCCCAAATTCACTTTTTTTTCTATATCAGCGGTGTACCTTCCATCCCTGCTAAAAGCATATCCAGCACAGAAAGTGTCTAGTCTTATTACTTTATTATCAGCGCTTTTGCCAATTCCTTGCCAATCTAGCCCTTATTAAGAGTTCACATAGCATGATTCCTCTAAAGAAAGTTGGCAACACAAAAGCCGCGACCGATTCTAGGCGTGCCCATTGTTTCCAGACGCGTCCCGTAATGTGTACGCATTTTAAATTCTGTTACCTTATAAATATTAGGTACGTCTCGTTCTAGCCCGTATAAGTCCTTGAAGTGTAAATGAGACAGTGATATGAATAATAGATGCATCTATTTTTAGCTTACTTAGATAGAACGAGAGAAAAATAATAATTAACAGAACGGTTAGGTAGCTAATGTTTTCGTTTGATTTGTTACGTGCCTGTTATCGGGAGAACAGCTATTCTGTTCTAGAAATAACAAATGTTATCTGTTGTCTGTGAATATCTGTTATTAATAACTGTTAGCATAAATATGCCTCACGCCTAACCCAAATCTCTGCAAGGCTGTTACAATTGTCAATTGAGTATTCTTCAATAGTGTATTATTATATATGAATATAATAAACGTTACGATGCAGCCATTTCGGGTTAGAACTTGAACCTGATACCAGGTCTCATTATAAGACAGGAGCACTCACCTCGTACTTGGCACGATGCGCTTGGCTTATCAGCACCCACTTGTCCGGGACGCCCAGTTTCCGTATCAGCTCCAGGCGAGACTTCATTTCCGGGGAATCCGCCTTCGCCGGAGCGTGGCGGGACAGCACGCCGCGGATCAGGTGGCTGCGGCTGGTGAAGAAAATAAATTTCGCAACTGTATAGTAGAGTTGAGTCGCCCACGAGCGAAAGATATAAATGATATATAATCCTGCCCAAAGAGCGAGTATATTACTCGCTCACCAGTTTCTAAACTATATCTTTATATCCGAATCATAAGATTCATTTTGGATGAAATGAGACCAGCGCAGACTAGATGAGTAAAAGATACATCGCTCCCTTGTGAAAGATAGAGATAGTCGTTCCAATTGCGCGTGTGTAAAGAGTGAGCAGAAATCGAATAATTATATAAATAATTGTTCTGTTAACTATCATAATGTGTTAAAACTCTTGCTTATCAAATTATAGTCATTATTATTAAAGAAAATATCATAAGCTATTGTTACGAGTTGCAGGACTCGAATTAAAAATGTCGTTGGAATTATTATAGGGTTTATTAGAACCATACAAACACGTATAACACAGGTACAAATATAATCGAACGCACAAGTCCTAACGTAATGCAGAAGATCGTAATTCCATAAAACGCGCAAAGTCCGTCACTAAATAGATTACCGAATGTAGTACACACGTCTTGCTTCGCTCGTGGTTATCGCTAGACTGCCTCGTCCCTCAATCGCGGGATCCCGCTCTAAACTCTTTTGGCTCCATGAGTTAAACAGTTCCCCGTGCAGGATGGAGGAGCGAGATGGAATACTCCTCCGTCTCAAAGGAAGATCTTCCAGCGAGGCCTTTGTTGTTCCTCGAAGTTCAAGGCCCGTGTATTAATGTTGGAAATTTGTATATATTCTTTGTATGTTTCGGGAAACGTTTGTGACATCAAATATTGCACAGCGCCATCTATTGGCTTGTAAGTGTTTCACTACAATACTACTGTATTACTGTACTACTTCTGTATAACTTCACGTTCATGTATTTGCCTTGGTCTCTAAATGTGCTAAATTATACATCAATAAATTATTATATATATATATATATATAGAATGTATGGAAACTCACACCACGTCGTCAGGATGATAGGTCAACGTCTGCACAGCCAGATGCCAAGCGCCAGCAGCCTCAAGCTGGTCAGCCACCCCCGTGATGCTGTCCCGGGTAGGGTTCCCGAACCAAGTGCCCAGGAGGAAACTGCAAAATACTATTATATTTTTAACAAATTTTTATAACCTCTGACCTATATCTATCTCTATAAATATTATAAACGCGAAAGTTTATAAGAATGTATGGACGGATGTACGTTTGTTACCCTTTCACGCAAAAACCCTACCACCTGGCAAAACTTTATAATAGCAGATTCCAAAAATGGTGATTGATGATGATTCTAAAAGTTCTTCCGTAAAGGCATAACAAACAGAGAGATAAATATATTTTTATCCCGGAAACTATCCAATTTTTCGGGATAAAAAAGTATCGATGTACATCCTCGGTATCGAATATATATATATATATATATATATATATATATATATATAGACGAATATACTCTTATCCCGGAAGCTATCCCACTTTTCGGGATATAAAAGTAACTTATGTTCATCCTCTGCATCGAATATATATATATATATATATATATATATATATATATATATATATACTGGGTTTCAGCCAAATCGGTCCCGTAGTTTTTCTACGAAAACGAAACCGACAGACAAACAGAGTTACTTTCGCATTCATAATATTAGTAGGGATTAAATATATTAAATAGATATATACTTAATATACACACCATAGAAATACATATGTATTGCTATGGTAATATCCATATCGGATCAATTATTCGGATTATATCGGATCTATAGTATATTTATTATCCCGTTATATGACCTCGTTTCTGTGGAATAGATGAATTAGCGAAAAAGATGGCGCTGCGGTTGCGGTTTTTTTTTAACAAACCGTCATCGTCACGGTAACGCGAACGAAGTTTCGCTGGCACATGCTAGTCGCAAACAATGCAATCAGTAAAGTACCAAAGACTGTAATCGGAGGGGTCCACCGTGTAAGAGGCCGGCTGCAGATGCGGGCGGGCGTGGAGGGCGCGCGCGCGCATTAGCTCGTAGCGCAAGTCCAACACGCGACGTGGTTTCGTCTTCTGTAAACACAAATATACTTCTAAATTAATCTATACACTGTTTTCCTAAAGGAAACAATTTTGGATTTTTTTATTCGACAATTCACAAGTTTTCATTCAAAATAGGTTCCACTAGAGAACACTTCTTGAAGGTCATACATGTAAGTAAAAATTTAAATCTACTTCCTATTTTATGTACACCGCCTCGCAACTCGTTATCGCTGTATAAGGAGAAGCAGTGGCAACAAACTCCCCAGCAACACGTCTAGCTAAAAAGGTTTTTCTTTTTATTTGTCTATCTCAAACTCTTCTTTTAAATACTTTTTATACAGAAGTATGGAACAGAACTACTTTTCGAAGAATTAATGGAGTCGTGGCAAACAGTGCATACTCAGTAAGACACAATAAGAGGAAAGAAGAATATTATTATTGTTATAATAATGACGAGACGTGCTAAAAGTTTATAATGCAACATATCTCCATAAATTCCTTACATGTTTGGCAAAACGTTATATAGACGGTAGTGGCGTTTCCAAGCTGGTAAACAGGCAGATAGCTCATGGAAAGTGGTCACCGTCGCATATAGACGTTTGCAACACTAGGGGGCGAGGACAACGCCTTGCCAGCCTTTAGGACAGGATAGTAGGGATGAAATAGGGAGATGCGATAGGACAGGACGAATAGGATGGGGATCAGGCAGTAGGAATGAAATAGAGGCATGGGATAGAAGGAATGGGATTCAGGGAGCAGAGAGAAAGAATGGCATAGAGGGACTGGGATAGGAGAGTGAGGTAAAGGGATCAGACAGGAGGAATGGAATAAAGGGATGAGATAGAAGGAATGGGACTGAGGAATCAGGACAGGAGGAACTGTATAGAGGAAATGGGATAGAAGGATGAGATTCAGGGGTGGTATAGGGGGACGGTATACGAAGATGGGCTACAGGAATCAGAGAGAAGGAATAGGATTGAGGAATCAGGACAGGAGGAAGTGGATAGAGGAAATGGGATAGGAGGATGAGATACCGGGATGGTATACGAGGATGGGCTAGAGGAATCAGACAGAAGGAATAGGATGAAGTGGATAGAGGGAACGGGATAGGAGAGGTAAGTGGGCCATCGGCACCCTCACTCATCGCATGAAACGCGATTAGCTCAATTGAAACCGTTTCACTTGGCTATTCTGTGTCCGCGTGGTGTTACCCCCATCGAGCCGGTCCTAAGAGCTGCAATCGTGGCTCCACCGCGTCACAAAGGCACTCACAGCGTTCGTGGTCATCTCGTAGTGGTGCACGTAGTCCGGGAGCGGCAGCCTCATTACGACCTCGTCGCCGACCGTCGCCAGGTTAACCTTTTCGGCGATCTCTTCGTCGGCGACGAAGAATCGCTCGTAGGTCTTGATTATGTGCTCCAGAGACGGCACTTGAGGGCAGAGGTATCTGCGAAACAATTATTTTCGGATTATATTTTCACTTCCCTCCCCCTACGAGCTGGGATGATCCCAGGGGCCCAATTCTGTTATCACTATCTCGTCAGAATCGCCAGACACTATCGTCTCAATCGGCCTGCTTACGGTAATCTGTTAATCCCAATGACGCGCCTGTCTGTCTATCTTTATCAACGCGAGCGACGCGAGCCTTACACTATCACACAATGTATGCATTTTTGTGATACACTTTACTGAGAAACTATCACACTTTCAGATTTGGGCTGTGACATAGTAATTTTAGTTTATTCCTAGAAATGTTGTCTAGTAATTAGTAAGAATTATTACTAGATGTGTGTAAAAATATTATTTAG
This sequence comes from Dendrolimus kikuchii, assembly GCA_019925095.2. NCBI lineage: Eukaryota > Metazoa > Arthropoda > Insecta > Lepidoptera > Lasiocampidae > Dendrolimus > Dendrolimus kikuchii. Next base: position 2,666,409 of record JAHHIN020000030.1, on the reverse strand, counting down.
TACACAAAAAAAGTGTAGTGGAATACTTACAAGCCAATAGATGGCGCTGTGCAATAATTGAGGTCGCAAACGATTCCCGAAACGTAGAATAGAATAGAATATCATTTATTGCATAAACTATCACATATATAATTTAGGAATTAGGAATATATACAAATTTTCAACAGTAAAGGGCCTAGGCTTCGCTGGAAGATCTTCTTTTGAGACGAAGGAGCATTCCAATTCATTCCATCTCACACCTCCACCCTACACGGAGAAACCCCCCCCCCCCCCTTCAAAAGACACTCTTTGATACCACCCGTAACCAGAAGGCTGAGTTCGTATTTTGCGAGAAGGAGTCTTAAGTATTTAGTTTAATTTATAATTTAGTCTTAATTTCAATTTATTTTTGTCTTGAACAAAAAGAGAACTTGATTATTTTTTTTTAAATTGGAGGAATTAACAATTTTAATTATTTAGAATTTCGATATGCTGCATCTAAGATACGAAACAATATACCACCTTTAAGACAATTAAATTACTCAATTATCACTTATCGCTAGCACTTAAAAAACCTCTTAGATGAGCAACGGAAGCTAGAAAACATCAATGTCAATCTTTCTTATCTTTATATATATAATTCTTCTGTACGTGTGTTGACAGTGAACTCCTCCTAAACGGCTGGACCGATTTGAATGAATTTTTTTGTGTGTGTTCAAATGGATTCGATGATGGTTTAGATTCACAATTGGACCCGGTAGGTGGCGCTGCCATTGGGTTTGAAATTTTCTTCAGGGCATGACAACGTCTGCCGGGACAGCTAGTATATTATAATTTTGTCTTCTGCCTCTACAATACTATTCTGTTTATAAACATGTATCGACGCCCCAGCGCAGGAAATTGTATTCCTTCTCCACACTTGCACGGATAAAAAAATTAATATAACCCATTCCAAGAGATGGTAACTGTATCGACGTGGCTCAGCCATTAACGCTTCATAGGATTCAAAGTCGTCGCCCCCCCCCCCCCACCTCCTCCTTTTTTTAGCCATGGGAAACCCAATTGAGGACCATAGATCGCGAGAAGTGCAGAACCTTGGGAGGGATAATTCGCGATCCGTGTGTGGAGTTCGCCAGGTCGGGAGTGGCACTGGCACGTCCAACTGGTGCCATGGTGTTGCCACTTCCCAGTTAGGGATACCCATTAAAACCCCTGGATGTAACATCCTGCGCCTTCTGCAACCTCCTCCCCCCGCCCCTCCCCTGTTAACTTACCTCGCAGTCGCGTGCATCGCCCTCAGCCAGTCTAGCTGGTGCAGCTCCTTGAGGGTTGACGCCTCCCCGCTGACCAGCTTGAGGGTGGCCAGACGATGCGAGGACACGAACTGGAGCGCGTCGCACTCCCGCCACTGGGACAACTGGCGGGAGACCAGCGAACGGAACGCCGTGTCACCTGAGAGACACACATACGGTTGCATTAGCATATGCCCAGGAACCATCGACAACGTCGCTTTTGGTCGCTTACTCGGCGACACACACAGCGGCGGCGCTTCTTCTAGATACCTAGGTATATTTCCGCCAATTTAAAGGTCATCTTTATGAGTTAAATCCCGTGTTATTTTTATGCAGATTAATCAATGAAGTTCCATAGTAATCCCTTTAGCAGTTATTGCTTGATAGAGTCACAAACAACACCCATCCTCACAAACATTCCTCTATCTTCACAAACATCCACCTATCCGCATAGACATTCATTCATCCTCGCACATATCTATCCCTACAAACATCCATTCAACTTCACAGCCATCTATTATCATTATCCTGACAAACACTCAACCATCCTCATAAAAATCCATCTATCCTCGAAAAGACCCATCCATCGCTCCTCACAAGCATCCATCCAACCTCACAAACATCCATCCCTCCTAAGAATCCATCCATCCTCATCAATCCATCCCTCCTAATAATAATCCATCCATCCTCACAAGCATCGATCCATCCTCACAAACATCCATTCCTCGAAAAAATCCAACCATCTTTACAAGCATACATCCATCCTGACAAACATCCATCCCTCCACCATAAGAATCCATTCCGACAAACATCCATCCCTCCTCCATAAGAATCCATCCTCACAAGCATCGATCCATTCTTACAAACATTCATCCCTCCACATAAGAATCCATCCATCCTCATCAATTCATCCCTCCTCATAAGAATCCATCCATCTACACAAACATTCAACCATCCTCATAAATCCATCCATTCTCACAAACATCCATCCATCCTCATAAATCAATCCATTCTCACAACATCGATCCATCCTCACGAACATCCATCCATCCTCACAAAACTACCGTTTCTAATATTAATAGGGTACTTACCGGCTGCCTGAGCGATGAGTATTGCCATGTTGAGGTCTCCATTCTCCCTGGCAACCCTGCAGGCTTCCAAAACCCTCCCACCAAGGAGAAGGGTCCAGACACTGGCGCTGTGACCGTCTGCAGCTGAAATTTCTCTTTAGTTATGGACCGTGAAGTCAAAATGTCAACCTATTAAGAACAGTAAAGAAAGTTCAAATATAATATATATAATATATATCAAATATAATATATAATATATATCAAATATAATAATAGCTATGTCTCCTAGTGTCCCTCGCGGGGACGTGGAAAGATCTTGATTGGCGGCGTCTAAGACGCCGCCGTCTGTGTCTGTCTGTCGGTGCCTGCCAGCCTACCGTCCTAACCGTGGGCGGACTGATCCGGGCCAGCCGTTTCGTAATAACGTCGACTCTGTCCGTCAGGACGTTACGCGGTCGTCGAACAAGAGCCTTTCGACGAGGCTTATAATCGGACGCGGACACGACGAGCGGATTTCGATGGTGCGGCGCGAGATCGAAATACTTATGCGAGAGCGACGTAATGTAGTTTTTGATGGAGGGAAGCTCCAGATCGCGGTGGAGGTCGACGTTACGCATACAGAGGGGAGCACCGACGGCTCTGCGCATGAATTTATTCTGCACGATTTGCAGTTTATTTAAAAGGGCAGGCTTGGCATGGCCGAATACCACACTCGCGTATGTCATGATCGGGAGGATGCATGTTTTATACAGAGTAAGCTTGTGTCTGAGGGACATTTTGCTTCGTTTGTCTATCATGGGTGCTAAACGACCCATCACAAATCGCGCTCTATTTCGGACTATAGTGATATGCTCGTTGAAGCGCAAATTCTGATCCAGGGTGACACCAAGGTATTTGGTGTACTTTGCCCAGGGGATTTGTTGGTCGTAGAGCGAAATGGTTTTTAGGCGAAGGCTAGCGCGTTTGGGGGAGCGAAGCGTGCCCGGGGAAAAGAACATTGCTGCGCTTTTCTCCGGGTTTACCTCTATCCTCCATTTGCGAAACCATTCGCCTAGCACTGTGACAGCTGCCTGCAGCCGGACGCAAGCCATTTCTCGGTTGTGATCTGATGTATAGAGTGCGGTGTCATCCGCGAAGAGGGCCAACTCCACGTCTCGAGTTTTTGGGATGTCGCTGGTGTACAGCGTGAAGAGTAGTGGCGACAGGGCCGAGCCCTGTGGTACACCGGCTGTAAGTGGGTGAGGGGACGAGCGCGTTCCCTCCACTCGAAAATGAAAGCTACGACCTAGGAGGAAGTCTCGCACGATGAGCACGAGTCTGTCTGGCACACCGAACTAAATCAAGCCGTTGTGCCAGACCTTGTCGAAGGCTTTTGCTACGTCTAGGAACAGTGCGACTATTCCTGTAGGGCGGCGGCGATGGGCAAAGTGAGATAATATGTGCTCCGTGATGCGGTGCACCTGTTAGACGCATGAGTGTCTGGCACGGAAGCCAAATTGCTCATCGGGTATTAGATGTTTGCTGAAGGCAAAATCTCTAAGTCGAGAAAGGATGACTCTCTCGTAAAGCTTGCTGAGTGCGCTCAGTAGGCTGATTGGACGGTAGCTGGACGGTTTATTAGCCGGTTTTCCCGGCTTGTGAATACCGATGACATCTGCCTCCTTCCAGATCGCGGGAAAGGAGCAGTTTGTTATGGTGGCATTGAAGATGCTCACCAGGATTATAATTAGATGGGCGGGTAGGAGTTTTAAAACGCGATTGTTGATGCCATCGGTCCCTGGGGCCTTTCGCGGTTTGAGAGACTTGATCAGATCTTGCACTTCTTCGACCGTGACCGGGTCGAGTGTGGTTTCCGCTGGTAAGGAGGATCTACGTTCGACCTCGGAGTCCACCTCCGTCAGGTGTGACTGGTCGACGTTTTGCGTAGTGGGGGAGCATTGAAGCTCTAGACTCTGAGCAAGGCACTCGGCCTTCTCCTCGTCATCGAACGCCTCGGTGTTGTTGGCTCTTTCTAGCGCGGGTATAACAGTAAGGGTGTCTGATTTGAGAGCTCTAGCCAGCTTCCAGTACGCCTGGTGAGTTGGTTCAATATCCCTCAACGTTCTGTCCCAACGTTGTTCCCTGACTTCCCGGATACGTAGTTTGACCTCGCGCTCTAGTTCGCGAAGTCGGATTCTGTTATCCTCGGTGGGATATCTGTCATGAGCTCTGGAGGCGGCTCTCTTTTCCCTCAGCAGTACCCTCACCTCGTCCGGCAGGCATAAGTGGCGGTCATCCTCCACTGGCACCTGCCTGGACGAGTTCCGCACTGCGGATTGAAGGTGGCTGGTGAGGGCTTCGATCGCCCTCTCCGTGTCTTGGCGGGACTCGATGTGGTCTGGGATGCGGTCCAGGTCTTGTGAGCTGATTGCCTTGAGGAGGGTCTCAAGTCTCAACCAGTCCACAGAGGTCCTAGTTTCAGATGTCTGGTCTGTCTGTGGTCCTAATCTAAGGATAACCGGACGATGGTCCGAGTCTATATCGTCCATCGTTTCGATCGAATGGAACTGAAGAGTTACGCCCCTCAGTAATGCTAGGTCAAGAGTGTTTGGGGTCCCCCAGTCGCGGTTAGGGGGGTATCTTGTGGGGGTCATGGGCGTTAGTATATCAAACATAAGATTGTCTGATATATTTATTAGGGCTCTGCCATTGGGGTTAGTGGTATTGCAATTCCACTGTTCGTGTTTGCAGTTCAGATCTCCGGCTATTATAACAGCCGGGCCTAAGTTGAATAGGGCTTCTAGGTCTTTTTTAATAAGGGTTTTCTTGGCAAGCGAGGTATGCTGAGACTATGACTAGAGGTTGGTGGCCAGTCATTGCTAGTCTGCAGGCGGATACCTCCATACCTTCTAGTGGGGGGGTGACTACAGGCATGCAGTGTAGGGATCTTCTGAAATAGATCAGGGTGCCGCCACCACGGCCTACCCTGTCATGTCTAGTGACCCGATAGTTAAAGATCTTTGGATCTCTATTACTCGGTTTCAGGAAGGTCTCCTGTACTAGTAGTATATCTACTTGATTGGTAACCAGGAAGTCATGGACCAAGTCGCGCTGGTTTCGAAGGCCATTGGCGTTATAAGTCGCCAGAGTCAATGAGCGTGGTTTATTTCTACCTACATGCGCCATTTGTTACCGGTAACAATAATTTGTACTAGGTTGTTTAGTTACAACGATCTAAGTATTTGGAGGAGGTACGCGTGATCCATTTCGATCGCGAGTTGATCCCGGAGGGAGGGTTGAGTTGACTCTGAAACTTGTCTCAGTTTCCGAGCCAAGAGTTGGACCACTTCCAGGTCGAAGGGCAAGTTCTTGGCGAATTTAGTCGCCAGAGCTAAGTCCTCCGCTATAGAGTGGTGGGCCGACGGCCCAGAAGGTGCCTTAGAAATGGGGGCGGGGGAGAGGGTGGCCGAGGGTAGGCCGGCCATAACTGGGGCACGCGTCCTTAGCGGAGGAAACGCTTCCGTCGTGGGAAGACCCGTCCAGTGGTTTACCACTGGAGGGGGGGACCGCCACGAATGCGGGTTTGTTCGGCACTTTTCTAGTGCCTTTTTGGGCATTACCCTTTCCGACCTTACGTTTGGGTCGGGGGGCGGCAGGGCAGCCTCTGTAGTTAGCGGGGTGACCCGCTTGGCCGCAGAGAATGCAGCTCGGTGGCTCCGGGGAGTCCCGGGTGCGAGTGCACTCCGAGGTCCCGTGGTCGCCCAGGCACTTGACGCACCTGGGACGGGATTGACAATGAAGGGCAGAGTGCCCATAATGTTGGCAGCGATGACACTGCCGCAGTGTATGTTTTTCGTGTGGACGTTCCACACGAAGGCCAGAGAGAGTACAGACCTTCTCAAGTTCGAAGATCTTTTTTCCCTCTGGGGAGAGGTCGAGGACAACCAATACTAGGTTTAGAGGCGACTTTGTGGCGTCGCCTCTGTGCATACGGTGCACTTCGTGCACTGGTAGGGCTTGGGACTTAAGGTCCTCTAGAATGTAGGAACTTTCAATTTCCTGAGGAAGTCCGCGGATAACAGCCCGAAGGCGTTTTTCTTCTGGCAGGGCGTAAGTGTAGTAACCGATTTTACGGTCATATAATAGAGTAGTTAGGGTGCGGTGGTCACTTGAAGATGTGACCATAACTTTGATGCTGTGTTGGGTATCACGGGCCTCTTTTATGGAGATTGTCTTACCTGGCAGTTCCTTAGCGAGTTGAAGCCAATGGGCTTTCTCGCGGATGATCAGGGGTGGCGGCGGACGCTGTGAAGGTGGCCCAGGGCGGCTGGAAGGTGCCACTGTCGGTTTTGTGCCCCCAGTGGGAGCGGGGTTGGGGGGGACCTCCCTCTGAGTCTTACGCTTTTTACTACGATTGACGGTTATGAAACCGTCATCGTCTGTGCGGTCTAAGGGGATGTTCGCGGGAGGCGCGACATCCATGGGGGTAATTTCATCGGCCCGTGGAAGAGGGGCAACCCTGAGGTATTGCGAACCTTCAGGGGTTAAGTTGATTTCTCGACGAGAATCGATTACGCGGTGGACGGGCGAACGTGAACGCGATGTCGTCGAACTCGCGGAGCTCGAACGCGGTTTTCTCGGTGCGGAACCGCGAGAAAACGAAGCGCGCGACTTTGGTGCCACACGGTGGGCGTCGTTGAGCGGGGGTGCGGGCGGCGGGCGCACCGGTAACACGGCGGGTACGGACGCGGGGGGCGCGGGCGCTGCGGTAGAGCGTAGGTGGTCTGCGGCATGCGCGGCGGCGGGGGTCGCGGGGGGTGCGATGGTCGCGGCAGATGCGGGCGCGGGGAGGAGGGCCTGCGCGGGGGCGCTTTGTACGTGTGACTCGCAGGACACAGGTTTCTCGAAATTAAGTTCCAAGATTACAACGGATGCCATTGATTGGGACTCCGGAGTCCTCAAAAATTGGTCGAGTGCTTGAGGGAATTGCTGTCGTAAAAACGACAGCAAACCCTCCAACAGCGACGGAGAGGGCTCCACGCCGTCCATTGTCCCTGAGGGGACGAACGATTTGGTGGAAAAACCACCTGATGACGCACTTTTTACTGCACTATCACAGAAAAACACAGATCGACCGGGTGAACGAACGAACACAACGAACACGAATAACGGACTGCCGAGGCGGAACGGGAGACGTGCGCGCGCGACGAACGACAGCGGGCGAATGAGGCCCATCTATTATTGTTGGAAATTTGTATATATATATATATTCTTTGTACGTTTCGGGAATCGCTTGCGACCTAAATTATTGCACAGCGCCATCTATCGGCTTGTAAGTGTTCCATGACAAACTCTTTTCTATATAGAAGTAAATAAGGGGTCTTTGAAAGTTACATCTTAAGGTGTTATGGGTATCTGATGAGGAGGTATAAAAGTCACGTGACAAAAATAATATTAAACTTGAAGAGTCGATAGGTACAAATGTAAAAGTAGACCAAAGAAGAGATGATGAAGAAGGACATGACGATTTGTAGTATGACAGAGGACGAATGTCAAAACAAAGGAGTGCAGAAGGTTCCAACCTCAAATGACTGGAAGAAGGAGATAGAAGAGATCTTACCATCCTCAATTTCTCCTTTAGTAGGTTGGGACAACTCTTCGTCGGTTGCGTCCGCAACGGCCGATGCGAACCACTCCAACAGTTGCTTGTGGCGGCCAACCACGGCCAACTCGTCCGTGCCCGGGATACCTGCAACAAACGAATGCGTACATTTGAAAACAAACGACCACGTGCGAGTCGGAATCGCGTATAGAAGATGTATACGATAATTTTTTTATTTTATTTTTATTGCATGCGTTCAGCTTACAAGCAGACGGCCCACCTGATGGAAAGCGGTTACCATCACCTATGGACATTCGCAACACCAAAGATTTGCTTGTTTCCTACATTTCGCACTGTATTATCTCCCATAGTTATTACTCACCGTCGTTATCCAAATCGGCCCCCCATAGAGCTTCACATAACTTCCAAACCTCATAACAGTACGCCCCGGTGACGCCAAACTAAAAGAAAAAATAAACTCAGTTTTAACAATTACTGTTTATTTATTTATGCGTGCGAGTGGAAGGCAGCCTGTCGCCCTGGTTTGACGTCAATATTGGCGTCCGCCAGGGCTACGTGCTGTCGGCTTTGCTGTTCATCCTATACCTGGACGATTGTCTCCAGAGAATAAGATTGATGGATGTTGGGGTGCGAATGAGTGATCTAGTTGTAAGCACCTTGCTTTATACGGATGATGCCGTGCTTTTAGCCGAATCGCCATCAGAACTGCAAACACTAGTCACAATGATGAAAGATAACTGTCAAGCGAAAGGCTTACATTTGAATGCGAAGAAAACAAAGGTTATGGTGTTTGAAAGAGAAGAAAACAGAACGAATGCAAGGATAATGGTCGATGATGTTATGCTAGAGCAAGTGAATGAGTTTGTATATCTTGGATGTGCTTTTAGCAGGGATGGAAGGTACACCGCTGATATAGAAAGAAGAGTGAATTTGGGGAATAGTGTGAATGGAGCGTTAGGTAAACTTCTAGGCGCTAAGAACCTCAGCCAGAAGGCCCAGCTCGCCATACACAACGCGGTGCTGGTACCTACGCTCACGTATGGATGCGAGAGTTGGGTATGGAAGAAAGAGCATGAAAGTTGAGTAAACGCGGTCGAGATGCGAGCACTGCGCAAAATCTGCGGAGTGACGCTCGCGGACCGCGTTCGTAATACCGAAGTAAGAAAGAGAGTTGGTCTGAAAGAGAGTGTCGGGGTGAAGGTAAGGAAAGGAATGCTCCGGTGGTTCGGGCATGTGGAAAGAATGCATGATGAAAGAATGACTAAACAGATATACAATGCAAAAGTGGATGGATGCAGAAGTCGTGGAAGGGCATGACACACCTTCCATGATCAAATTGATCGTGTACTAGCAGAAGGTGATGTCAGGAGCCTTAAGAACAGACGAGCTTGCATGACCAGAGTCATGAATGTCAAAGAGGCAAGTGAGGTGTGTAAGAATAAGCCTAAATGGCACTCTGTTGTTCGTGCCTACCCCGCAAGGGAACTGGCGTGAAGTTATGTATGTATGTATGTATGTTTATTTATTTATGAAGTGTTGACGATAGAATTCGATGGATGAACGGACCGCTCGGTGTTACCCGTAAAATAAAAAAAAAAATTAAATTATTATATATACAAATACAATCAATCTACTTATATAATTATATTAAATTTTAAAAAAGTTTAATATTTATGTATTTTGATGTCTTGAAGTTGGTATCTTTTTTCGTACAGTTTTTAAATACAATTCAGTCACGATACGCCTATTCCGGTTCTGGCTCCAACACCTTTGACCTTTTGGATACTTACCATCGACAACAACGACAGTCACCATACGTAAACGTCACATGAACAGTGACAGATAAAATGTCACTTTACGAACTTCAAGTCCCTTCATTACTTCACTATACGTTAAAATTTTAACAGCGTAACGATTTATTGTAAGAACGAATTATACGAATTTATCCGAAAAAACCTCTCAATTTTGGATATCCTCCATTCCTGTGTCTACAAATACCATAATTTTCTCGATTAGGTTGATAACGAAGTTTCGCTTGCATAAAAGGTCACTCACAGCAGGTCGTCGCTCTTTCATCTCGTTGGCGTGTCTGACATGAGCGGACAACACCTCACGCCTGGCCGAAGGGGAATCGTCCAACTTGGCAAGCGGACATTGCTGCTCAGACGATACAGACGACGTGGTGAACTCCAGAAGCGTTGCCAGGTGGCGTGATAGTACTTCCTGAAAATAAAACAAGGGAGTTCGATTATTCAACTTCTATATTCTCGTAATGTGAAACTCCTTGGTGGAATTCTTATTAAAAAAAATTCATCTAAGTACAATCTGCCAAATTCCTCCTTGATCACTTCTCTAACATTTTGCTTTAAATGACTCCTAGTTCGAAGTTCGTAGAAGTTTCGACATCCGAGCACACACACTCAAATTTTCAATATTACACCAATCAGAACGTTTCTGAAGTGTTTAAACTAAAGGAAACAATTACTCGCGTTTAATTGCAACATGCACTTTGCCGATTGACGATGCCCTCTTTCTTTTATATTCTGCTCTCGCTTTGTTTATGGACTTTGATTCAATTGCCTCCTTGTAAAATCCAAAACAGGTAACAATAAAACCCCGCCCCTTAAAATCGATGTTCTATTTATGCACACTATTGCATTTTAATAGTATTGTGGGAAGGCACCAGTGGAACCATAAGACTTCTATGAAAACTTTACTTCGCATATACAGATCGTCCTAACACAATGACACACAACGGAGAAGGGGGAAAGGGGCGAACGCAGCGCCACAGGCAAATAGTGTTACATGTATTAAAACAGGCTAGGGTGTAAAATTCATAATACCAACACACACGAGTCACTGCGCTGTTAGCGAAAGTGATTGCGAGGCGATTTTAGCCCAATGGGTGGTTCACCGTCGCTTTGGTCCATTGTACCTATTTTACCGCACGTTCCATTGTTGGATGCGTAATTTTTAACTTTCGAACAGGCTTCGTAAATGTATTTTTTTTTATGAAACGTGTCAAAGATATTATTATAAATTGTATTGGTGGCAGTTGCTTTTTTTAAAATTAAATTCGATATAGACTGGGCTTTATGACTATTATTAACGTTATTTACAATTAAAATATACTTAGAAGAAATACGTATTGGTGCTATTACGAGTATGCAAGTAAATGCGCGAGAGAATCGAGTGAGAGTGGTTTAACACCTTTTTTCCGGCCTCCAAGGCCGCTCGTAAATCCCTCGTTCTGTCCGACGCCTAGCTGCTAACTGTGCGAGCTATGGGCGTCGGTGGTATGCTGGCCGCGGAGAGGTGTGCTCCGGCGGGCGGGTCAGGTGGGTGCTCTCTGTCCGCAACAAGTTGAATACGTACCTCGATATTATAATTCCTGTCAGTGTGACCGATGCCTAATCTCGTGACGACCGATTCTGACCAATTATCTGAGGCGCGCCCGCGTACGTATTTACCCAATTCGGACAGGTCCGATGCTGTAATAAAAAAAGGTCAAGTGCGTGAGTTTAGACGACAAATACTTGGTAGTTTCGGTATTTAGCTACTACAGTAGAACTAGCAATGCTATGTAAAGCCTCGGTCACACATAGCGAATACTCGCTGTGATAAAAAAAAAAGAAATAATGAAAAATATTTACTGTGGCAGACTAATGCACAAAACAATACGGCAAATACATTTGTTTGTTACATTTTTTTTTTGTTTATTGCAGGAGATTAGCAGACAGGCAGACGGCCCACTTGATGGAAAGCGGTTACCATCGCCTATGGCCATTTGAAACACCGAAGGTGCTACAAATGCGCTGCTGCTCTCTTAAGGGAAACTGGAACCTGGTCACTGATGTCGGAACACAACTCAAGGATGTTATGGCGACATACTTTAGACCAGGGGTGGTAGCCATCCAGTCAGGCGAATGCCCTACCACCTGGCTGTAGGTTGTTTTGTCGCCTCTTACGACAGGCTGCCCCAACGCACGAAATTGTATTCTTTCTCCGTTCCTGCACGGATAAATATAAATACAAACAGTATGGCAGCATAACTCAGCGTTATGCTATCAGGTGCTGAGCAGCAGCCTCCATCCATCAGTCCAGTGACATTCGACAGAGATTGATTGTTTATTCTATGTATAAATATAATAATATCAGCCCATAAATGTCCCACTGCTGGGCTCGGGCCTCCTATTATAGGGGGTACGGACAGTATACCCTCCACGCTTGTCCAAGGCGGCTTGGCAGGTTTGATACATCGGGTATCTCGATATGCAGGTTACATCACGATGTTTTCTTTCACCGTTATTAGCACGTGGTAATTAAAAATTAAAATTAAAATACATTTGTTCATAGCCACAACAGACAACTATTTAAAAAAATCGATATGTGTGCGAATCGACACATAGTAGAAGTGAAACTTCAACGGACAAGTGGAAGAACGAATCGCAAGAAAATTTTAACTTGAAGTTTTAATGTATGTATTAAAATTGTTAATGTAGTCCAATTTGAAAACCTGCCCACTTGTCCGTTGAAGTTTCACTCCTACTATGTGTCGCAGCACACATTTCAATTTTTCGCAGGTTTACTGCAAATCATGATTCGGTTAGGTTAGCTACATTTTAATTAATGCATTTCTTATTTAAACATATTTCATTTTATCAAACAAAGAAACTGAATTCGATCCGAAACCAAAAAACGTATCCATAGTCTACTCTAAAATTATGCCACCTCTCACGACGTCTAGTCTAAATTTATGTCGCTCCTCCACGCGACCGTAACGCTTTTTCGTGACAGAAAAATACTAAGACCCCGTCTATATAGAAGTTTCACTTCAAAAAACCCCAAGATCTAGAACCAATGACACTCACACTTAGGCAGGTCGTTAACGGCGTCGTAGCTCGTGACGTAGGTCAGGCTCGCCGAGAGACCAAAACCGACTCGCGAGTGGCGCGCCCGGCTCACCGACATGTCGGCGAAGCACGCCGCGTCCAGCTTACCTGAAACCACTCCACACATTATAATGATGGCTATGGTATAGTTATAGGGCACAATTATTTATTAGTTAGTAGCTCTATGTCACGTATATAAACAAAATATATTTATTAGATTACAAACATCGCTATCATTACAGTTGTCACCAATACGATAGTGTGGTACACATAATACACTATATATATATATATATATACATATATATATATACATATATATATATATATATATATATATATATATATATATATATATATTCAAAATTCAAAAACAAGTTTTTATTCAAAATAAGTTCCACTAGAGAAGACTTTTTGAAGGTCATACATGTAAGTTAACTACCTATTCTATGTACACCGCTTCGCAACGTGTTGATGCTGTAAAGGAGAACAAGCGGCAAGAAACTCCCCAGCAACACGTCTACCTAATATTGTTTTTTTTATGTTTCATATTCATATATTGACGGCCTCTGTGGTTGAGCGGGCTAAGCCTTTGCCGGCGTACCTCACTGCAACGCAGAGGTTTCGGGTTCGATTCCTGGTATAGTAAATTTCGGAAACGTATTTTCTCCGTTATTTACTATGGTCTGGGTGTCTGGGATCGGCCCCAGAGTAGTCCGTTGTATATTACCCATAACACAAGCGTAACTTGCTTAATTTGGGGATATACAATGTGTGTGTTTGTCTGCCGATTATTATTATATTATTATTATTACATTCTATTTATATCTCAAATCCTTTATATATATATATTGTTGTGGGTAGTTTTGAATATCGGATGGGGAGTACGGATTAAAGTCAGTTGTTGTCTAGAACTCGGTGTTTCATTTATCAAAATTACTACATGGTGACAGCGGTGAAAAAATCAATATAAATACTGTGAAAAGTGATTAATTATAGCAAAAAGTCCGTGATTTGTGTATATGTGCGTAAAATCGTAACAATGGAACACGCGAGACCGCCGCCCGAGTTGAATTTTGAGGGAGGCCCCGTGGCGCGGGCCGACGCCTGGAAGCGGTGGAGGCAACAATTCCAGCTGTTTGTAAAGGCATCCGGGGTTAATTCTGAATCGTCAGGAGTGCAAGCTAGTCTGCTCGTGAACCTTATAGGGCCAGAAGGTTTTGACGTATATCAAACGTTCACTTTTAAGGATGATACAGAAAAAGATAACGTTGACGTCATTATAAAAAAATTTGATGAGTACTTTGGAACAAAAGTGAATATAACTCTATTGAGATACAACTTTTTTATGCGAAATCAAGAGGACAATGAGTCGATACAAAGTTATGTTACAGCCTTGCGTTTATTAAGCAAAAATTGCGAATTCAGTACATTACGTGATGACCTAATTAAAGATCGAATCGTATGTGGTATTAGGAATACCACTGTGAGAGATAGATTGCTGAGATGCGAAGAGCTCGACTTAGACAAGGCAATTAAGGTTTGCCAAGCTCAAGAAGTGTCACAAGAAAGTGGTAAACAGTTGGGCGCAAATGGTGAGTGTTCAAACACAGTACATGTTCACGGCGTGGAACGCCGTGTGAGCGGCGGTGCCGGGCGCCAGCGCGGGCGCCGTGGCGGTACGGGCGCTGCGCGGCGCGGAGGCCGCGGCGGCGACAGCGGCGGTGCCGATAGCGCGCGGCAGCGGCGCGAGTGCCCCGGGTGCGGCGGCTCGCGCTGCGCCGACGATTGTCCCGCACAGTACGTTAATTGTTTTTGTTGCGGACACCGTGGACATTACGCCAGAATGTGTAAGTCGCGTTTTTTTCATAATAAAGAAAGTGTTCGAAAAGTATGTGAAATAGAAAAATATGACTCTGTAGTGAATGTGAGCTCGGAAGAAGATGAATTATTTTTTTTGAATATGGTTACTAGTGCCAATAGCCAGGAACAGTGGTCGGAAACTTTATATTGTTCAAACGGGTCTGAGGTATTTAAGCTTGACTCTGGTGCCGATATCAATGTAATTTCGTATATAAGGTTTAGATCATTAGGGTTCAGTAACACAATTATAAAAACGTCTAAAATAAAATTACAGTCGTATACGGGTAATTTTATACCTATCAAAGGTGTATGTGAGTTAAAGTGGGTCTATAAAAATAATGTTTTCAATTTGAATTTTGCTATTGCAGATATTGAATGTGCAAGCGTGTTGGGACGGAAATCTTGTGAACAGATGGGCTTGATAAAACGTATTAATACTATAAGACTATCAGATTATTCGGATTTGTTTAGTGGATTAGGTTGTTTGCCGGGAAAATATAGTATTGTAATAGACAAGTCAATACCACCCGTTATTAGCGCGTCTAGAAAAATTCCTTTAGGTTTAAGGGAACGTTTAGCTGATGAACTAAAGAAAATGGAAAATTTAGGGGTGATTAGGAAAGTGTTGCACCCAACGCAGTGGGTCCACCCGCTCGTGTTGGTGGCTAAGAAAAATAATGGCATACGAGTGTGCCTTGATCCCCGTGAGCTGAACGTGGCGGTGCGGCGCGCGCACTTTCAGCTGCCCACGCTCGCAGAGATGGCGGCGCGTATGCACGGAGCTGCCGTCTTCTCGGTTTTGGACGCGAACTCTGGTTTTTGGACAGTACAGCTGGATGACGCGAGCGCTGACCTCTGTACTTTTGCCACGCCGTTTGGACGGTATCAGTTTCTACGTTTGCCATTTGGCATCAGTTGTGCCTCTGAAGTTTTCCACGGGAAATTGCGCCAGTTGTTAGAAAACTTACAAGGAGTGGATAATTTCATTGACGACGTAATTATTTGGGGTCGTAATAGAAAGGAACACGATGAACGATTGAAAGAATTTTTAAACCGAGCTAGAGAAATTAATCTCAAATTTAATAGGGAGAAATGTAGGATAGGAGTAAAAGAGGTGCATTATTTAGGGCATATTTTTGACGCGAACGGCATAAGGCCAGATGACGAGAAGGTCAGGGCCATTAGGGATATGCCCCCGCCAACTGATAAGAAAGGAGTAGAGAGATTTCTAGGCGCCGTTAACTATTTATCTAAATTTATACCGAATTACTCTCAACGAGCAGTACCTTTGACTAACTTGCTCAAAAAAGAGAATGCTTGGCGATGGGAACAGAGTGAGGCAAACTCATTTAAAGAATTAAAAGAATGCGTGTGTAGTGCTGGGGTGTTGGCACTATACGACGTGGGCGCGCCGGCGCAGTTATCGGTGGACGCGTCACGTGATGCCGTGGGCGCCGTGCTGCTGCAGGGCGGTCGCCCGGTTGAGTTCTCCTCGCGCACGCTCACCGACGCGCAACGCCGGTACGCCCAGGTCGAGAAGGAAATGCTTGCAATCGTGTTTGCATGTGAGCGGTTCCATCAATACATATTCGGGAAACAAAGAGTAGTAGTTGAATCGGATCACAAGCCATTAGAGAGTATTTTTAAGAAGCCTTTGATGTCCGTCCCGGCACGTTTACAGCGTATGATGTTGCGGCTACAAAATTATGACCTAATAGTTACATATAAGCCGGGCAAGTATATGTATATTGCGGATACATTGTCCCGCGCGCCGTTGCCAGAATTATATAGCAATGAAGTTCATGAGAATAATTTATATCAAATTCAAATGATTATAAATAGTTTACCTATTTCTAACAACAAACTGTCGCTCATTAAAAAAGAATCCAAAAAGGATACTGTTTGTTTAAAATTGACTGATTACATAAACAAAGGTTGGCCCGAACATAAGTCACAAGTTGCCAATGAATTAAAATTGTTTTGGCCTTTTAGAAATGAATTTTTCATTGTTGATAGTGTTATATTTAGAAATGGTTTAGTACTAATTCCACAATCGTTAAGAAAAGAAATGCTTAGTATTGTACACGAAGGGCATATGGGAATAGACCGGTGCAAGCGGCGCGCGAGGCAAGTCATGTACTGGCCAAACATGAGTCGTGACGTTGAATTGTATGTCAGACGATGTTCCACCTGCCAAGAGTGCTTAAACGCACCCGCTAGGGAGCCTTTGATACCAATTGAAATACCTGAATTGCCATGGAACAAAGTGGGCTCTGATATTTTTGAAGTCAATAAAAAATATTTCTTAATAATTGTAGATTATTATTCAAATTACGTGGAGGTTTGTAAATTGCTAAATATTTCATCAAATTCCGTTATTTCGAATATGAAAGAGATTTTTTCGCGTCACGGTATCCCAGCCACCCTAATAAGCGATAACGGGACTCAGTATAGTAGTCATGAGTTTAGGATGTTTGCCAGAGAGTGGGGTTTCAATCATGTCACGTCGTCGCCACACTATCCACAAGCAAATGGAAAAAGTGAGCGTACCGTGCAGACAATTAAAACTATGCTAAAAAAATCAATTAAAAGCAATTCAGACTTTCAATTGGCATTACTTAATTTTCGTAATACACCGAGGGATGGTTTAAGCTCTCCTGCGCAGCTCTTAATGGGCCGCAGATTGAGATGCAGATTACCGGTGCATCCGGACTTACTAAAACCAAAATCTGTTGAACCGGCAGAATACAACAATATGATAAAGAAGCAATCTAAGACTAAAGAAATGTATGATAAACATTGTAGGGCCTTACCCAAACTCAATATAGGTGATGACGTAATATGTGTAGAAGATAAAAAAAGATGCCGCGCTAAAGTAGTAGGGGAGGCCGATACACCGCGCTCTTATATCATACAAAATAAAATAGGTAGCAGATTTAGACGCAATCGTCGTCATCTTATAAAATGCGATATGGGTGATCATCCGTCATCGTCGAACTCCAAGCAATCGTGTCCTTCTGAATGCAGTGACAACGAGTTCGAGGATGCGGATTCGGACGTCAGTTGCACAGGGGCTGCCGAAATTCAAAATAATAAAAATCATTACCATAACAACACGGCTGCTTCTGTACAACATACATTATCAGAAATGCCTCAAAGAAAGGCAAAATTAATAGCGGGAAAGAAATTAAAGTTAATAAAGGATAAATAAATAGAGAGATATATATATATAAAAAAAAAAAAAAAAAAAGAAGGGGATATAGATGATAAATATACGCAACTGTTACATTTAAAACACATTATACATAGTATATTATAAGAAACATAACTTACTAAAGATATATAAACATATAAAGTTATTAGCATATTGTAAGACACAGAAATGTATACATGGATGTGTATTTTGATGTTATCCATAAGTAGTGTTAGTATAAAATTGTTTTTGTAGTTTATTAGCGTATAAATACTCATATATTGTTATACTAAATATGGGGGAGATGTTGTGGGTAGTTTTGAATATCAGATGGTGAGTACGGATTAAAGTCAGTTGTTGTCTAGAACTCGGTGTTTCATTTATGTTCTATTTCAATCGAGTTCCACTTATCCACAAGGATAGATAAAATTGAAGTGTCTGTTTGTAATGTCTAAATAACAGTTTTTTTAATAAATACATAAGAAAGTATATACGGTACTTATATAGAAAAAAAACAATTTTTAAATTTGTTGTCTGTCTGGATGTTCCGGCTTATCTCTGAAACGGCTGGACCGATTCTGACAGGACTTTCACTGGCAGATAGCTGATGTTACAAGGAGTAACTTAGGCTACTTATAAAATTAGGGTTCGCAAAAAAAACCACGCAGACGAAGTCGCGGGCTAGCTAGTTAATAAATAAAGTTTAAAAGGAATTGATCTAAAATAAACTAAATTGTATATTAAACTAGCTGAGCCGGCAAACTTCGTACCTCCTCAGAATCAATAAATAAAAAAACGTTGATTTCTGAACGACAGGACGAACGTCAAACGTTTGTGACATTCAAAACCAAAAAAACTTCACTTTTAAATTTAATTTGATTTCTGAACGACTTTTAAATTGAATTGATTTCTAAACGACGGGACGAACATCAAATGTTTGACAGGTAGGAATAGTTTCTAAGGGAAAGCGAAATTGTTGTTTTTACTATATTCCAAGCATTGTTTTCATATTTACTCACCTTTTAAACCTTCCCTGGACTTCCACAAATAATTCAAAACCAAAATTTGCCAAATCAGTCCAGCCGTTCTCGAGTTTTAGCGAGACTAACGAACAGCAATTGATTTTTATATATATAGACAATCGTATAAAATAAAAAAAGTCTTAAAAATGAAACTACAGTCGCCATGTTGAAATTTCATACAAATTAAAGCCATCGGTTCCTTCACAGAAATTGACCTTTCCAATCTACACTATGATTTGTTATAATGGCAGCGCGGCGGCGGCGCCGTCTGTTCGCGCATACGACACAATCCACTCACCGGCGATCGTGTTCTTGAACGGTGGCACTTTCCTGTGGTACTTCAACACTATTGCATGAGGCTGGACGATCAGCGGCTTCATGGGCAACTCTGCAACCCAAGGACGACAGGTGACGTCAGTTATGCTGTGTTTTTACAGTCAAATCAAATCGCCTAGATAAGCGAAACTGTGCTATTATTGGCACCTAGTCAAATTCAATCAAGATCTTAAAAACTTCTGTATTTGAAGTGATAACTTCTTACGGGAGGGTAAACCGCTTCGTTACGTAACGCGTTACGGCGCCAGTCTGTCTGGCTTCCCTTTCTCCCACGCATACGGCAGCGGTAGGCAGGCTCCGCCTCTCTCACTCTACCCCACAGCGCTAGCCGTATTTCTTCTATTGTACATATTCAAGAATTGTAACTAAAAATAAAATATATTTTATAATCAATAAAATATTTTATTAATAAATAACCTTTCCTTGCATTATTATATTAATATACATAAAATTTAAGTAATAACCTAAGCTTTTCCCAAGTTAAACAATTTCAATATTAAATAGTTCATCTTAGATTAGTTTAAGTTATCACTTCTGTCGCTCGTCCCGAGACGCACACGTATTTTTTTACTTTCTAGCCATATGTCAACGTCAAATACATGAATTCATTTATTTTGGCCCTTATAGAAAGTTAATATATGGAAAATATTCAAAAAAAATCAGGGTAAAACGAAAGACTAATTTTTATTAATCAATTTGAGGCACCAATGTTAATATTATTTTTGTCGAAAGCTGCCAGCTGCCATCAAACTTGCCGCGCCAAAACCAAGAGAATTATACCGTCTCTTTTATTCTAATAGAAATTCTATGTAGTTAGAGGGAGATAGCGTCTGTATTTGACCACAAATTTGTGGTGCTTCCCAATTAGCCGTGTGGGACAGTTCGGGCAACAAATCTGTGGTGGCTACAAGGGTTAATTAATAGTGAATGAATGTATTTTTTTTATTTGTATACGATATAAACTAGGGGTGTACGAAAAATTCGAATTTACGAATTATTCATTCCGAATCGAATATTAATATTCGAATTATTCGAAAGTTCTCGAATAATTCAATGAAAATTCGAATAATTCGATTTTTTTTTCGAATTAATAAATTTTCGAGTATTTTAAAACATTGCATGTGTAACCTTTTTCCTATAGATTTTTTTCAAACGGAAATTAATAAAAACCAAAATGAATCGAAAAGATCTCTTGCCAATATTAAGATCTAGTTTTTTTATGTCACTGACAGAAATAAACATATATTGATTTAATGAACAAATGTTTTCTCCGGGTAATTGATTTTTAATCAAAAGTATATTATTCGTAAGAAGAATATTTTGATACACGATATAATGGAATTCAAGTTGGAAACAATAGAAAATCCAGTGATATCTCGATAGTTCGCGAATTGTTCGAAATTTTTCGATTTTTTTTTTTCGAATAATAAAGCTCGAATTATTCTCGAATCGAATATTAATATTCGATTCGAACGATACACGCACACCCCTAATATAAACTATGTGTTTTCCAAATAAATAAAAAAATGAGATGCCATCCATCTGTCGATCTTACCTTCTGTATCTAGATGAGTGATGCTGATTTCCATGATCTCGCGATCCTCTTGCGCCATTTTGGGCGCCAACGTCGGCACCGGCGCCGCCAACAGCGGTGCCAACATTGGCACCTGCTGGTCGCCAGTGGACAGCGATATGTCGTCTTCCACTTCTGTCCAAATGAACATAAACGGTATTATTCATATCGCGTCAGAGCAAGCTTCTTAAAGAAGCCTGCAAACTTACTATAAACGAATACGAAAAAAGACCAGTTACTATGTAAAATTGTATATTTCTTTTATATTGCTTAATTTTCAAAAATTGTAAGACTCAGAAGAAACAGAGAAATAGTGTTACAAACTGGGATATGGGATACGAATTTAAAATTCCGTTGGAATTATCACAAACTTCATTAGAAGTGCACACACGTAATACGGAGTTCTTATGTAGTGGAACACTTACAAGCCAATAGATGGCGCTGTGCAATAATTGAGGTTGCAAACGTTTCCCGAAACATACAAAGTATATATACTGTTAGAACCGAGGCGCCGACAAAGACATTCGCCCGCTGTCGTTCGTCGCGCGCGCACGTCTCCCGTTCCGCCTCGGCAGTCCGTTATTCGTGTTCGTTGTGTTCGTTCGTTCACCCGGTCGATCTGTGTTTTTTCTGTGACAGTGCAGTGAAAAGTGCGTCATCAGGTGGTTTTTCCACCAAATCGTTCGTCCCCCTCAGGGACAATGGACGGCGTGGAGCCCTCCCCATCGTTGTTAGAGGGTTTGCTGTCGTTTTTACGACAGCAATTCCCTCAAGCTCTCGACCAATTTTTGAGGACTCCGGAGTCCCAATCAATGGTGTCCGTTATTTCGGAACTTAATTCCGAGAAACCTGTGTCCCGCGAGTCACACGTGCAAAGGGCCCCCGCGCAGGCCCCCCTCCCCGCACCCGCATCTGCCGCGACCATCGCACCTGCCGCGACTAGCGCACGCCCTGCAACCCCCGCCGCCGCGCTTACCGCGGTCCACCTGCGCTCTGCCGTAGCGCCCGCGCCCCCCGCGTCCATACCCGCCGCGTTACTAGTGCGCCAGCTGCCCGCACCCCCGCTCAACGATGCCCATCGTGTGGCACCAAAGTCGCGCGCCTCGTTTTCTCGCGGTTCCGCATCGACAAAACCGCGTTCGAGCTCTGCGAGTTCGACGACATCGCGTTCACGTTCACCCATCCATCGCGTAATCGATTCTCGTCGAGAAATCGACTTATCCTCTGAAGGTCCGCAAAACCTCAGGGATGCCCCTCTTCCACCGGCCGATGAAATTACCCCTATGGATGTCGCGCCTCCCGCGAACATCCCCTTAGACCGCGAAGACGATGACGGTTTTATAACCGTTAATCGTACTAAAAAACGTAAGACCCAGAGGGAGGTCCCCCCCCAACCCCGCCCCAACAGCGGGCACAACACCGACAGCGGCACCTTCCAGCCGCCCTGGGCCACCTTCACAACGCCCGCCGCCACCCCTGACCATCCGCGAGAAAGCCCATTGGCTTCAACTCGCTAAAGAACTGCCAGGTAAGGCAATCTCCATAAAAGAAGCCCGTGATACTCAACACGGCATCAAAGTTATGGTCACGTCTTCAAGTGACCACCGCGCCCTAACTACTTTATTATGTGACCGTAAAATCGGTTACTACACTTACGCCCTGCCAGAAGAAAAACGCCTTCGGGCTGTAATCCGCGGACTTCCTCAGGAAATTGAAAGTTCCTATATTCTAGAGGACCTTAAGTCCCAAGCCCTACCAGTGCACGAAGTGCACCGTATGCACAGAGGTGACGCCACAAAGTCCCCTCTAAACCTAGTATTGGTTGTCCTCGACCTCTCCCCAGAGGGGAAAAAGATCTTCGAACTTGAGAAGGTCTGTGGCCTCTCTGGCCTTCGTGTGGAACGTCCACATGAAAAACATACACTGCGGCAGTGTCATCGCTGCCAACTTTATGGGCACTCTGCCCTACATTGTCAATCCCGTCCCAGGTGCGTCAAGTGCCTGGGCGACCACGGGACCTCGGAGTGCACTCGCACCCGGGACTCCCCGGAGCCACCGAGCTGCATCCTCTGCGGCCAAGCGGGTCACCCCGCTAACTACAGAGGCTGCCCTGCCGCTCCCCGACCCAAACGTAAGGTCGGAAAGGGCAATGCCCAAAAAGGCACTAGAAAAGTGCCGAACAAACCGGCATTCGTGGTGCCCCCCCCCCCCCCCAGTGGTAAACCACTGGACGGGTCTTCCCACGACGGAAGCGTTCCCTCCGCCAAGGACGCGTGCCCCAGTTATGGCCGGCCTACCCTCGGCCACCCCCGCCCCCGCCCCCGCCCTCGCCCCTATTTCTAAGGGACCTTCAGGGCCATCGGCCCACCACTCTATAGCGGAGGACTTAGCTTTGGCGACTAAATTCGCCAAGAACTTGCCCTTCGACCTGCAAGAGGTCCAACTCTTGGCTCGGAAACTGAGGCAAGTTTCAGAGTCAACACAACCCTCCCTCCGGGATCAACTCGTGATCGAAATGGATCACGCGTACCTCCTCCAAATACTTAGATCGTTGTAACTAAACAACCTAGTACAAATTATTGTTACCGGTAACAAATGGCGCATGTAGGTAGAAATAAACCACGCTCATTGACTCTGGCGACTTATAACGCCAATGGCCTTCGAAACCAGCGCGACTTGGTCCATGACTTCCTGGTTACCAATCAAGTAGATATACTACTAGTACAGGAGACCTTCCTGAAACCGAGTAATAGAGATCCAAAGATCTCTAACTATCGGATCACTAGACATGACAGGGTAGGCCGTGGTGGCGGCACCCTGATCTATTTCAGAGGATCCCTACACTGCATGCCTGTAGTCACCCCCCCACTAGAAGGTATGGAGGTATCCGCCTGCAGACTAGCAATGACTGGCCACCAACCTCTAGTCATAGTTTCGGCATACCTCGCATGCCAAAAACCCCTTATTAAGAAAGACCTAGAAACCCTATTCAACTTAGGCCCGGCTGTTATTATAGCCGGAGATCTGAATTGCAAACACGAGCAGTGGAACTGCAATACCACTAACCCCAATGGCAGAGCCCTAATAAATATATCAGACAATCTTTTGTTTGATATACTAACTCCCATGACCCCCACAAGATACCCCCCCAACCGCGACTGGGGGACCCCAAACACTCTCGACCTAGCATTACTGAGGGGCGTAACCCTTCAGTTCCATTCGATCGAAACGATATCGACTCGGACCATCGTCCGGTTATCCTCAGATTAGGACCACAGACAGACCAGACATCTGAAACTAGGACCTCTGTGGATTGGTTGAGACTTGAGACCCTCCTCAAGGCAACCAGCTCACAAGACCTGGACCGCATCCCGGACCACATCGTGTCCCGCCAAGACACGGAGACGGCAATCGAGGCCCTCACTAGCCACCTTCAATCCGCAGTGCGGAACTCGTCCAGGCAGGTGCCAGTGGAGGATGACCGCCATTTATGCCTGCCGGACGAGGTGAGGGTACTGCTGAGGGAAAAGAGAGCCGCCTCCAGAGCTCACGACAGATATCCCACCGAGGATAACAGAGTCCGACTCCGCGAACTAGAGCGCGAGGTCAAACTACGTATCCGGGAAGTCAGGGAACAACGTTGGGACAGAACGTTGAGGGATATCGAACCAACTCACCAGGCGTACTGGAAGCTGGCTAGAGCTCTCAAATCAGACACCCTTACTGTCATACCCGCGCTAGAAAGAGCCGACAACACCGAGGCGTTCGATGACGAGGAGAAGGCCGAGTGCCTTGCTCAGAGTCTAGAGCTTCAATGCTCCCCCACTACGCAAAACGTCGACCAGTCACACCTGACGGAGGTAGACTCCGAGGTCGAACGTAGATCCTCCTTACCAGCGGAAACCACACTCGACACGGTCACGGTCGAAGAAGTGCAAGATCTGATCAAGTCTCTCAAACCGCGAAAGGCCCCAGGGACCGATGGCATCAACAATCGCGTTTTAAAACTCCTACCCGCCCATCTAATTATAATTCTAGTGAGCATCTTCAATGCCGCCATAACAAACTGCTCCTTTCCCGCGATCTGGAAGGAAACAGATGTCATCGGTATTCACAAGCCGGGAAAACCGGCTAATAAACCGTCCAGCTACCGTCCAATCAGCCTACTGAGCACACTCAGCAAGCTTTACGAGAGGGTCATCCTCTCTCGACTTAGAGATTTTGCCTTCAGCAAACATCTAATACCCGATGAGCAATTTGGCTTCCGTGCCAGACACTCATGCGTACAACAGGTGCACCGCATCACGGAGCACATACTATCTCACTTTGCCCATCGCCCCCGCCCTATAGGAACAGCCGCACTGTTTCTAGACGTAGCTAAAGCCTTCGACAAGGTCTGGCACAACGGCTTGATTTACAAGCTGTACCAGTTCGGTATGCCAGACAGACTCGTGCTCATCTTGCGAGACTTCCTCCTAGGTCGTAGCTTCCGTTTTCGAGTGGAGGGAACGCGCTCGTCCCCTCACCCACTCACAGCCGGTGTACCACAGGGCTCGGCCCTGTCGCCACTACTCTTCACGCTGTACACCAGCGACATCCCAAAAACTCCAGATGTGGAGTTGGCCCTCTTTGCGGATGACACCGCACTCTATACATCAGATCAAAACCGACAAACGGCTTGCGTCCGGATGCAGGCAGCTGTCACAGAGCTAGGCGAATGGTTTCGCAAATGGAGGATAGAGGTAAACCCGGAGAAAAGCGCAGCAATGTTCTTTTCCCCGGGCACGCTTCGCTCCCCCAAACGCGCTAGCCTTCGCCTAAAAACCATTTCGCTCTATGACCAACAAATCCCCTGGGCAAAGTACACCAAATATCTTGGTGTCACCCTAGATCGGAACTTGCGCTTCAACGAGCATATCACTATAGTCCGAAATAGAGCGCGATTTGTAATGGGTCGTTTAGCACCCATGATAGACAAACGAAGCAAAATGTCCCTCAGACACAAGCTTACTCTGTATAAAACATGCATCCTCCCGATCATGACATACGCGAGTGTGGTATTCGGCCATGTCAAGCCTGCCCTTTTAAATAAACTGCAAATCGTGCAGAATAAATTCATGCGCAGAGCCGTCGGTGCTCCCCTCTATATGCGTAACGTCGACCTCCACCGCGATCTGGAGCTTCCCTCCATCAAAAACTACATTGCGTCGCTCTTGCGTAAGTATTTCGATCTCGCGCCGCACCATCGAAATCCGCTCGTCGTGTCCGCGTCCGATTATAAGCCTCGTCGAAAGGCTCTTGTGCGACGACCGCGTAACGTCCTGACGGACAGAGTCGACGTTATTACGAAACGGCTGGCCCGGATCAGTCCGCCCACGGTTAGAATAGTAGGCTGGCAGGTACCGACAGACAGACACAGACGGCGGCGTCTCAGACGCCGCCAATCAAGTTCTCTCCACGTCCCCGCGAGGGACGCTAGGAGACATAGCTCACCCCACAGGATAGACTAGGCGTGTTGCTGGGAAGTTTCTTTCGCCGTTTCTTCTCTCCCAGCCATAACACGTTGCGAAACGGCAGTAAGATAGCGTAGGCCACCGCAAACCACCGATCCCGGCCCGCCGTGATCCTTCCCTTCGGGCTTTATATTACCCGTCGCCCGTTCTCAATTAGTATTCTGTGTCGCCCTATGGTGGGCATCATTAAATTCATTCCCCATTCATGGCAACAGTCCAGCCGAGGTAAAACTCCTTAGGGAGCTCCCTCGAGCAAGTTGCCCCCCCGGGCTCGAGCGTCTTCGCTTCGCGAAGGCACTCGCCCCAAAGACCCCGGTAAAGTTGTAAGGTCTTCGGACCAACAACATAAAGTCAAGTCCAATAAAAAAAAAAAAAAAGCCGACAAAGACAAATTCCACTAGTCATAGAAAAAATCACTTACCAAGAAGAACAAGAAGAAAAGAGTGATATATATCTTTTTGATACAAAGATATATATCACTCTTTTATATCTTTAACTCTTTATCTTTACAGTGAATACTGTCAGTGTCAATTGCAGACAAAATGAGTTATTATCTGTGAGTGATATACTGAATGCTGGTAAACTGATATGAAAAAAATATAAACAGAGTGAAAAAATATAATAAAATTAATTACATTAAAACAAAATTACACCATGAAACTATAGTGTTACGATTTATTTTGGCTTGCTATTATATTCGGTTTCCTAGTTCACTTACTACGCATGCGCAGTGCGCGGGCTAATCATTCTTTCCCTTTTCTTTCTAGTCTAGTTTCTTCTCATTCGGATCTATAGTCATCGCGTGGAACAGGAATGAACTAAAGAGGTTAAAGATATAAAGACACATTTAGAACGCAAGTGATAAACTGATCTAAGCACTCTTCGCGTCGGATATATATCTTTTGAGTTAATTACTCAGGAGTTACACACCGCTATTAGAGCCTAGGCGCCGACAAAGACAAATTCCACGTACAGACTGCAAAAGCACATTTTATTACCTGTCGGCATTTGAACTAATTGTAATCCTTTTATTATTGTCTTCTTTTGTTTACTTATTTATTGGCATACGGCCCATTGTCCAAATTGTACTCGCTCATTAGCGTCATTAGCCAGGTGTTACAAGCTATTACTAGGAAACTGTGGCGGCGTTGCCGGGCGAACATATATTTGCATTTGTGGAGCATAACAGTACGGCCTAATGGAGAGAGGAGGGCAGTCGAGCGATAACCACGAGCGAAGCAAGACTTGTGTACATTCGGTGATCTATTTAGTGACGGACTTTGCGCGTGTATTTGAATTACGATCTTCTGAATTACGTTTAGACTTATTGCGTTCGGTTATATTTGTATCTGTGTTTTACGTGTTTGTATAGTTCTAATAAATTCTATAATAATTCCAACGGCATTTTAATTCGAGTCCTGCAACTCGTAATAATATAATAGCGAAATCAGGCTTGAGACACTGGTGTCCGGCGATTTTGACGAGATTGTAATATGATAGCAGAACTGAGTACACTTACCCGGATCCGCGTACAGCGACGCCTTCATGAGCTGCACGTTGTGACTCTGGCGGTGTTCCAAGCGGGCCAATTCGCTCGTCGGACTCTTCACTCCAAACGCTGTGAAGAAAAGGACAGTTCCATTCAACAATACAATAGTAAAAAAGAGCGATTTTTTTTTGACAAAAACAAAGCCGACTTTACACTTAAAATCAAAAAACAAATATTTAACAGATTTTTTCTGCAACATCTTGAAGTCGGCGCCAAGTAAAACATACATATTGTTTTTTTATGTTTTACTTCACACCGACTTTAAAATATTGTAGGAAGAAGGTTAAATATTTATTTTTGCTTTTTAACTTGAAACAGGTTAATAAAAAAAAACTTCTTAGTTGCGCAAATTCTTGAATAGCTTTAGAAATTATGTATTAAGCGCCTGTAGAAAATGTATTATTTTAGCACGCATATACAAGCATTTAAAAAAAAATGTAAGCGCTCGGCGTTCTTTAACAAGGGTTAATCTCGATTTCCCTGCGATCTACTATTTTCTTTAAGCCTGAAGTAGGCAAATGGACGGAAATTGGTTACCGTGGCCTATAGACGTTTGCAACACCAGGGGCGTCGCCAACGCGTTGCCGACTTCTAAGAAATTTTATAACGCCCTTCTTAAAAACCCCCATATCATAACGCAGGTAGAAAACCGTGGCGGTAAGTTCCCTCCTGATCATCGTTGTACGCGAAATAAACGTTCTAGAGAACCGTTGCGTAGTTGGGCCTGGGAGCTCTAGGAAATGGGGGTGAATATCCCTCCGTTGGCGAGCTGTGCGGTTGTAAATAAATACTAATCAGATACTGACTTGGTAACAATGTGACCACTTCGGAAGTGTACTTGCGAATAAGGAAAAATATTTGAAAATCGGTTCACAATTGACGGAGATATCGCGTAACACACATACAGCCGAATTGAGTACCACCTCCTTTTAGAAGCCGGTTAATATTTGTAACCTATCAGTGATGAACACTTTTTCTTTGTGATATTTTCCTAAAGCGCGCATCAGAAAGTATCAAACAGAAACTAGCTTATATGGGTTATAGGAAACAAATTGTTGCATAAACTACATCGTATTATTTACTTTACACGGTATTAGGAACGAGGCTCTTTGTCAGCATACATACATACATACATACATAACATCACACCAGTTCCCTTGCGGGGTAGGCACGAACAACAGAACACCATTCAGGCTTATTCTTACACACCTCACTTGCCTTTTTGACTTGTCAGCAGATGTAAATAAATGCGTATTGTTGAAATGAATGTGCAAATTTAATTATAACAATGTACGAAATTTCATGAAAACAATTCTCAAAGTCATGAAAAGAATGCGCAAAAATTCATGAAAGCAATGTGCAAAACTTCATTAAAGCAATTCGCAAAAAGCATGAAAACAATTTGAAAAACTTCTTTAAAACAATGTGCAAAACTTCATGAAACAAGTTGCAAAACTTTATGAAAAACAACGTGCAAAAAATCATGCAAACAATTTGCAAAACTTCTTTAAAACAATGTACAAAACTTCATGAACAAGTTGCAAAGCTTTATGAAAAACAATGTGCAAAAAATCATGCAAACAATTTGCAAAACTTCTTTAAAACAATGTACAAAACTTCATGAAACAAGTTGCAAAACTTTATGTAAAAATAATATACACAAACCTCTATTCTCTTGGTAGAAGCTCTGCGCATCGGCATTGTCCTCTGTCGTGTCCATTTCAAAAGTTAAAACAAATATTTTTATATTCATTTAATTTATTTGGGAAACATACACGAATTAAACCGACCCACAAAAAAATATTTCTATACTTTTTATCAGACCCATCTATTCTTATGTATTTCGATGCGCTGAAGCATGCAGCTGCGCTGTCTTTTGGTCCATACACCCTCAACATTTTAATGGGTGTATGAAAAATATAAAAATAGCGATACGCATGGGAGACAAGACCGTGGTCCAACGTCTAATAGAGGGCCAATAATCCCCCTCCTAAACCATCCATCATCGCTAACACCAACTGAAAATTTTTCATGTCACAACAATTAAACAATAAATTATAACACCACACAGTCACAAAAACACAACTAACAACAAAACTTACACACATACTCACACCGACGCGCACTACCACCGCTTTGCATTACACGCCCACTTCACAGACAAACCAAGACACACAAAGAGCCTAAAAATTTATAACCCAGACAGAAAGGAAAAACACACATGGTACTAGTTAAGATAATATATATAGGTATAGACATAAGGCACACACTGCTCATGCACTTCTTCACAACACCAGCATATACAGATACACTCTACATTAGTATAAGTTTAGTATTAAAACTAGAATAAATTAATATAATAAATTATTCTTAAGGTACACACTAAAAAATAATTTATATAATAAAAATAAAAATTGGCTCAAATAGTTAATTACAAAAAAATAAATACACAATTATACGAAAATTACATAAATAAAATGTCAATTTAATTTACATTAGGATAATATTGAATAAAATTGAAAAAAAAATGTCACAATAATTACTAACAAAATAGAGATTAAACAAATTAAATAAGTATTTAAAAAAAACAGTTTATGTCATTATTCTAAAAGTCATTGGATCATTCTAAATTACAGCATTTTTTTTTTATGTCCAGTTATATTTAAATTTTTTTGACACCACGTTTTTCTCATGTTTTCTTTTGTCCCGTCATGTCTGTCGTCAATCGAGTACCATTAAACTGATTAAATGCCTTTATATATTTCATAGTGCTCATTATTTATAATTCACACATTCGACCACTGCCGATCCCGAATTGCTACACATACACCATCAAAATTTTAATGGGTGTATGGACCAAACTGACCCCAGATTCGGTCTTTTGGTCTATACACCCTCAAAATTTTAATAGGTGTATGGACCGAACTGACCCCAGATTCGGTCTTTTGGTCCATACACCCTCAAAATTTTAAAGGTATATGGACCAAACTGATCCTAGATTCGGTCTTTTGGTCTATACACCCTCAAAATGTTAATAGGCGTATGGACCAAACCGACCCCAGATTCGATCTTTTGGTCCATACACCCTCAAAATTTTAAAGGTATATGGACCAAACTGATCCTAGATTCGGTCTTTTGGTCTATACACCCTCAAATTTTTAATAGGTGTATGGACCGAACTGACTCCAGATTCGGTCTTTTGGTCTGTACACCCTCAAAATTTTAATGGGTGTATGGACCAAACTGACCCTAGTGTTGGATTCAACGCATCGAAATACATAAAAATAGATGACGGGTCTGGTCAAAAGTACAGACCACTTTATTTTTATAATTTACTTTAATATTTTTGAAACTCACCTTTGGATGCCCCGCTGAGGAGATTGAGCGAG
Organism: Dendrolimus kikuchii; assembly: GCA_019925095.2. Taxonomy (NCBI): domain Eukaryota; kingdom Metazoa; phylum Arthropoda; class Insecta; order Lepidoptera; family Lasiocampidae; genus Dendrolimus; species Dendrolimus kikuchii. Next base: position 2,635,136 of record JAHHIN020000030.1, on the reverse strand, counting down.
GACTGCCGCATAGCGTACAAGGATCCATCCATCCCTCCAGTCTGCGCAGCCACTCCTCCCAGTGTGGCCAGCCCTCCCAAACCTGGCATCCCACCGGGCGAAAGCATCCCCCCTAAACTGGAAAGGCCACCCGGTGTTGCAATAGCTCCTAAACTTGTTTGTACTAATGCACTGGCAGTAGATGATGGTACACCTGACGGAGATTTTGTAGTTGCTAAAAGTAAAATTAAAAAATCATTACATGTACTGAATCCAACCATATACAATGCTGCCAACTTATCTGTGAAATAAAGAGCATCGCTGTGTTCGCTCCGGTGTTGCCAATATATAAATAATCAAAGATATTTGAAGCTTATAATTTTGCTTACCTAATTAACAGTCAAGTGAATTAAAATTAAATACTTAAAAATGAACTAAATTATAAATAAATTACACTACAAAATAAAACTTAGAAATTAAATACTATTAGAAACACATTTACAAGTAAAAGTTGTAATCCAGATCGCTGTCGGTGGGGAGCTTTCCCAAAATGTTGGCCGCATTCCCACATTGTATGGCAACGTAGGTATTCAAAGATATTTGAATATATCACATTAATCTAACAAAATCATATATTAATGACGGTCGGTGTAGTTGAGCGGGTTAAACATTTGCCAAACAATCTGACTACAAAGCAGAGGCTCCGGGTTCGATTCCTGGCATGGTTAATTTCGTAAAAATGCATTTACCATTATTTACTATTGTCTGGGTGTCTGGGATCCGAGTGGTCTGTTACATATCAACCATAACACAAGCGTAACCTGCTCAGCTTCTGAGATATATAGTATGTGTGTTGTTTACACACAATTATTATACTAGTGTATATTCCATGTGTGTATTCCAGGTGGTAGGGCATTTGCCCGACTGGATGGCTACCACCCCTGGTCTAAAGTATGTCGCCATAACAACCTTGAGTGTTGTGTTCCATGGCATTAGTGACCAGGTTCCAGTCTCCCTTAAGAGAGCAGCAGCGCATTTGTAGCACCTTCGGTGTTGCAAATGTCCATAGGCGATGGTAACCGCTTTCCATCAAGTGGGCCGTCTGCCTGTCTGCTGATCTGCTGCAATAAAAAAGAAAAAAAAAACTAGGATATGCCCGCGACTTTATCCACGCTTGACTTCAAATTCCCGCGGGATTCCCGGGATAGAAGATATCAGATATTGCTATTTACATAAAATTTGCTATTGATCAGTAAAAAAACTCATAATAGAGTTCGGTTTTTATTTTCAACCTGGCCATTTTAAATAATTCCCAGAAAATTTCCCGCAGGATTCCCAGCAGCGCAAATTTTAAGTATTAAGAATTTGCTGTCGATCATCGCAAACCGCATCGAAATCGACGCAGTAATTGTTAAGTGAATTCCGAAGAAACATAAAACCTAAAAAAATGCATCGCATATCGCAGTTTTTTTTTAATAGCTTCAATGTACAGACACGACACTTTCAGACTTTTATATAACATTACTAGCGGCTCCGACAGACGTTGTCCTGCCTTTAAAAATTAAATTCTAGAACCCGATCCCAGCGCCACGTACCGGTTCTAATTGCGAATCTAAACCATCCGGGTACCCACTCAAACACACAAAAACAAAATCACCAAAATCGCTCCGGGCGATTAAGAGGATTCCAGAACCCGATCTCAGCGCCACCTACTGGTTCTAATTGTGAATCTAAAAGAGTAATATATTTTTTTATTCCAAGTCATGACAAAATAAGATTAAAAATCTTGCCAAAAAATTAAAGTTTATAATTAACAAATAAAAAAATAGGGGTTGATCGTAGAGGGGTGAAAATTTAGGGTTGTATGTATTTTTTAATGCTGTATCCTAAAAAAATAAAAAAATATCTAAAAATTAAAAAAAAAAATTAGGGGTGGACTACCCTTAACATTTAGGGGGATGAAAAATAGATAGTAGCCGATTCTCAGACCTACTGAATATGCATGTACATTTTCATAAAAATCGGTCAAGCCGTTTCGGAGGAGTATGGTAACTAACACTGTGACACGAGAATTTTATATATTAGATAGACTTGCTGAAGTGCTCGACCTGGTGGAACGTTCTTACGATGTTAATGAATTCCTAGCTACGTAAATATCTTCGGAATGCAAGGACCAATAGCATTAAGTCCAAGGTCCAATAGCAAATAAGTCCAAGGTCCAATAGCAATGAGTCCAAGGTCCAATAGCAATGAGTCCAAGGTCCAATAGCAATAAGTCCAAGGTCCAATAGCAATGAGTCCAAGGTCCAATAGCAATAAGTCCAAGGTCCAATATCAAATAGTACAAGGTCCAATACCAATAAGTCCTAGATCCAATAAGGCGTTTTCTTTTTTTATTTGTTTAGCTGGCACCAGTTGTAAATAAATAAGTTTAAACTCACCCTAAACACCCAACTGCCAGTCTGTGGTCTGTACTCGATGAACTTGGTATCGTGTTTGTCGCAGACACGACGCAATTTCGCCTCGTAGTCCATTTTCAACAACCTGCAGGCAAATAACAATAACATAACAAACAAGAAATCTAGATATGGGCGCGGACACATGTCTGAAAAAAATCCTAAATAATATACATAGAAATACGTATTAAGTAGTATTCTTAATATTTGAATCTAGGTAGGTATATCTATACTAATATTATAAAAAGGTGAAGTGTGTGAGTTTGTGAGGTTGTAGAGGGTAATCTCTAGATCTACTAGACCGATTTTAAAAATTCTTTTACTGTTCGAAAGCTACGTTAACAGGGAGTGTCATAGGCTATATAACATGACGCTATATACCACGAGAGCGGGACAGAGCGCGGGTGAAACCGCGCCGGGCCGCTAGTACAGTGGTTTCAACTAAATTTTCACAAAAGAAGCGAACATATTACAGTTGTACACATTACACGATTAGAGTGAGTTTAAGTAAGCGTAAGTTTATAAGAGAACGTGTGAGTTTATAAATGAACAATTTTATAAAAAAAATAATTATACAAACTCTTTGGATCTTTATTGTCGTTTAATTTGACATTAGAAAATATAATAGAGTTGTATTGTAATGTCAATTGTAAATTGTTGTTGTAAATTAATTTTATTTTAAAGTTTCTTCTGTATAATACAATTTTTGATGTGCACGCACTCTCGACGTCCACAGTGAGTTTAAGGGAGCTGCGCGTGAGTTTGTGAAAGAGATATCTTTTATACAAAAGAGTGAGTGACTTTACAAAATCGAGTGAGTTTATGAAATACGAGTGAGATTATGAAAAAATTTGTGAACTCATAAAAAAAGACGAGTGAGATAATGAAAGAATTAGTTAGCTCATAAACGACTGTGAGTGAGTTTATGAAAAATTTGTGAACTCATAAAAAAGAGCGAGTGAATTCGTTTTGTTGACAATATAGTTGAGTGAATAATTGAATTCCCCACCGGTCTGGGTCGGTGATCGGTTTCCTTTGCGACTTGTCCCTCGGCCATATGCGGTCCAATGTGATGATCGCCCGCCTGTTCAGGCTCGTGCCCATCGGCGGCTTCTCCTCCTCGTTGGGGTACACAATCACCTCCTTGTGGAGGAAATGCACTGAAAACAAAGAAAATATACATCTGTCGGCTCGTCATTTAAACGTCACCGTCAAGCGTGACGTGTTGTCAATGTCATTCTAGCGAAGCGTCATGACTAAGATTAAAGGCGGCTCGACCAGTTTACAGTCTTTGTTAACGCCATCTGTTAGCTAATAGTTAACTCTATGTATACTGCTCATTTACTCTGTCGCATTCACTCATTCCCGGTCCTATCCTTTCATTCTATTCCGTTCATTGTCGCCTCGCATCTCGTCGCGTAAGCCTAACCTCTCTTCGTGAAGACATTAAAAGAAGAAATATCTCAAAACTACAGTCCAGCGACCTACAACTAAAGTGAAATCAGGTTAGTCCCTGTTTTTCCTCCTTTTTCCTGCAGTCTTTCTGGCAACAATCAGAATTCGTGACCATTCCTTATGTGAGCGCGATTTAGCCGACGGCGCATTACACCATATTTTCTTTGATTGTCCTAACATTGTATAGCCCTTATCCAAAACTCACCGAGTGAATCCAAATCTAATCGAGCCACGTCGACCTCGCAGTCGTAGTATATGTTGCCATAGTTCTTCCTCCCAATTATGAGATGCGGAACAACGCATGAACCATCTGGACGCATGTACGCTAAAAACAATATACAGTATTATTTTCTTTAACTTTTTTATTGCAGGAGTTCAGCAGACAGGCAGACGGCCCACTTGATGGAAAGCGATTACCATCGCCTATGGACATTTGCAACACCAAAGTTGCTACAAATGCGCTGCCGCTCTCTTAAGGGAGACTGGAGCCTGGTCTGACTAAAGAAATAAAGTTTCAATACCCAATTACATGTATGGCTGTCTTTCGTAACTTTAGAATCGCGGTTTTTCTACACAGTCGTGTAGCGCTCACTACAGACATTTCTTATCAAATTTCATGCATACGGACCCAGTGAGTTTCTGAGACAAATGACAATGACATACAAAGTCAGAAATGACGAAGCATAAGGGTAAATTAATATAATAAGTTATTCTTAAGGTACACCGCAACATAAAAATCACTAAATTAATGTCACACACGGTAACAAAAATAAACAATAAGCGTGTATGGACTCTTAAAATCTTTCATAGAAATTAAGTTGTAAAAAAGGGTACGGAACTCGAGTCCGTAGAGTTGTACATAATATTAAAAAAAAGCATAAGGGTAAAGTTTTTGGTAAAATCGCTAGAACCTTAAAGAAGAAGAACGGTTTAAAGAAGAAGAACGGTTTAAAGAAGGTTCATCATAGACACTTACCAATCATCTCGTCTAACGAGGGTATGGTGTAATAACCAGGTCGTGTTAGTTTGACGCCAGTAGGATGCGGTGGGAGGTCACGTGGCGCTACATTTTCATCTTCCGACACTGAAATACATGTTTAACCCTTCAGCTCACTATTATCACATATGTGTCCGCGATGAGAGTGCAGATCGCGTTTGTGCACGTGATCGTTAATTGTGTTTTTGTCTCACTCTATTTATATAGGAGTCGTATGATTTGTATGAAATGGGTATATTTTCTTGGTATATTACGAGATGTGATAGTGTTAGTCTTGCGGCTTTTGGGTATATCGATAATTGTCTTAAGGGTTAATATATTAATATGATAATATTCCGGAATTTATCAGCAATTGTTTACTAACACACATATACTCAGTCCTTTTTATAGTCACTCAATCACAGTCATACTCACGCAGTCACTCTTATACTCAGTGAATTTCATACTCACTCGGTCACGTTAATACTCATTCAGTCACGCTGATACTCACTCAGTCACTTTCATACTCACTCGGTCACGTTCATACTCATTCAGTCACTCTGATACTCACTCAGTCACTTTCACACTCACTCGGCCACGTTCAAACCCATTCGGTCACTCTGATACTCACTCTGTCACTTTCACACTCACTCGGTCACGTTCATACCCATTCGGTCGCTCTGACACTCACTCAGTCACTTTCAAAGTATGTACAATAATAGTCAGCATTTTACGAACGAACAACTGCGGCCTAATACTTAGCAACACATTATAGTCATATATGTTAAGTAATTAAATCAGTGTCATTACAGCGCTCGTTGGGTTTGGTATTTCTTACATTTTACCCTTCCCTCCTATACTAAAACTGTATACACACTACAGTTTTTTGGTCCTTCGAGTTTTTACGGTTTTGTGATCCTCGATCTGTAAGCCTAGCGCGCGGTTTGGCTTCTTACAGGGTCATCGCGCGTGAACTATCATATTTTGGACATTTTTATTTTCACAAACAGTGAATATTTCATAGAGTCAGTGACAAGACAGTTGCGGCTTTATACTACTAACATTTACAATTACATAGTTAAATACATTTTTTTTACAAACTTACAATTATTTTACAACCAGTATATATAATAAATAAATTCAGTGACAAGACAGTTGCTAAATTTTAATATCAGTGTGTGACGATCCTACTTCTCTGTGCATCATCGTCGCCTCACAGGGAGATAGAAAGCAACATTCTCAGCGGTCTTCAGCTCCATCACATAAGTATCCTGATATCAAGTAAGGTCTTTTATTTTTTATAATTATAACAATGGAGAAGCTCCTACAGAAACAAGTGGAGACCCTGGAGGCCATCAAACAAATCGAACGTAACTTCGGTAAGGACTCGTCTAGCCGCAAAACACGGCAATATCTAGACGAACGCATCGATAGGCTAGATAGGCTCTGGGCGGAATTTTCATCTGGTAACGACAAATTATCTCCATATGTGAATTCTGACGTTCAGTACTTTGCCGAAAATCAATATGAGAAGACGCACAAGTATTTTTTATCGGTAAGACAAAAATTCACATCGTTACGTCTAACAACACCAGGAGAGATAGACGAAGGATTCGCTCTACCAGGTCCTTCCTTTAAGACACCAACTCGTCCACTAACACCAGCTCCGGAGCCACCGACTGCTACACCAAGGCAAGCGGTCGAATTATTAAACCTTCAACGCACTAACTTTAGAGCCTTCAGACGGCTAACAAGGAGCATAGAGGTAGAAAATATTAACACTAAGTGGGAGCTGGAAGACGAACTTCGAAGCCTACAGTACCGCTGGAACGATATAGACTCCTTGCATTTAAAAATCGATAACATCTTGCAGGGGTCTGACTCGGAATATGAAGAGGAGTTTACTTACTATGAGTGTTCTTACAAAGCACTTAAAAGAAGCTTAAACAACAAGCTAGCGTCTACAGCACACATCCAACATTCAACACCACAGCTTGATGTACCTACATTCACTGGCAGATACACGCAATGGCCTACATTTTGCGATCTCTACTCCCAGAGTATCCATAATAATAACTTGTTAACAAAATGCCAAAAAATGCAACACTTGAAGGGAAAGCTGAAGGGCGAAGCAGAGCGTCTCATTCAGCATCTATATATTTCAAACGAAAATTATGACACAGCATGGGAGTTGCTTACCCATAGATACAATAATCCCATACTACTTTTCACAAACCACATTGAAAATTTCTTAAACCAGCCTAACATTCAGAAACAGACAGCAAACGAAATAAAACGTCTCTATGACATAACAGGGGAAAGTATTCATGGTATTCAAAATCTGGGCATAGATACGTCTACATGGGATACCATACTTGTTCATCTCATATGTAAAAAACTAGATCAGGCGACATATGACGATTATAAGGTAGCTCGAAAATCACCACGAGAGTTACCTACTCTGGCCGAATTAATGGACTTTCTAGAGAGTAAATTTATCGCACTCGAACCATTACGGCAAAGAGAACGATCATATTCGTCACCACCAAACAAACACAGCAACATTTACCAGCAACCAAAGGGTTCTTACAAGCCCACCTATCAAAAATATCAGCCAAAAGAAAATCACCAGAGACGAGAGTTTCAATCATCCGCAACAGGGTACGTGTGTAATTGCCCTTATTGCAACAACAAACATGTTTTGTATAAATGTGGAAAATTTTTGAAATTGACACCGGATGCCAAACTGCGGTCAATTTCGCAATTGCAAGTTTGTAGAAATTGTCTTTATAAACACATAGACAACAAATGCAATTCGACAAAAACATGTAAAATATGTCACTGCAAACACAGCACAATACTACATGACGCATTTAGCATGAGCGGCGAGTTACCTACAACTCCCGCAAGCCCTACGCCACGTGTTCCTGGCCCAAGCCGTGGTGCCACATTGACAGCACGGGAACATAATGCTAACCACGTCGCCAGCGAAGAAGAAGAGATTTTACTAACAACCCTCTTAGTCAGAGCGAAGGCGGCTGATGGTACATATATCACATTAAGAGCCTTGCTGGACCAAGGCTCTCAAATTTCACTTATCTCAGAGAACGCGGTACAACAATTAGGGCTACCCCGGCAACATTACCATGCTTCGGTGTTTGGGGTAGGTCATGGGTCGAAACCAAGTAGAGGCATAGTCACCTTGGAACTTCAGTCTATCTACGACGACTATAAACTCAACACACAAGCATTAGTACTTCCACGAGTAATAAATAATTTACCTAACATTTCCTTTAAAAAACAACCCTGGGAGCACATACAACATTTACAATTAGCTGATCCAGAATACAACATTTCAAGAACTATTGATTTATTATTAGATGCCAGTGTTTATTCAGACATACTTATGAGTGGTCTTATTAAGGGACCGACCATGGCTCCTATTGCACAACAGACAAGACTGGGCTGGATCATATCCGGGAACGTACGGACCTTTAATTGCCACGTCGTTCTTAACAATATAAAAGATCTTTCGCAATACTGGGAAATGGAAGAGATAAGCGACACGACATCAGCACTCACACCAGAAGAACAGTACTGCGAGGACTTATACCAGTCGTCTACAAGAAGATTGGAAGATGGGAGATATGAAGTCGCACTCCCTATGAAACTTCAATTTAAACAAAATCTTGGATTGTCGAAACCAAAAGCTATTGCACAATTTCATAGCATTGAAAATAAATTTAAACAAAATAAAAATTTCGCGGACAGTTACAAACAGTTCATGTTAGACTATGAAATACTAGGTAATATGAAACGTGTTGAAAACAATAATAATGTGTCCTGCTATCTACCTCATCATGGTGTACTGAAGCCTGACTCCTCAACAACACAATTAAGAACAGTTTTTAATGCCTCATCAAAAACATCGAGCGGTTACAGTTTGAACGATTTGATGGAGCGGGGTCCCAACCTACAAAGGGACTTACAAAGCCTTTTACTCACCTGGCGCCAGCATAAATACGTCATCTCAGCAGACATTGAGAAGATGTTTCGTCAGATATTAATACGAGAAAGGGATCAAGATCTTCAGCGTATCATTTGGAGAACATCAGCACATGAACCATTAAGCGAATACAAGCTTACAACTATCACTTACGGGACAAAGGCAGCACCATATCTTGCCATGCGAACACTCAAACAGTTAGCACTCGACAATGAAGAGGCACAGCGGTACCCAATGGCCACAAAGGCCTTAAAAAATTCATTTTATATGGATGACCTTTTGGAAGGTGGAGATAGCTTAGAACAAACTAGAACATTACAGTACGAGCTAATACAAATTTTAAAAGAAGCAGGAATGAATATTAGAAAGTGGTCCAGCAACTCCCTGGATCTGGTAAAGGATCTCCCTACAAATAGTCTTGCCGTTCCACTTCACTTTAAAAACATTGAGTCGAGGAAAACACTTGGACTAAGTTGGAAACCTGATTCGGATACATTTACCTTTCAAAACAGATTTGAACAATTACAAGAAAACACACAACTGACAAAACGACAACTTCTGTCATATATTTCTAAAATATATGACCCCCTAGGATGGCTTTCTCCACTAACAATTAGAGCAAAACTCTTATTTCAAAACACATGGCTAAATAACTCGACTACATGGGATGGACAACTTCCGGATGAAATAAAGGAAGCCTGGAACCAATTAAACCATGATTTTCAACATTTAAATACATTTGAAATACCTAGATATTTAGGACAAAAACAAACATATACTTTACATGCATTTTGCGATGCTTCAGAAAAGGTATATGCTTGCGCAATTTATGTCGTAACAAATAACAATAAAGGTGAGTGCACATCGAGACTGGTAACTGCAAAAACAAAATTAGCACCAGTAAAAACCAAATTAACGCTACCTAGATTAGAATTATGTGGAGCAGTACTTCTTACAAGACTGCTAAAGAAGGTGATGGAGACATTAACATGTGATAAGATCGAAACCTTCGCATGGACCGACTCCATGATTGTGCTCGGCTGGATACACGGGGGGGCGAATAGATGGAAACAATTTGTCTCAAACAGAGTACAGACCATCATAACAGTAGTTCCACCATCACATTGGCACCACGTGTCCTCCGCAGAGAACGCCGCAGATTGCGCTACAAGAGGCTTAAGCGCAAATCAGTTACAAGGTCACTCTTTGTGGTGGGAAGGCCCACACTGGCTGAAGAATTTTCATGAAGATCAGATTGGTAAAATAACATATCCATATCCTCAAATTGAAACAAAGAAACTCAGTGTACACGCAGCCTTATGTGAAAATAAAAACTTCATAATTAAATTATTAAATGATATGCAGTCTATACGGCGCGTGGCGACAACAATTGGATGGCTATCACGTTACATTGAATGGTTGCGAAACAAACAAAACATACCTATACAAGGGTACCTCACTAACATGGAAATTAATCACTCTTACAACTTAATTATAAAAACAGTACAATTTATGGAATTTCAAGAAGACTTTACTCGATTAAAAGGGAAGCAATGTGTGAAAAGAAACAGTAAACTCATTTGTCTCAACCCTTATTTAGATGAAAAGGACGGACTATTAAAAGTCGGCGGGCGTCTTAGCAACTCTCATCTTAGCCAATCAGCAAAACATCCAATAATTTTACCAAGCCACAGTCGTCTTACAGACCTTATAATACGACAAGCACATTTGACTACACTACATGGTGGACCAAGCCTTACATTGACACACATAAGAGAAAAGTATTGGATTCTCAGCGGGCTCCGTACAGTCAAACGGGAGCTTAACAAGTGCGTTACGTGCAGGAAACATAGTGACCAAAGCAGGCCACCAATTATGGCAGACCTACCAGCGCCTCGAGTAACACCTTCACGCCCATTTACACACGCAGGTGTCGATTTTACAGGACACTTTGACATTAAAGCCAACAAAGGACGTGGAGTGAGGACACACAAAGGGTATGTAGCAGTATTTGTGTGCCTTTCAACGAAGGCGGTACATCTGGAACTTGTGTCTGACCTTAGTACTCCAGGATTTTTGGCAGCATTTCGTCGATTTTGTGCCCGTAGGGGAACGCCCAGTCACGTTTACAGCGACAATGGCACCAACTTTGTAGGAGCAAATAGATTATTAAAGAAGGAGTATCAAGAGATAGCACAGTCCATAAACAGGGACTTCTTCAACAATATAAAGGAATACAATATACAGTGGACTTTTAACGCACCTGCATACCCTTCAGCAGGTGGACTGTGGGAGGCAGCAGTCAAAAGCTTTAAGTACCATTTACGTAGAGTGATAGGCGAACAAAAACTCACGTATGAGGAGTTTATAACATTACTCCATCAGATTGAGGCTTGCCTAAACTCACGCCCATTGACCACGGTCAACGAAAATTCATCTGACATTTGTCTCACACCGGGACACTTCCTGATTGGTGATACATTACTGTCTAGGCCACAAACAGATTCTGGTAACATTAATTTAACAACTAGATGGCGTATGATACAAGCCATGAACAAAGATATTTGGAAGGCATGGTCATCTGATTACCTTAAACAGCTGCAGGCAAGAACAAAATGGAGAACTCCTACAAAAAACATCGAAGTAGAAGACATTGTGCTCGTCAAGGAAGAGAATCTACCCCCCGGTAAATGGGCGTTAGGGAGAGTAGTAGATGTGCATCCCGGGAAAGATGGACATGTCAGGGTTGTCTCTCTAAAAACAAAACATGGGGTGATTAAAAGGCCTGCACTAAAACTCTCTGTATTGCCAGTGAAGAAAGATGAGGATGAAACAAGTCTCGAACAGGGTGATGAAACTAGTCGACCCAGACGTTCGACTAGGAAGGGGGCTTTTCATTACATGACAATGGCACTTCTCCTTCTTATGGCTGTAATTATGCCCGTAGAATGTACTTACAGCATCTCACCATTCGACAAAAATCAGAGCATTTATTTTGATAAAATGTACGACATGAACATTATACGAGATGAATGGAAATTAATTATATATTATAACATGTCAAGTTATTGGAGTGGCTTACATAACATTGAAAATTACGTCACACACTTGGACAATTATTTACGAAAAAATGGTCTGGCTTCTCAATATAAAAGTATCGTCTACCAACTTGAACATGAAATTTCAGAAATAGAACATTATAACAGCATTCTACAGAACCAAATTAGTAAGAGACAGAAAAGAGGCTTAATAAATGGTGTTGGTTATTTGGCAAATAGTTTGTTTGGTGTATTAGACGACTCTTTCGCCCAAAAATATGAAAAGGATATACAACAAATTACACAAAATGAAAACCATTTACAACAGTTATTCAAAAACCAAACTAGTGTTTTGGAGGCTCAATATAACATTATGCGAAGAAACGAAGACATTATGAACCGCCAATTCAAAATTGTGGAAAATCATCTAAGAAATATATCCCAAATATTAAATCAAGTAGAATCACAACAGAGAATTGAATTATATTTTATATCATCATCGCTTGCAGCCAATATTATCATTTCCAGCATGAGACGCATCCAGACTACGTTAATAAATATTATCACAGATATAAGGCATGGCAACAATATAGATATACATTTACTACCGCCCGAACAATTGATTGAACAAGTTAACGTTATAAAGAGTCACTTACAAAATGATCTGACGTTACCTGCCGAAAATGAGAACGTACAAGAATTATACAAGTTATTGAAACTCAATCTTAAGATAAACAACAATTTTTTAATTATAGAAGTGAAGTTTCCATTAACAAACAAAGATACTCTAGAATTAGACAGTGTGATAAGTATACCATACCCGAACCATATTGTTCGTTTCATAACACCGTACATAGCTTTCAACCTCCGAAAGAATTTACTCCTGTTCTTGACTGAAACAGATATTCGAACCTGTATACATCTGCCAAGAAACAGAATTCTATGCTCCACTAATAATCTCATTTACGAACAAACATTCACACAATCAATATGTAACATAAACATAGATGGACACCTTAAGTTATGTGCAACAAAGCCATTGACCTGTCAAGAGCATTGGATCAAATTACACAACACAAACAGCTGGTTGTACTCTTGTTGCGACGAGTGCAAAGTGTAAATTTTTTGCACAGATGGGATGAAATTAGAGGCCTTGCTAGGAAACGGTATACTTAATATAGGCCAAGGCTGCAATATCAAGAGCAAAAGTTTAATAATTTATGGGCACAACGACTATTTCAGCCACACAAAAATGGACGGGTACTCAGCCATAATACCTGAAACTTCAATTTTAAATCACATAACAAATACAACATTTAACAATTTCACCATGGAAAACCATGACCGAGAGTGGAATAATATAAAAATACAAATTGATGTATTAAAACAACAGTCTAATATATCATTTATAAGTACGCATGACATACATCTTTATGCGGTTTCATACACTGTTCTCGCCGTTGTTATTCTGGGTGGGATAACCTACTGGGCAAAAAGATATTGGAAGAATAGACGACGAGAGGTAGCACCAGAACCGTTTTCGGTGGTGTTTCAGGCAGCCCAGAAGGTGGCAGAAGTGGACCAACTACACCAGCCAACGACATCGAACAGTGCCAAAACAATCACACTGGACATCCCCTCTGCGACGAGTCATGTGACAGTGAAAAAACCATAAAAAATAAGAAAATAGACTTTATTTACAAACATTTTATATCCTTTTACATTTAGTTTACGTTATTTTATTTACATTATTTTACAATTATTGATCATTTATTTTAATTCTACATTTATTAGTTACTTTGCTACATTTATATAACTTTAATTTTTGAAATTTTTTCTCTTGAGGCGCAGGATGTACAAAGTATGTACAATAATAGTCAGCATTTTACGAACGAACAACTGCGGCCTAATACTTAGCAACACAGTATATTCGTATATTATGTGTCTCTGTCGACACACAGTGTTGTTAGAAGAAAGCATGTAATAATTTGCCACTATTTAATATCTATAGTATAATTACTCACCAATTTCATCATGATTTTATACCTTTCTCTTTTACTCACCAGCATGACATTTCTTTCCTTGATGTGACAGATTTGAAATAGCTGTCAATTCATATGCATTGTAAAATTTTGCCGGTAAAACATTGCAAAATTTGTAAATTATTTCAAAGTGTTAAAACTATTCAATATTAATAGAGTTTTGAGGTGTTGACAACACAGTGCCAAGAAAATAATATAGTACTTCATTATAACACTTACCATTCGTCTTTTAATTGTGTTATAATAAGTACAAACTACGACAAGCAAGTGTTCAAGTGGAATGTGCAACATTCGAAATCTTTAAGCCTTTGGTGATTTCTGTTATTACTAGCGTTTCGAGTGAGACCAATTACGATAAATTATCTTCATTTCTCAAGCTCGGACGAAGGGGGAAGTATTTTGCCTTATTCTACTGAACATGAGATGTAAGTACAATTACGAGTTTCAAACAAAATTGAACTTGTTTTAACACCTAACTGAAAATCTCAGTAGGGGAAATAAAACACCGAGGTTAGTAAACCGGTTGTTTACTTAAGCTAACCAAGAGTTAGTGTCAAAAATTAAATTGATTTTTGATTAATATGATTGAAAGGACATTTATTACAAACTTGTCTTGCTAATAGTGTTGTACTAAGACATAACATTTGTCATTTCACTGTAAAAAAAGACCACTTAGTGGTGCAGAACCATTGTGGACAAATTTGTTTTTTATAATATTCTAGAACAATGACAATTTCTGAACAAAGGCTATAGCTGGATAAACATTCAGCTGCTGCTGCTGGCTGAAGTTGAACAGCTTCTTTAATTCAGTGATAAAACACTGGGGTGCGTATAGATAGTCGGCCCATTTATTTATTTATTATTTGAGATATAAAGATAACTTTGGGTGGTTATAGCCTTCTAACCTATATTAAAGAAAGTTTGGATCTGTTCATGGTACATAGGTGTGCCATGTGACTATAACCCATGTGAATATAACTACATGAAGATTGGTCTCGTAAACGAGGGCTTGTAAATTAAGTCCTCACAGGAGGCACCACAACTGATTTTCACCAAAGCCTAGTAATTTTTACATTACTACGCCTATAAGTAATACGCCTTATAATATAATAACTTGTAATATATTAACTTGTGATTGTAACTTCATAGCATATGCATTTTTTTCTTATTCTAATATGTGTTTGAAAATAATTAAATATATTTTTTGCAATCATTTCCAGCATTATTGCAAAATAAATGTAATGTACAAAAAGATGTTACTACAATTTAATTCTAAAACTATTAGACTCATTAATTACACTTTCTTAAACCAAAATAATAATTATTGTAAATATACAGTCTGTAATACGCCTTATAATAACATAACTTTGTATTGTGACCCACTCAGTCTTACCATCTTTTTCTTTTGTACCTTTGTTTTTTATCTTTATCACTTGATTGTAAAATTGTATAAATTCCAAATAAATCTAATGTCAACATTAACATCACAAACCATACAAACACTTACACTTATCGCACAACATAATACACTCCACTGTTTTACGCATGTATGCATAGACACACTTATGTATATCTTTCACAAATTTCACTTGAATAAATTTCAGAAACAAAAGTGATTTTCGAGGACGAGTTTCATAGTGATTTAGATTCTTTGAAAATCGATTGCATTACTGTAAATGAAGCTGAAAACTGTGAAGGCATATTCTCTCAGAAACACAATTTTAAATTAGTCACTTTAAATATAAGAAGCATGCGTAAAAATTTCGATGCTTTCCTAGTTTTCTTAGAACGCTTGCATATTTGCTTCGATGCCATTATCTTAACGGAATGCTGGCTAGATGATACAGTTTTAATACCACAATTATCAGGGTATAAATCTTTTAAAAGTGACAGAATCACAAATCAAAACAGCGGTGTTGTTGTTTATATAAGTGATAACTGGAGTGTAACTGCGTCAGAACCGGAAATTGTTGACGCAAACTGTCTAAAACTACAAATTAAAAACGTGATTAATATATTAGCCATTTACCGATCACCATCATGCAGAAACATTCATAACTTTTTAACTTCTTTAGAGCAGTCCATACATAATACTGGTGAAATCCCGTTTCTTCTTACAGGAGACATAAATATAAATATATTAAATGAAAGTGATACAAATTCTCTAGAATACCGATGCCTTGTGGCAGAGTGTGGTTTAATCTCAGCTATCAATGATCCAACTAGAGGATCATCATGTATTGACCACATTTACGTCTCTAATTTACTGGTTAATAAGAAACCTAAGGCTATTGTCTGCAAATGTGACATAACTGATCACTACCCAGTAATGATTGGAATGGACATTAGAAAAAACACTTCTCTGAAAACTAATCGCTACGTTACTACAAAAAACATAGATGCCATTAAAGATGACCTAACAGGAGTAGACTGGAATATTGTTTATAGCTGTTCTGATGTTAACGATGCAACCAAAGTTTTTACAGACACTCTAACAGACGTGGTAGCAAGGCATACTAGTTCAAAACGTCTTAGCAGAAGTAAACACAATTTAAAGCCTTGGATTACTCCTGGACTTATAAGATGTATGAAGCATCGAGATAAACTTCATCAGCGGGCAAGATTGCAACCAGAAAATATAATACTACAACTTACCTATAAAAGATATCAAATTTTTTTTGTAAGTCTATTACGGAAAGTGAAACTTGAATACATAAAGAATAAAATGCTGGAATCTAAAAGCAATCCTAGAAATATGTGGAAGTCAATAAGAAACTTTTGTTCGTTGCCCGACAAGAAGGCTGTGCACTCGGAACTTTCGGAAACTAACACTAAGGAAGCCAGTGACTCGCTAAATCGTTGCAACGAATATTTCACAAATCTAGGCCCAAATTTGGCAAACACTATAATGTCTAAAATTAAAAAAACCCAAATTGATCTTACTCGTGAAGTTAAAACGCATAATAAAAGCACTAATTCATTATTTATGACTCCGACAGATAACGAAGAGGTCAAGAGCTTAATTAGTAGTCTTCAAAACGACAAAGCCCCGGGTATGGACAATTTAGATAATGTCCTAATTAAAAACATCAAAGACGAAATAGCACTTCCTCTATCACATATATACAACTTAAGCCTTGCAAATGGTGTTTTTCCCAGTGATGGATCACTGAAGCAGTGATGGAAAACTGCTTCAGTGATTCCCATACATAAAGGTGGACCAAAGGAATCTGTAGAAAATTATAGACCAATCTCATTGTTAGTAACCTTTTCGAAATTATTAGAAAAAATTGTCAATAAAAGACTTACTTACTTCTTGGAATCGCATAATCTTTTATCAGATAGGCAATTTGGTTTTCGAAAAGGGAGAAGTACAGAAAGTGCAGTGTCACTTCTTACCTCTACGATTTCATCGAAACTGGACAACAACCTCTCTTGTATTGGGGTTTTCCTTGATTTGGCGAAAGCTTTCGACACTGTTTCTACGCCTATACTCCTAAAGAAACTAGAAATTATGGGAATAAGGGGCATTGCACTTGATTGGTTCCAAAGTTATCTTACTGATCGTAGGCAGTTTATAAAAATTGGTCAAACAGTGAGTCGTTTTTTACCTGTTAGTTTTGGTGTGCCTCAAGGTAGTATACTGGGTCCTACGCTTTTTATAGCCTATGTCAATGACATTCA